>OX376374.1:48137671-48545076 GCA_947369275.1 Nemotelus nigrinus
AGAAAGCGATACAGAAGCCTTCCTTAGGTTTCCGAATTGCTGGAGTATTGTTCAGGCAGAAGTCATTGTGATACGATAAATCGCAGAACTAATTCGCGTACTACAGATGCCAAGATGGCGCAAAAGTGGCAAAAGCGCTGATGGCGACATGTAAAAATTGAAGTGCGAACTCGTGTGTATTCAAGCCCCGAACAAGCTATACAGCAACATAAGAGTGAAAATCAAATGGATTCACGGTCGTAAGGGCATTGATGGGAATGAGAAAGCGGATGCACTAAGTCAAACACAGGATTTATCTATTTAGACTGCCGGATATCCCAACTCCTCTCCAAACTGCGAAGTATTTCATTGAGTTCAATATGATTCATGTTGCGATGTGGAGGTGGCGAACAACTAAAATGCCATAGTACTGACTGAAATCAGCTTGTCGGTATCGTCACTGGCCACTATCTTGTAGCAGCACATACCAACAACTCTTAGCCAGTGACAGCTGTAAGAAGTATCAGGATCCTAGAATATCACAGCAATCAAACATCGCTTCGGTCACTGTCCGGCACCAGAAAAAAACAGACAACACAAATTCGGTTAGTCTTACCAAGTGAACCTCACGAACGTGGCGCAACAGAAGCTGAAGGATATTCTTCGATTTGCAAAAACGTCTAGAGCCTTCAATGGTGAATTGAACTGAACCTTTAAGCTGTCATCTAGTGTCAGCCAGTAAAACTTATCCTAATCCAAGGATATGTTTTGATGAAAAATAGGGTTTTTCTATTATAATTTAAATAATTTTAAAATGGGACCAATAATTTTGAGGACCAAAAATTCATCTTGCAGATATAATGCACAGATTATGTCTGCTGCAGAATAAAAACGATTCTAAATTACCTTGAATTCTATGTTTCGTGACAGTCATATATTCAAGAGTTGAAATTTCAACTCCAATAATCAAAGTATTCCTTCAATTTTGAATAAATTTCAAGCTACCCACGTTGGGCGCTGGCATAATTATGGATTTTTTTTTGCATAGTTTTTGTTTATTTGACGATGAAGTAAGCTGTCTTACTGCAATTTGAAATTTTAATAGTGCATACACTGCGACAGGGTATAGTCTATCCTGAGAAAATATATTTCAGTTATTTGATTTGTTTCGTAAACTTAACTATCCAGGAGCATTTCATACAAATTATAATATACAGACGAGCACCGAAGCAGTCACGAAGATTTCACATACCTGAAAAGACAAAAAAAAGAATATTGTAAGACTAGAAAGGTCATATATTATCATTTAAAGTGTATGAAACATTTTCTACTAGCAATTGTAAATAAGTGGAATAATATTTAGTGTGCATATGTATATTGAGACCTTATCGGCAGATGTATGATGGCGAATTAAATCTAATATATTGAAAGCACACACGCATAAAAATTTGCAAAAATCCCTTGCACAACAATGCAGGCGGAAAATAGCTCCAACTTCACTCATCTTAAAATTCACCAAAATCCCTCAACTTAAATCAACCACATATCCACATACTCTTGAACCCCGTCCATTATTTGCATAATCAGACTCGAGTTTCGTATGTTACGCTAAGTAACATACCTATGGCGACAAGCACCATCAAAGCGGTGTAATACTGCAGCAAAAACTTGCCAACGAGGTCAGTAAGCCGCAATTACATTCTTCAGGTGTTAAGAGTCGCACACACAATGGCAGTAATAAAAGTGTTTTTCAGGCATCTTCAGCTTTTGGCTTGACACTCGGCTCGCAGACTATTCAAGCTCGCCGTCTTCCAAAGTCTACGAACCGGGTCAATTGTTTTCATGTTTTAAGATGGGTGGAAGTCGACGACAACTAACAATGATTCACTCAGGTTTCCTGCAGAAGCCATTGAATGCCATATTGCGATAAGACACTCGAGTTTGGCCCTCGAAGCGAAAAACTATTTTACTTTTTTGAGTGGACACTTGATTCTATACACCGTTGACTTTGCACAATCTTTCGGAACAGGTACGGTACGCTCAATCGTCATTTCTTTGATTTTCAAGTTGCTAATACTTGGGACTGAATGAATGTTCGGATTCTTCCAAGCAAGAAATGGACTCATTTACAGCTCGTTGACAAGAACGATTCTAAAAAACTTGGTTTCAAGTAACAGAGAATAAGCTTCTACTAAACACAATCCTCTAATCGCGAGCTTCTTTGCCCAACTATCTCGAACAAGACATCGTTTTGAATTTAAACGAAAACTTAGAAAGCAGTCACTACTACAGACATACTTTTCACTGCCTCATTATGCAACGTCCGCAAACCAAAGTTTTCCCGAAACTTTTCAAATGTTTCTGTTCGCAAGTTGTACAAAATGAAAACTCGCCAGATCGACACTGTGGGCCAGCTATCGTCGTACCGTTCGACTACTATAAACAAACGAAAATGAAAGTGCAACCAATTATAAAGCACAAACTTAGTTTTCTCGTTAAACTTTCTTAATTAGTGGGATAGCAACAGTTTTCTTCAACTCGTCGCCCTAGTCGAAATTTTCGATTCGTACAGGAGTTGAACTAACCGAATTGTCTCGAATGGATTTTCCTGATTCTGCTTCTCAGTGCTAGTAATTTCCGTTTCCATCTGGCGGCCCAAACCAACAAGCGTTATCGAGAACCGTCCTATAATTAGAATGATGGGATTGCATAATGTAACGGATTGCTTAAAACCCGCTTAGTAACGAATTGCAAAGCCGCCAACAGGCACACATCAACCATTCGAATCGAATAATCTCGGCAGGGATATGCTCAGAAGTCAAAGCTGATGATGCTTCGTTGGTAGTGGGTTCCGGACTTTCTCACTGAAATTTCCAATTTTCAAAATGGACTGTCATTTGAACATTGCAAGAATCCGAATTGAATGAAGAACATTTCGACAAATCTTTCCAAACTAATTAGACTGATGAAGGTATGGCAAACGAACTGAGGTAACTTGTGCATCTGTTATTCGTTTGCGTTACCACTGGATTTAGGTGGATAAATTAAAGTGCATTCATGCTATCGGAATTGCAAATATTCGATTTTGCTTGAAATGAATTCAGGACCTTGCTCAGTTATAGAGATATCGTTCAACAGAAATAACGTAGATGACGTTGCTTCTGTGTCTATTGGAGCGAGGACTCACCTGTTAATTTTATGGGAGCGTTATTACCTAAGCTTCAAATTAAACTTCTGCAAGACCAGTCGAAATTGCTAATTTCATGTGCTCACTGACAGCATCGCTCAGAATTATATTTTCAACTAGAGATTGTTCCTGAAATTTCCAGTTTAATTTTCATGCCAACGAATGTGCAGCGTAAGAGATAATAACAACGAAATCGTGTGCTCGAAATAATTAAACAAATATCGAAGAGTTGGACTTTTTCATTGAGTTGCAAATTTACGTTTGTATTAGTAGCGTTTCTTTTTTGCACCTCTATCAAGTTTTAGTTACGATGACAGCAAACAGCAAAAATATCTAAAGCTGATTAGCTGGGTAACAAAACCGTTTGAGTAAAAGCTCATGGGTTTTACTTTATTGAGGGAAATTGGTTGAAGTGATTGGATGCGACCACTACCCGTAGCGGGTAATGACAGCTCACAGAAACTGACAACTTGATGGAATTCAAATATGAATTCATTACAACGTTAGACCTAGTCTAACCTGCTGAATGGGAATAATGTTTCAAGAGCCGCTGAATTTTGCGAAGAGTTTAGATCCTCTTGGCCAAATTTTTGGGATGGTGAGCAAGGGCTGAGTTGTTTTTTCTCTGCAACCGTTTCGGTTTTTAGATTTTCGTGAAAAAATGCGATGCGAAAGTAGCACGTACCATTGGGGGTTCTTTTAATTATGATTTTGTCGGACGAAGAAGCTAATCATTTTTACAATATGAAAGTAGTGAGGACGCATTTAGATGCGTTCATGTTGACTTTTCAGTCGATAAGCCATTCTTCATTGTGTCAAATGTGTGCTTGCAAGATTCCTGATTTCATACCTGGACCCAAGTTGGTGAGTAAAACAGTGATATTGTGTGCGAAAATCACTGTGACTGTTACATCACTTACTCGAAGATTAGAAGTAAATACTGTATAAAGCACAAGACCTAAAACAAACCTTTGTGGAACTCAATGTTGCACTTGATGTTTTGCAATTGTGAAGCTTATATGTCCAACCTGTAATATCCGATCAGTTTAATAATATAAAAGGCCATTATGAAAGCATTTCGGAAAAATAGATTTGCTTTTTAAGATGAAACCTTAGTGCCAGACTTTGTCAAATCCCTGACTTACATCTACAAAAACTGTTGTACAGTACTTTTTTAGCTTAGCACATTTGTTTAATATCTGACACAATTCTATGAGCTCGCTTATATTGCCGTTCGGAACCCAAATAGGTGCTCACGAATCTGGTTCAGAGTTTCGAATATTGGGAGCATTTTTTAATAAAATTTTCTCCACTATTTCGGAGACGCTGGGTAGCAGACAAATGGGTCTATATGATTTTACTTGAAACAAATCTTTGCCCAGTTTAATATCTATAATGGGCTGATGTCTTAAATATTGAATTCAGAAGGTAGATCCTGTGTTATCGCATTGAAGGATATGAAGACTTACTTCAAGAGACGTCTTGCTTGCGAACGTAGTGGATTTCTTTTCGCTGCCTCTGGCCCAGTTTTCATTAGAAGTTTTCAGTCGAGCTTCTTTTATGGTAGGTTTGCTGACTTTTTTCCACACCAAATAGTCAGTATTTCTATAGGGAGTGAGATTGTCCAAGAAAAAATGAAGTGTCAAATCATTGTGTTCTGTTAGTACCACATCGAGATCTTTGTCAAATTGAGCCTTTGAGACGGTCCGTGCAGCTGCCATTCTATGCGTCTTTTTTGCTGGACTAGAAATCCATGAAAAGTATGTTGTCACGGTGTACCGATTCACGTATAAAAAAAAATCCCCGTCGCCATCCCAAAAGGAGAGCGATGGAGATTTACGGGATTAATATAGGTTAGGTAAACAATGCATTTAGTTAGTAAGTAATTTATTTATTTATTTATTTATTTATAATTTCTTGCGCTACAGATATAATTCCAATTACAGCGTCAAGGAAGCAAAAATAAAAAAAAGAGTGAAACATAAAAAGGAAAAGAAATAATAAAAATAATTGAAAAATTAGAAAACTAAAATTAGGACTAAGGTAAATAGCAAAATATGAAAACTAAAATTAGGACTAAGGTAAATAGCAATTCAAGGTAACATTTTCAATACATGCTTGAATTGTAAAAAAGATTGCGGTAGAGAGGACCAAGCTTAAGGGCATTGTGCGTTCTGGGTAGACGCAGCAAAGGCGAATGGAAATAGACTTCCGTACGTGCAAAAGGAACAGAGAAAACCTCAGAAACGATTTGGACGACTGGATACACGGCTGGTTATCTGTGAACCGAGATCTGTTAAGAAAATGCCTTGGCAAAGTGTGAAGAGGAAACACTAATCGAGGAACAACCTCCGTGATTGCAACGAGGACATACGAAGGAGGGAAAGATGAGAGGAGTAGGGACAATAGGGGATATTAAATTTAAAAAGAAGTGAGCGAGTGAACCTGCGCTGAACAGATTCAATGGCGTCAGATAAATACTGAAACCGCGGAGACTAGATTAGGCAGGCATATTCTAGAATACTGCGTACTAAGGATACATATAAATGGAGGAAATGTTGGTAAACATATACGAAGAACGTAAAACAAATCCAGCAATCCTAGAGGCCCTGGACGTCATATTCATAACATGAACATCAAATCTTAATTTTGAATCAAACACCACACCCAGGTCTCTAAAATGCTGGACAACTGACAAGGAAATACCAGACACAGAATAAGAGAACACATGAGGAGTATTTTTATATGCGAAAGACATCTGGTGGCATTTCGAAATGTTCAATGGCAAGAAGTTGTCTTGACATCAGAGATTAAGAGCAAACAAATCAGCTTGGAACTGGTGAAAATCGTTTGCAGACTTGATTGTTCTGTATAATTTTAAGTCATCCGCATATAAAAGACAAGGAGAATTGATAACAGAAGGAAGGTCATTGACAAACAAGATAAAAAGTAGGGGGCCAAGAATAGAACCTTGAGGAACTCCGGAAGTGGGAAAAAAAGGAAAAGAAATGGAACCATTAAAAGTAACTCTGCAGGGACGACTAAAAAGATAAGAGGAAAACCAGGAGAGGAGAGGACCAAAAACACCAAAACCATTAAGTTTAAGGATATTAATAGTAGTGGGTTACTGGAGTACGCACATTACACATACGGCGGTTGAGTTTGTAACACATAATTATCGCGACGGAAAATATAAAGGTAGGAGGCAATCACAAACTACATCTAAGGCCAATGACAAACACGGCAGTTCCAGCGAGGCGTTTGCCGAGAGGGAAACCAAGTCGGTTTAGTTTTACACTACAAAACCGAGAGGCGCCCAAACCGCGGTGTGTGCTATCACAATGCTAAATGAACGCACGACTAAACCGACTCGGTTTTCCTCTCGGGAAACGCTTCGCTGGAACCACCGTGTTTGGCATTAGGCGCGTTTATAACGTGGTTTCAAAGTGGATTAGGATTAGTCAACCCGCGCCTTATACCCGCAGGGGATTGATTTGAGATAAGTCGATCCGATCACGAAATTTAACTGGATCGGATCGACTTGGGCGCTAAAAGACCCGGATTGAGGGATTGAGGATTGAAAAATTCGAAGCCCACTTGAGTTCTATTCATATATGTGACGTTCCGATACGATACACTTCACTTTAGTAGCACTAGCTGAATTTTATTCGGTTAATCCACCTTAATCCAGTCGCATCAAAAACCTACTTTGAAGTTTCATTTCAATCCGTTCCAAGCCAAGTCACTCCACGTCAGTCCGGCTAATATACGCGGCTATTGGCCTAAAAATCAGCCGCCGGCATAAAAAAACTTCACAGTCATCAACAACACCACGATCGAACTGATGACATACTGATAAAACCACTGCACAGCAGGCGCAACACGACGGAGCCGAGCTCTGTTTATATTCTCCGAACAACCTATGTTACTAATACTATTACAGAGCAGCCACGATGGCGGAATCAGAAGCGTCTACGAATAGACCAAGCTCGGCTTATGAGTCCGGAAAGGACAATAGAGCAGCTTCTGTTAAACCAGTCTTGACTTGGTCGAAAGCTTTGCTAGCTTCTATTGACCAGACAATTTTCTTAGCACCATCTTTCTTTGAGCCACAAAGATAGGCGTTGTGTGGTTGCTGCATTTCAGCTGTGTGAGGAAGAAAGCGGCGATAAAAGTTGACCATCCCCAAAAATCTTCTTCGGTCTTTAGCCGTCTTGGGGAGTTTAGCTGAAGATATTGCCTCAACCCGATCTGGGGAGCGCTTAATGCCTTTCGACGAATCCTCATGACCTAAGAATTTAACAAATGGTCGAAGGAAATGGCATTTCTTTAAGAAGCATCATCTGTCCCATACATAAAAAGGGGGACAAACTGCGGTGTGAGAATTACAGAGGCATCTCCTTAGTCTGTACGGCCTATAAAATTCTGTCAAAAATCTTGGAGTATAGGATTAAACCGTTCGCGGAAGAAATCATTGGCGAGTATCAAGGCGGTTTCAGATCTGGTCGCTCTACAATCGACCAGCTCTTCAAGGTCAAGCTAATTTTGCAAAAGTGCTGGGAATACAACGTCGACGTATAACAAATGTTTGTCGACTTTAAACAAGAATATGACACCATCGACCGAGGCGCACTAGATAGCATCATGCTCCAATTTGGCATACTGACTAAATTAATGAGACTTATAAAGATGACGATGACCAACTCTATCTCGCAGGTCCGGATCCAGAACAGATTGACGGATCCTTTTGAAACTCTGGTTGGCTTGAAGCAGGGCGATGGAATAGCGCCCACGCTCTTCAACATGGCACTTGAGTTCGCTATTCGGGCAATGAACCTGAACACCAGCGGCACGCTACTTTTTAAGTCGACACAATTGGCAGCGTACGCGGATGACATTAACATCATGGCTCGAAAACTGACCGATGCAGAAGAACTTCTGCTTAGACTTAACACCGCAGCAAAGGAAGTTGGACTACGAATCAACGAGGACAAAGCGAAAGTTATGATGCAATCTAGGACAAGGACGCCAGCGCACACGACCATCAACGTAGCGGACCTTAGCATCAAATTCGTGGACAACTTCGTTTACCTAGGTAGCAACCTATCGAGTGACGCCAACGAAACTGACGAAATCAAGCGACGAATACAACTAGCAAATAAGACATTCTTCTCGGTCATCCCCATTATGAAATCGAAATAAATGCATAGAAAGACTAAGCTCCGCGTTTATAAGACTATCATAAGACCTGTGCTGTGCTAGAGCTGCGAAACATGGACCTTGACCCAAGCCTCCAAAAATATGATCGACACCTTCGAACGGAAAGTTCTACGGCGGATTTTCGGGGCTGTTCGCGACCGAGATGGATGGCGCATGCGGTACAACAATGAGTTGTAGGAACTGTACGATGAGCTGGAAGTCTCCAAAATCGTCAAATTAACACGGATACAGTGGACTGGGCACGTGCAACGCATGGATGCCGATCGCATGCCAAAACGTCTCATGAACGCAAGACGAGTCGACGGAGCGAGGCTAAGAGGAAAACTAAGAGCTCTTTGGGGGAGCTCAGTATATGCAGACGCCGAGCAACTATTGGGGTTCTAAGACTGAAGGACGCGGTCACGGGACCGAGACAATTGGAGGAGATCGATCCAGGCGGCCAAGGCCCGACGTCGGGCTGTTTTGCCACGTTGATGATAATGATGAATTATAAGACCATGGTCCGCTAATCGTTTGAAAATTTGTTCTAAGTGAACAAATTTCCGTGATACACTGTTTCAGAAAAACAAAGTAGGCTAAGAAAAAAATGTAAAAAAATTGAGTTGTAAAATGTATGTTGGACAAGTGTATTACTGAAAGTGTATCCACAGATCTTTCATCAAAGCGATTCTGTCTCGCAGAGCTTTGAGACAATTTTACTATTTTTTTCCACATTATCGTGTAAAAATTATATTAACTAAATTGTCTAAAATAGCTATTCAAAAGTACACTATGTATACAATTACTTGTCTTTAAAAATTGTTTCTTTCGCCAATGCCTGGAATATCCACCATTCCAAGACACGAAATAAACTCTTGAATACAGTTAACTCCAACTAATGAAAACTGAATACGCAGCATCGGATATTTATATAATATAAACAACTGATAGCACCAGATTGTCACAACAGATCGTTGTGACAATCTAGTGCCGTCAGCCAGAAAAGTAGTAATAATAGTACATACTTCCAACAGGTCGAATACTGAAGCAACCCTCGAAACAACTCAATAATAAAACTTTAATTAAAAGAGAAAAATCCTCGCAACGAGAAAATATGTTTGTAATTACACAAACATTTCTGTGCCAAAGCACAAATGAGGTGGCTGGAATCATCCACTTCTAACCTGTTTACCTTCGTCGGCCCACCAATTGTTCCCAGCGAACGATTCGCGAATTTGTCGATTCGCAGCATCATCTCAGCGCTCTATGCACGTGCAAATAGCAGAAGGCCCAGTTATAGCAATAGTAGCAAAACAAATTGCTAAATGCCACTGAACGCACTGAGATACCACTCCGTCTGCCTTTCATAGATTAATTTATTTAATAGCACACTTCCAGTTAAAATATGGAACACCGTAGAATTTAATTTAATATTGCGCCCGTTTCATCATAAAACGTTTAATTTGTTTTTCCACTCGATTAGGGAATTGTATCTAGACGATAGAGTGTCCTTTTGCTCGCGCAACGAGCGCTTCGATGACTTTGCTCTTGTGTGCTGGCTCAGATTAAATTTTTATGTGAATGCCTGCATGCTACCGTTTGCCGTCTGAAGCTGTTGCTGTCTCGTCGACGAAGCGCATCAACGATTGGGCCTTTCTACACTTGTATTCTTGATGCAGTCCTCAAACCGGTTTGACAACAATCACCATTTCCACACTTGGTGTGCATCAGCAACGGCTTACCGATTATGCATATGAATGTGTGCGTGGTCTTGAATTTTCATTTCGAGTCGAGCGAAAGTAACTTATAGCCGTGTAAAGAGTGTTTTGTAAATTATAGCGATTTGTGCAACTAAAATCAATTTGGAAGAAAAGTGGTGGGTATTTCTGTTTGTCCATTACTTGTTGGATGTGAAAATAATTTTAATAGATATAATTTTCATGTAATTGCAGAAGATATTATGATGGACGAAAACGTTGATACCGCTGTGACATTGCTGATGTCATCTGCAGCTTGCTTATTGATGGCAGCTGCTATTGAGGAAAAAAAGGAAGAGAGTTCGCATCGACGTCGTACTTGCTGGACGAAAGAGTTTCGGGAAAATCGAAAACGCTGCGGAAACACGCAAAATTTACTAAGATAGTTGAAGTGGGGCTCAGTCGATGAGAAAAATTTCCTCAGAATGGATGAAGTTTGTTTTGGCAGAATTTTGTCAGCTATTAAGGATGACAGTAAAAAAAAGGACACCATTCTGAGGGAATCTATTCTGATAGAAGAAAAGTTAGCAATAACTTTAAGGTATCTGGCAACTGGTGAAACTTTCACTAAATTGGACTACAATTCAAAACTGTACAAATCATTTATAGCGGAGGCAGTGATAGAAGTGTGCGATTCCATTTACAGACACTTGCAGGCCGAATTTTTAAAGGTAAATATTGAAAGAATAAATTTTTGGAAATGCGTTTTGCTGAAAATATTTCATTTTTCTCGTTTTTATTTTTTAGTTTCCAACTAAAAAGGAAGAATGGACCGAAATGAATTGTAGAGGGAATATAATTACTCATATCCAAATGAGCACCTTTCAAAAAATCAACTTCTGCTCGGATTTGTTTAAAATTGAGGGTCCCTTCATCGGAAAGAAATTCTAGCAGATGGCTACGTACGCTTTTCCACTCATTTACCACCGATGACTATATACTGGTACAATTTCTGAATTGATTGTAAACTGTGACCAGGCCCGGACTGGCCAGGTCCGCGATTGCGGAGGGGCCCCCACATAACGTACAAAAAAAAGTTTTTGTCTTGTTAGAAGTTATTTTGTGTTCTTGGTAATGTTTTGTTTACATTTTCCAAATTACATTTTCCAAATTACATTGTCCAAATTACATTTTCCAAATTACATTCCCCAAAAAAAATTACATTTTCCAAAAGTAGAACACGTCGCCGTATATCTCGCCGTTTATACGAAAGCTTTATATGAGCTACTGTGTTGTGAGTTGAGTTACGTTGTTGTGGTGTAATGCATCTTCTGCGCGGTGACGTGTGTGCAGCAGACAACTGCACAGTGAGGGTCTATCAGATCAGCTGATCACTCAGTAGGGCCGCGCAAGCGCATATCGTCCTTTTCCTCCCCCCTCCTACATATGATAACATCCACCCCACACCATTGTTTTCAAGTCATTACAAGTCGATTTTATGCGATTCGGTTTGCTCAATTTGCAGCGCAGTTTTCTTTAGTTAAATGTTGAGTCGTTGAGAGTTGAATTTCGGTACATTGTTTGATTAATTAATAATACGAACGGAACAAAAACAATGAAGAGAGTTTACAAGAGTGGTTTTCAAAAAAGAGAGGAAAAGAAGAAAAAGAAACAAGAAGCTTTCCAGTATGCCAGGTCGATGTTTACGATGTCTACGTGGTTAAAACCATTAAGCTCTACCTCAGAGAGAAACGATGACACGACTGTGGGTAAGGTCATCGAAATTTTAGATTATTATTTTTGTTATGGCTTTTTTGAATTTTTTTTCAATTTATTCTACATTTTTACGTCACGTACTAAGAACTTAGCAATATTAGTTTTGCATTTGTTACTTCAAAGGTTTTTACTAATAGGGCTAATTAATTGTTATAATTTAAACTAAATAAACTGTATAAAAAACTTTCTCACATTGGGGATAAATTCATGACAGAAATGTGTTAAGGCCAACGTCATAAGGAGGTACTTTATGCAAAATGTGGATAGTTTGTCGGTTTATTCATCATTGGTCAAAATATAATTATTACGAGCAATGTTTGAATTTAATTATACTTTAACTACAATTAGTTATGATTTTGATAATCATAATTCATTCTAGTTACAGTATAGTTAAGGGGATTCCCTAGTGAAAACAGTGTTTTTCTACATTATGCTTTTTATAACCATAATCATTTTTTTTAGGTTTTATTGCATGGTTTTTACTACCTTAAAGCATTGTTCGTAATTAAATTATCTGTCATTATTTATATCGCAGCTAAAGTGGGATGTTTTATTTCCAGAGGCTGAAAAGTGCACTTTACCGCCTTCAAATCAGGCTGTAACTGCATCAACTTCTTATTGTACAGTTGAAAGGGGTGAGGCGCCTGCTTGCAATCAGCCACATATAGACCATCATCCATCGTCTCTTGCCGGCGAATCAAGCTCCAATTCTGATTCAGAAGATGATGAAGAAAATCAGGAGACCTGTGATGCAGCTAAGCAACAACTTGGGTGTTTCATTTGTCCAAACGAAAGTGATCCACTCACGATTAAAAAAGCGTTCATGGAAAAACACCCTATTCAAGTTGTAGAAGGAAAAGGTACAAAATTGCCATTTGAGCCTTCTAAACTTTATTACCGACATCTGCCAAGTGGTGAAAAAATACACCGTAAATGGTTATCATATTCAGTTCAGCTGAATAAAGTGTACTGTTCGTGTTGTATGGCTTTTGGAGATAAAGGACACATAGACTCTACCTTTATTACTGGTTCTGATGTTTCTTCAAAAAATGTGTATAAATCAGTAGAAATACACGAAAACTCTACCAATCATGAACTTGCTGCGAAAGCAGCTTTTCAAAGTCAAAAGGGCTATGATATTTCAACTCTCCTGAATACCAACCAAACTAAACAGCATGAAACAGAAATTCAAACTAGAAGATTGGTTATCCAACGTTTATAGTTAGACATAGTTTTGTTTATAGGAAGACAAGGCATTGCCTACAGAGGTGACAAAGCAGAAGCAGCCTACGCTCTCGATTCTTTACAAAATCATGGTAATTTCCTTGAACTTGTCATGTTGGTGGCTAATTATGATGTAATTTTGCAAAGCCATGTAAAAAAATGTATCGAAGACAGCAAAAAGCACAGAATAAAAATAAAGGACAAAAGAGAAGCCACAGGAAAGCAATCTAATAAGTCCATTGGACGAGGATCAATGTTGACTTTTTTATCAAAGACTTTCATTAACAAGCTAATCAAGAAAATTAGCTCGATGGGTCGAAACATTATTTTGAAAGACCTCCAGGATAGCATTATCTACGGCGTAATGGTGGACAGCACCCAAGATATAGCTGTAATGGACCAATTGGTAATATGCGTCCGCTATGTCGTTCAAGGAAAAGTGTATGAAAGACTTTTAGAGATTGCAGTTGTTGATGACTCAAGTGGACTAGCGTTGTACGAGCTTATAAAATTAAAATTATCTGAGTATGGCATTGCAACGTCAAATATTATTACTTGTTCGTTTGATGGAGCCAACAACATGAAAGGCTGTTACAATGGGCTACAAGCCCATTAAAAAAAAAAAATGAAGACCTTATTTATACTCACTGTATGGCACACGTACTGAACTTAGTTGTAGCTGACTCAACAGTCAAGCTACTACAAGCTGAGAACTTGTTTGGATTAGTGGAAGAATCTGCGGTATTTCTAAGCTCATCGCATAAGAGAATGGCCGTCTGGGAAAAGGAAACAAAAAGAGAACATACTGCTCATGACAAGTTGTACAGATTGCAAAAAATAGGAGCAACGAGGTGGTGGAGCAAACATAAGGCTCTTTCATCAATTATTGATGAAGAATTTTTAATCAGTGAAGACAGTGTTAATTCAGCTAAATTCATAAATTTTATTTCTGTTTTAAAAGAAATCTCTGATGGAAGTTTTGACAGCAAATCTCGATTCACAGCAAGAAACCTAATAAGTTAATGGTCCAAATTTGAAAACTTGTATATGTCGTTTGTTTTACTAGATTTGTTTTTGGTCACTTCCCCTGTTTCTAAGTACTTGCAAAGTAAAACCATTGATTATGCTTTAGCTTGGAACTTAGTACAAACACTGCTCCAGCAAATTAAGGACGAAAGGAATGACGCGCATTTTGAAGTATTGTACGCAAAAACAAAAACCTATGCCAGTGCAGTTAATCTTAAGCTAGACGAAAATGACATTGATGTCGAGTTAGAGTTGGACTTTAAGAGAAAAAGAACGTCAAAGAAAAAAATTGATGCCCGGTGAAAAATCAAAAGATGAAGCTGACTCTATTTCAACAGTTCAACATTACAAAATTGCATATTTTGATATTTTAGACTGTACGAGGATGAGTATTGAAGAAAGATTTTGCGCAAACAAAGACGTTTTACAGGATTGCTCTTGGTTGGATCCCAAAAAGTTTGACTCTATCTTGAAACTCGAAACATTTCCCACAGAAGCCCTGCACAATGTTTCTAAACTGTGTAAAATTGAAAGAAGTCGGCTGTTGATAGAGCTGCGACAGTTTGCACAACAATACAGCAACTTCATAGCAGCAGAGTCCACTGAGAACTGCGGAGATAGATGCAGTGACGAAGAAGACGATTGGGACCCAACCGAAGAAGCGGAAAAAAATGCTGACATTTACTGCTCTGAAAATAGACAATGTTTCCAGTGTTTGACATGTGCTTTTTCTGTTCTGTTTGAACTTACTCAATCTGGACTGTTTACCAACCTGTATATAGCATATAAATTTGTTCTTACCATACCTTGTACCCAAGTCACATGTGAACGAATTTTTTCTAAGCTTAAAATAGTCAAAAATCGACTTCGGTCGTCTTTAGGCCAATACCTTATGTCCAATCTGCTTTTTATTAATGTTGAGAGGGATTTATTTTATGATTTGGACAAAAATAAAATAATAGATGAAGTAGCTTTAACAAGTGAGTTGCTTACAAAGAAGCTGTTACTTTAGAGCTAGGGGAGTAAAATGTCGAATCATCTCAGTTAAGTTAAGCCCCTTCTATTCTAGTATAACAACATTGTAAAGTGTTAAATACGCAGGATCTTGTAAAAAAATGTTAGTATTATTTCTCTAATCCCTAAAATCCGTTTATCATTATTTTTTTCTATACATATAACTTAGACATAATTCATTAATACTTTGGTGTGAATAAGATACTGCACTTTATTTTGAAGGGGGTCGGTAGCTTAGCTCGCTAACGCGTCAGTCCGAAGTAGCGATCTACTGCCCGCGGGTTCGAATCCCGCCGTGCCCATGGCTGTATTTGTTCGTCTTGTGTTGTCTTGACAGTCGGCGACTGGGCATAATACCAGCGCTCCATTAATTAAGTGCAACATTAAAGCTTTAGTAGCGACTAGGCATAGCACTAGCGCTTTAGAAAATAAGACATAAATGTGGCACTTAAAAGAATAATGGAATAATTGATATCGGCTTCTCCCATATGTGTCTCCCCACCGCCATCGCTAAGCATTCGCTTCAAAGGGCAATCCCTTGAGCTTTGGCATTATCATAGAGAGAAAAAAAAAACTCCGTTGTAATTATTGGTAGCTCTACAGCATGTGTTTTGTAGTGTTGTGGTATCCTAAAAATACTGTAAATTTCTTATTTTAATAAACAATAAAGTCAACAAAAGTCGAAAATCATAATATTCGCATAAAAACCTAGCTGAATTTCTTCTTCTTTATGCTTAAGTGCCAAAATAGCGTAAAAACGCGTTTTCATGGTTTTCAAGCACCTAATTTTCAAAAAATTTCCCCCGTTTGCTGGGGGTATGGACCCCGCAGTAGAGGGCCCCTTTACAGATTTTAGCTGAGGGCCCCAAATGGTCCCAATCCGGGCCTGACTGTGACCTATTCTTTAATAAGCCCTGATTCCGGAGATATTAGGTTATTTTATAATCTGATCCAAAGTTTTTATATGAATCCTTACAGCAGGTTATTATGCTCAAAATATCATTATAAAGTTCTGTATGTGCCAGAAGTTTATTTTTAGAATACATTTAGAAGAGAATTTTAACTTTGAATACATTTAGAAGAGGATGCAGAACCAAATGTTTCATGTTATCTCAGATATCTAAAACATCCTTATAAGTACAATTATCATTATCATGTTATAATATTGCAAATTTGAGAATTGAATTTATGAAATTTTTCAAGGGATCCAAGTCATTTTTATTATTATTTGAAGGATAAGTCATGTCAGATGCACATTCTTCTTTAACAATTGCGTTTGGAACTAGAGGTGGAACGAAAGAATCATGGTCGGAAGGTGGATCTATCATTGATTCCTTTGAGTAATGTTTTCGCTTCATATGTCGTCTGAAACAATTAATTTTCGAAAAACATTGATACCAGTTATTTTGGATACATCTCAAAGCGCTATTTTTTTATAAATCATGGACTCTTTTCAAGTGAACTATGAGGAGTTCTACTGAAGCAAAAATCTCACGACACAGATAACATTTCATATTGGGCATATATATTGACAACTAAAACTTTTATAGATTATTTTTATTTTAAATTTGAATTATTGGCCTGGAATTGATGAATTGCATATTTAATATATAACAATAGCTTATTATATAATTCAATCTTCATATTAGGTGTGTTATTACGTCTCAGGCAATAGCAGATTAGGGTAGGCAGCATTCAAAACAACAAAAATCCTGCCGCTGCTGTTGTTGTTCTCAATGGTGCCAACCCTAACTTGCTATTGATCGAGACGCAAAAAGGACGCACCTATTCTAATAGGACTTCAACTTACTTAGATTTTAACTTACCTTAAAAATTCGTGTAAGCGACTTAACTCAGCTGTAAATTTGTTCACTCAAATTCTTAACTAATAGAAAACATTTTAACTTAACAACAAACTTTCGGTTTCAATTTACCGAAAAAAATAAATAGCCAAATAGAATAAACAGAATTGTTGGCAAATGAATGTACATATAAAGAATATGAACGTATAGACTTATGTTATGCACGTTTTTTTGACTTCCATGAATGAATTCATAGGGTATATGAATTTGTTCATAACCTCTATGAATCAATTTATTTATTTATTTACTAACTATTATTCAACAGATAAAATCCAATTACTGAATATAGAAAATATGAAATACAAATAGTTCACTAACGAAAGAATGAAAAAATGAACAAAATAATAATGAAATGATAATGATACAAAATAAAGAACAATAATAAAAAAAATCAAAGTGAAAAAGTACAAATTCAAAATAAGAAAAATAGAGAAAAAAAGGAAAAAAGACTACATTGAACTAGTAGTAAGCAGAACATTATGTTTCAGAAAAGTTTTAAATGCATATAATGTCGGCGGTAGAGGACCAAACTGTAGATCATTATGTTGCCTCAGTAATCGCAACAGCGGAGAATAAAAAAAGATATCAGTGCGCGCAAATGGCACACTAAACTCAAACGAAGAGCGGGTGCCATGCACTGCAACACGGACAGAAACATGGCTACTGATGTCGGAATGTACCAACCTATGAAACAATTTGAAGAGTAGGCACTCATCCAGGAAAAGTATCCGTGATTCGAGGGAAGGGAGATGAAGGAACGACAGACGATCACTATAAAGACGGTAAGGAAGCTGAAATTTATAAAACAGGGTGCAAACAAATCTGCGTTGAACCGACTCCAACGCAGTATTTAAATAGACAAAACGAGGACACCAAACTTGATAGCAATATTCAAGGATACTACGTACAAAGGAGAGGAAAAGGTGTACACAGGTGGAAATATTAACGAAAGCTTTAGAGGATCTAATAATAAAACCGGATAATTTAGAGGCCCTGGCAGTAATACAACAAATATGCTTACCAAATTTGAGCTTAGGATCAAACATTACGCCAAGATCTCTAAAACTATCAACGACATAAAGAGGATAACCACAAACAGAGTAGGAGAACATCAAAGGTGAAATTTTCAAAGAGAAAGACATTTTGTGACATTTCGCGATGTTCAAAGTGAGAGCATTGGAAGCGCACCAAGTCTGTAGGCTGTTGAGATCGTTTTGTAAAACCATACAGTCATCTTGTGACTCAATCACTCGAAACATCTTGAAATCGTCGGCATACAAAAGACAAGAAGAATGGATTAAAGGAGGGAGATCGTTTATGAACAAAAGAAAGAGAAGAGGACCAAGAATAGACCCTTGCGGAACACCTGATGCAGGATAAAAAGGAATTGAAGAGGAGGAATTAACAGTTACAATACAGGTACGGTCGAGGATGTAAGAGTTAAACCAGGAAAGAAGAGGACCAGCAATGCCATCGTACCTTAGCTTTTGAAGAAGGAGGTTATGGTTGACGGTGTGAAAGGCTTTGGAAAAGTCGATATAAAGTACATCAACCTGTTCTTGATGGTCAAGAGCGGATGCGACCGTGTGTGTGAAGGAAAGAAGGTTGGTTAAAGTGGATTTACCTTTGACAAAACCATGCTGCTCATGAGCGAGAGTAGACTGGATAAAGGAGTAGACTCGCTTGTAAACCACTTTTTCAAGGATCTTGCTAAAGCAAGGAAGAAGGAAAATGGGTCGGTAGTTTGAGATGCATGTACGATCACCGGCTTTATGTATAGGAAAGATGTTGGCAATTTTCCAGCGAGAAAGAAAGGAGCCAGAAGATATACTTAAGTTGAACAAGATAGAAAGAGGGACGCACAGAGATGATGAAAGAGATTTAGCCAGGATATTTGGAATACCTGGCTAAATTTGGAACCACTACCGGTATTGGCATCGATATCGTTCAACAGAAGTTCAATTTCAAGAGGGTTCGTTCGAAATGAGTGCAATTCAGGAGAGAAGGGGGGGGGGGGATGTTTAAGGAATTAGAAGAGAATTGTTGTGAGAAAAAAGAGGAAAAGTAAGAGGCAAAAAGCTCACACACTTCTTGTGGAGTGGAGGCAGCTGTATCACCCAAGTGCATACCATTGGGAATACTAGGACAATTTTTCAAGGAACGAATGAATGACCAAAAGGATTTCCGGTGATTGGTTCTAATTGATGCTTCAACGCCAGCAATGTAGGAGCGCATCGCCTGTCTGACAACTTCTTTCGCTTTAGAGCGAAGATCCTTACACAAAAGAAGGTCAACAGGTGAACCGAATTTTTTATATAAGTAACGAGCTGCATTTTTGGCTTCAAGTGCGACTGAAACTTCACTACTGAACCATGGAGCATCGTTCGGTTTATTAGGACGATTATTTGGTGTGAATAGTGGAATAAGGTTAGATAGGAAATTATACAACTTGCACAAAGCATCATCAACGTCAATGCCACGAAAAAAAGAAAACCAGTTAATTCTATTTATTTCAATCGCCATGCCGGTGAAATCAGCCCTGTGAAAGTTGAAACGTATTAAAGATGGGATTTTATTCCTCATAGAACGAATATTAGAAATTTCCAGAATAAGAGGGGGGTGATCTCATAAGGAGGAACATAAGGAAAGAGAGCAGCGGTTAAAGAAAGTGATGACTTTGGAAGATTGGACAAAGCGAGATCCAGAATTCTGTTGCTGGCATTTGGTATATTGTTGAGCTGAGAGAGGGAACAAAGTGAGAGAAACGAAGACGTTATTTAAGAAACACTACTAGTCGAGATGATAACCGAATAGTCAACATCCCAATCTAGAGGAGAGAGGTTAAAATCACCACATAGCAGAACGTAAGCGGTGGGAAAATGACTGTTGAGGTAAGAAGAGAGTTCCGCCAGGGATTGTTCATAAATCGACAGAGGAAGGTTGCAGGGGATATATATTGAAGCAACAACTAAGGTTTTGGCAGAAGGCAAGGAAATACGCACAAAAATACACTCAACAGGAGGACAGAAAGGAATATCACGACATAGTGTTCCGTTGAGTGCCTTATTAATACCGATGAGTACACCTCCACCATCGGATTTACCACTATTCACACGATCCCTATCTTTACGAAAAACCATGTGGTCAGGTAAGATTTCCGAATCGAAGATATCATTAGTAAGCCAGGTTTCTGTAAGACATATTATGTCATCCGAAGCTTAAGTGGCAGAGAGCCTGAACTTATTAGTTTTGTTCGTCAAACCGCGGACATTTTGAAAATACAGTCTTAATCCTAAGTTCTGGAGCTCTTTGCTCCTCTCGGATGAAAATTCTTACGAGGAATTCTGGTGAATTCTTTGACCAGAACACCAGGAGGCCAGAAGTCCTTTCGTAGAAGCTCGTTGATGCCAGCACATACCATTATACAGAAAGAAGCCACTTCCTGGTTTGGTAAGTTGTCAGGCGGCAGTTTTTTGCAGATCAGAAGTGGCGGCATGTAGCCAAGCTTAGCAGCTGCAAATTGTTTAATCGTCTCGGCTGAAGTATTGAAATCGATGCGGGATATGAAGACTTGCAGCGGTGGACTCACCACTTTAACGTGGGGAAGTGCACCATTTGGCCCAGAAGATTTGACATGCATACTGGGTCGAATTTGAGGAACTACGTGCGTTGCTGTAACGTCGGTACGAGGTGCAGAAGTGGTGGGAATGTCCAATAGCAATAGCGGTGAGGTAGAAGGTCGATCGCGAGGCTGTTGCTGCGGTTTGATGTTCGTTAAAAATAGGCTGAGGCGATTGCAGTGACAGTGGATTGCGGAGCTTGGGTACGAGATTTGCTCATATTCCGAGTCGTGACACCAGCAGGAGATTTTGGAGCTTCAACTCCGTCTGAGATCACCAGAATCAACAGACATAGCCGTATCTAGCAGTGGTTGGAGGCTTTTCAGAGTTACATGAACTATCTCTTCAGAAGCAATAAGTGTTTTAGCAACATCTTCAAGACATTGTTTATCAGCACGTAATTTACTCACATAATGCGCCATAGAAGATGAGCGGCAGCAACTGCAGAACCAATATAGCTCAGCAGTATCGTTAGGCGCGTCAATTCATAAGTACTATGAACTAGTTTATAAGACTGCAAATTTTGAAATTGAAAAAAGCTGAAGCTAGGAAGAATACCTTTATGAACTCAAATTCATTATACCTAGTCTAGCCATAAATATTGTTACAAGGTTTGGCAACCCTGCAGAAAGGAACCGTTATATTGCATTTCTTAAAAATTGAGCTAATCGCTATAGTACGCTTGTGCTTGATGCATTTGTCATCATTTGAGTTTAATTTTTAGTGTAGTAAACATGGATTGGGGCGACAAAGAAAATAGAATTGCTGTGATTGCACTTCATAAAGTAGGAATGCAACCAAGTGGTATTTTTAAGACTCTGCATACCCTTGGTATAAGCCGAATGTTTGTATATCGGGCTATTGAAAGATTTAATGATACGTCTGGAGTAAGTGACCGTGAAAGAAGTGGCCGTCCGTGAACTACTCGAACACCTCAAGCGGTTAAAGCCGTGAGCGAGAGAATTCGCCGTAATCCTCTTCGGAAACAAAAAATTTTATCGCGTGAGATGAAAATACCCCAAAGAACAATTTCACGTATCATCAAAAGTGACTTGGGGTTGGGTTCTTATCGTAGATCTACCAGGCATTTACTAACAGATTCGTTAAAAAAAATAGAGTGGAAAAATCAAAACGATTACTTTGCCGGTACGCAAACTAAGAACACCGTAAAATTTTGTTTACGGACGAAAAAATTTTTACTGTCGAAGAAACATTTAATAAAAAAAAAACGATAGGGCTTATGCTCGCAGTGCCAGAGAAGCTTCTCAAGTTGCCCAAAAGGTTCAAAGAGGTCATCATCCAGCCTCAGTAATGGTTTGGTGGGGTGTTAGCTACAACGGGGTGACAAAGTTGAATTTTTGTGAGAAAGGCGTCAAAACGTCTGCCAAAATTTATCAAGAAAGTGTCCTTGAAAGTGTAGTGAAAGCTCTCAACACGTCATTATTCAAAAATCAGCCTTGGAGTTTCCAGCAAGATTCTGCACCAGGTCATAAGGCGAAGTGAACCCAAAAATGGCTTGAAGAAAATGTTCCAGATTTTATTAAAGCTGAAGATTGGCCTTCCTCTAGCCCAGACCTGAATCCGCTGGATTATGAATTATGGTCTGTCTTAGAGCAAATGACGTGCTCTAAAAGACATTCTAATATCGAATCCTTAAAGAAGTCTCTTACACATGCAGTCGCCAACTTTCCGATTAAAATCGTGCGTGCTTCCATAGATAAGTGGCCAGCTCGATTAAAGGCTTGTGTAAAGGCAAAAGGCAATCACTTCGAATAACGTGTTGCAATTTCCGTTGTTGACAATGCATTTAATAAATAAACAATGATTTCTTAACATATAACACCTCTTTTATTCAACAGTGCTTCAAAAAGTTTGTAACAGTATTTATGGCTAGACTAGGTATTTATGAACGGTTCATACAATCATAAACTTCTAATAATGAAAAGTTCATAGTGACAATGAATTTTTCATACCGACTATGAAATTGGACTCTATAAACGATGTTCATTAACGTTATGAATAATATTTTTTTCAGTGTACTAGAGGCTTAAATTGTGAAATTCGAAGCACTAGACTGTGCCATGATTTTGGGAGCCTCAAGCCATCTCTGCGTCTTGCAGCAAGTAGAAGGATTAATTAACATTTGAGATACTTGGTGGATTCATAATGGTAGCCGTTTTAAATTACACTTGTTTCATTAGTCCAGACACAAAATTACATCCCCACTTTCCTCAACATCACGCTTAGTGTTTTCTTCGCGCAATTTTCTCGGAAGTAAAATTAAATCTTGATTGCTTCTCGATTGCTGTTGAACCGACCGATCCACAATCAGATCCATGAAGAGCACATTCTATAAACAAATCGAGTTAAATTATTAAATGCCCACTGTGACGAGGCCTTTCTCTTATGCCCGACTGATCTCCACCATCACTCGGGGCCTGTGCGAATATAAATCAATCAGGAGCGAAAACAATGTGAACGAGCGGTTTATTGGTGTTAATTGCTCCAGAAATACAATCAATACCCATGTCATGAACACATGACCTATCTCGACCTACCCAAGTAAGTCCTCAACGCCGAGCGGTTGAAATTCTGCTCGAGGGGCTCGTTAGTCACCCCGTTCGCTTGGTGGAATCAATGCCACATTTTATGGCAATCTGTTCACTGGAACAGTGTCACGCGATTCCGTCTCGCCTCGTCTATTTATTAATTATCCAACGTACATTTCCATATCATTGGCACACTTTCACCACCATCGCCGCCACCACCGCAGCTTCGCAGTCTTCGTAGCATGCATGCTACGTACGTTCTCCTCACATGTGAATGGTTTTGCGCCCTAGGTGATAGAGCTACTGTAATGTGCTCCACACTCGGAGTAATTAGACGTTGCAATGGAGCGAGTGCGGCATTGAACTCGACCGAAGCACAGCGTACGGGTTGATATTTTTGCTATAAAATTTCATTCATGGATTTAATTAAGCTCGCAGCTGGGTATGCCGGCTGTGCGCAACATGCTACATATCGTTTTCAATGGAATTTATTGATAAAGTGATAATAGAGATGCACAGGTATACTTTTCCACAGTAGCGAACTATGACCTTTAAGGTCTAGTGTTTTTCATTAAAAAAACAAACAATGTCGCTATAATGAATGCACATCCAAGCTGCGCCACTTTGACTATTTTCCAGTTGAATGGATCAAACTTAAAAGTTTAATGAGACTGAAAAACCGCAATAAAGTGAATGACTGAAAATCGAATGAATCTCAAATAACTAACGGGTTTCATTCTGGTCAAGAGTACAATTATTTCAATATTTTCTCATTGGCTTTGACTCTTGCAACAACGTGTCTTACCTGATGCAATTTAAGTAATTGGTTGTAGTGGTTTTTTATGGTTGGTAAGATTAGTACTATTTGGTAAGCATTTTTTCATTCATATAAGTACATATAATTACAAGGTAAATTGATAAAGTTGAATATGTGTTTGCTCGTCAGTGGCATGGTATTTTCTTCCATTTTTTTAAATGTTTATTTCGTTGAAAAAGGTTCCAAAACAAATTATTGAACTTAATATTTTTTCGTTCTATGTACCTTAAGTCAATAATTAGCAAAACTGCAAGCAACTCTCTTCGTTGTGCTTGTACAGGAGCCGTGGGTTCAATGCAGTAGAACCTGTGAGCTCAGCTCAGTCAAAGAGAAAAAAAAACCCAGCGCATGAGAACCGCTAGAAACACTAATGTTCGAAGAACAGTAGGGATTTGTGCAAATTTTGAGTGTGTATTCTATCACTAGCTACTTAAAGCCACCATAAGTAATAATAGGCCCTAAGCCAATTTAATTTCGATGACTTCATCGAAAGTTACAGCGAAAGAAAGGTGTTTGGGGTTGCCATCCAAAAAATGTCCAGACCTGGTACGAAAATAACAAAAATGCCTCGTGCTGGCAGCACATTTGCCTCACGCTGAAATCAACTTACTCTGCGAATTTGGAATTGACCCGATGACTGCATTGGAAGTTATAGCAAAGAAATTTAAGGTTACCAACCAAAAAGTTGTCGTAGTTTCTAGATCGTAATATTTTATGGTAAAATCGCTTACTAAAGATATGCAAAAAAAAAAACAAAACCAAAAATAGCTGGCAACCCCATCATTATTTTTCCAACTAGATTTCCGCTGAGTATTTTCTAAAAAAGTTTAATTTGCCATATGAATTTCGTTAGATTTCATGACTGCACTGGAAGCTATAAGGCAAAGAGCTTCATTTGCTTCAAAAACCTTTATTTGAGAAGGTTTCTGTGCTTTTGACCAAACGTCTTTGTCTTTGCGCCACTGAGAAATGCTAGTAAATACCTAGACTGTGGCCACCAGCGACTAGGACAGTGCCGTCATCATTTTTTCGAGAATTTCAAATCGCCGGGTTTGGATGACATCTATTTGATCATGTTAAAAAAAAAGGAAATTGACCATCTATGCGTAGCCCCCAGGTATGTTCCGCCGAAAAAGCTGCAAAAAATCTACTTACATGGAAGGAGTAATTAGCTGCATTTATAGACGTTGAAGAGGCGTTCAATAATATGCGTCCTCTCCAAAATTAGAACCAATTAGAACCAATCACCCGAAATCCTTTTGGTCATTTATCCGTTCCTTAAAAAATTGTCCTAGTATTCCCAATGGTATGCACTTGGGGGATACATCTGCCTCCACTCCACAAGAAGTGTGTGAGCTTTTTGCTTCTTACTTTTCCTCTTTTTTCTCACAACAATCCTCTTCTAATTCCTTAAACATTCCCCCCACCCTTCTCTCCTGAATTGCACTCATTTCGAACGAACCCTCTTGAAATTGAACTTCTGTTGAACGATATCGTTGCCAATACCGGTAGTGGTTCCGACGGTATTCCAAATATCCTGGCTAAATCTCTTTCATCATCTCTGTGCGTCCCTCTTTCTATCCTGTTCAACTTAAGTATATCTTCTGGCTCTTTTTCTTCTCGCTGGAAAATTGCCAACATCTTTCCTATACATAAAGCCGATGATCGTACATGCATCTCAAACTACCGTCCCATTTCCCTTCTTCCTTGCTTTAGCAAGATCCTTGAAAAAGTGGTTTACAAGCGAGTCTACTCCTTTATCCAGCCTACTCTCGCTCATGAGCAGCATGGTTTTGTCAAAGGTAAATCCACTTTAACCAACCTTCTTTCCTTCACACACACGGTCGCATCCGCTCTTGACCATCAAGAACAGGTTGATGTACTTTATACCGACTTTTCCAAAGCCTTTGACACCGTCAACCATAACCTCCTTCTTCAAAAGCTAAGGTACGATAGCATTGCTGGTCCTCTTCTTTCCTGGTTTAACTCTTACATCCTCGACCGTACCTGTATTTTAACTGTTAATTCCTCCTCTTCAATTCCTTTTTATCCTGCATCAGGTGTTCCGCAAGGGTCTATCCTTGATCCTCTTCTCTTTCTTTTGTTCATAAACGATCTCCCTCCTTTAATCCATTCTTCTTGTCTTTTGTATGCCGACGATTTCAAGATGTTCCGAGTGATTGAGTCAGAAGATGACTGTACGGTTTTACAAAACGATCTCAACAGCCTACAGACTTGGTGCGCTTCCAATGCTCTCACTTTGAACATCGCGAAATGTCACAAAATGTCTTTCTCTGTGAAAATTTCACCTTTGATGTTCTCCTACTCTGTTGGTGGTTATCCTCTTTATGTCGTTGATAGTTTTAGAGATCTTGGCGTAATATTTGATCCTAAGCTCAAATTTGGTAAGCATATTTCTTGTATTACTGCCAGGGCCGCTAAATTATCCGGTTTTGTTATTAGATTCTCTAAAGCTTTCGTTAATATTTCCACCTGTGTACACCTTTTCCTCTCCTTTGTACGTAGTATCCTTGAATATTGTTGCCAAGTTTGGTGTCCTCGTTTTGTCTATTTAAATACTGCGTTTGAGTCGGTTCAACGCAGATTTACTCGCACCCTATTTTATAAATTTCAGCTTCCTTACCGTCCTTATAGTGATCGTCTGTCGTTCCTTCATCTCCCTTCCCTCGAATCACGGAGACTTTTCCTGGATGAGTGCCTACTCTTCAAATTGTTTTATAGGTTGGTACATTCCGACATCAGTAGCCATGTTTCTGTCCGTGTTGCAGTGTATGGCACCCGCTCTTCGTTTGAGTTTAGTGTGCCATTTGCGCGCACTGATATCTTTTTTTATTCTCCGCTGTTGCGATTACTGAGGCAACATAATGATCTACAGTTTGATCCTCTACCGCCGACATTATATGCATTTAAAACTTTTCTGAAACATAATGTTCTGCTTACTACTAGTTCAATGTAGTCTTTTTTCCTTTTCTTTTTTTTCTATTTTTCTTATTTTGAATTTGTACTTTTTCACTTTGATTTTGTTTATTATTGTTCTTTATTTTGTATCATTATCATTTCATTATTATTTTGTTCATTTTTTCATTCTTTCGTTAGTGAATTATTTGTATTTTATATTTTCTACATTCAGTAATTGGATTTCATCTGTTGAATAATAGTTAATAAATAAATAAATATAAATATAAAACTTGAATGTCAATTCGTAGCTAGTAACATTTATAAATCAGCTACTCAGAAATGGAGTATTATACACGTCCTTGAGTAGCATATCCATCAAGCAAGTGGTAAGTACGGGTACTCCTCAGGGCGGTGTTTTGTCTCCGTTGCTTTGAAATTTAATAGTTAATGAGCTTATAAGGGAAAACGATCAAGCTGGGTGTTAAGTGGTAGCGTATGCAGATGACATCGCTATTGTCATATTAGAGAAATTTATCCTGGCTCTAACGGAGAGTTCAAATCATTCTTTATATTTACACTCTCTCCCTATAGGGTCAGGAGTGCAGTCTTAGTGCTAAATCTAACAAAACGAAACTGTTCCTCTTCACGAAGAAATCTACGATTTCATTCTTGGAGCAATTGAAGCTCAATGGAGATTCATCTAATTTGCCTAGAACAGTATTGATTCCCTCACACTAATGTCAAATGAGTCAACATGATTTCATAAAATAGTATCTTTTTCAATCGCTCTAAACATTCAACAGTTTTTTTTTAAATGGCAGCTGCTGACATTCTTCTATTTGGAGTACAAAGTTAATTTTCCACCGATTTCTATAAAAAATCAGGGTTTTATTCTCAAAGACTGGTACATTAACTTTTATTTAAAGTATTGTCCATCAGCAGCTACTACTTTTTCCCATCTTTCTGGCAGCATCCGGATACTACGTCAGACAAACTCTTCATCTTTTGATGCTATCCACGAATCGACCCAATTTTTGTTATCTGCATATGATGTAAAGTGCTGCTCAGCCAGACCATGTGCCATCGACTGGAATACGGCGGGTGGGGTAGGACCTCCCAATTGAGTGTTTTCAAATTATGAACACAATCATGTAGGAGAATAATTTTGTTGTGTCTGGAGTAGTAATGGGAGCGTTTTTCATTGAGTCTGCGCTTCAATCTTATTAATTGTAGTCGCTACATAGTTCCAGTAACGGTATCGCTCGGTTTGAACAACTCATAATACACAACACCATCTGGTCCCACCAAATACACAGCATGAGTCTTTCTCCATGAATTTTCGGTTTGGCTGTCGATGTTGAAGCATGGCCAGGTGGTCGCCATGATTTCCTCTTCTTAGGGTTACCGTAATTCTTTGTTTTCGTATACTTTCAGGTGGCCACTGCGTTCTTTGTCTTCCACGTCAAACTCACCGTTTTAAAACTTTGCGAACCACTCACGACAGCTTCTCTCACTTAAAGCAGTCAAAGCTCTCACTCACCACATGCTTCTACAAGCAATCGATGAGCGTCAGCTGCAGATTTCTTCAAATTAAAGAAGTAAATCAAAGTTTCCGCAAACGACAGTTATTCGGCACAAAACTTGACATTTTTGCTGGAGAAAAATTCTGAGATGCTGATATGGAGTCACTAATACTTTAAGGTATTAGTCACTAATACTTATATTGTTACCAAATGTCAAAACCACCGATAATTTTTTTATATCTGACAATTACAACATAAACTTCTGGTGAGGACATCTTTTGTAAAACGGCGGAAACTTATTTGTACACGTAAAATTTTTAAGAGCATAAATAATTGACATATTGTGTTTAATTAGATCATTTCTGAAACTTATTCATAAGAATGTATGCATAGAGAAATGATTCAAATGTCACGAAAAAATCGCAGGTTGTTAATGTTAATGATTTGATAATAAGTAAAAAGGACTTCGCCACAATTTCTTCCACTAATATTACATCTAACTGCAAAGTTGTTTGCGCGCTGAAACTTAATGATACACAAACTCAAATTAGCAAACAATGATCCAACTGTATAATATTAAGTCCTTTATACTGCTCAATCAAGCCCTGCAAAATATCTTGGATCTTCATATCGTGATTCCTCTGCTTCAAAACGAAACTAAATTTTCCAATAAATGCCATTTACGTCAATTCGTACATGATGTCTTCGACAAATTTATGAGCAGTTTACTCAAAAACACGGCCCAGCATCGACAAAAGCAGATTTCATGTAACATACATATGTACCTATTAGTGAAGCTGTTGTTGCCCTCTACTATCGACGAGCACTGCTACAGCAACGTATAATCCTGCTTTCCAATTTGCGGTAATGTGCCCCCAAGAGAAAGATGAATATACTCGTACACGACCAATCGCAATCTAAATGTCAGTGGATTGATTACTAGTAGTCTATGTAACCGCATTAAAAGCAAATGAAAAGAAAAACTAAGCTGGTGCTCCGTTCGGCCTGCGAAACAATCCTGCTGCTGATGGTCCGATCTCATTTAAATTGGTCTCCTCGACGTTATGCTGTGCTATGCCCTACCGTTACCAGACAGCCAGAAGAGCCCAGTCAGGCTGCAAACGGAGCAAGAAATAGTTTTTACTGTGCAGTCTGAAACGTCCAATTGCAGTCATCAGAGTCGAAAAGTAACCGCGCATCCGACACTTTTCATTCATACTGTCTGCGAGCATCAATGAAAAGATGCTTGCCGACCCCGTACCGCAGCAGTGGCAGATGAATCTACGGTCATACGGGCCGTGTGTACCAATTTCGGTAAAACATTTTGCAAGCCAAACGAAGATGGATTTTGCGGCCGTGGGAATGGCATGAGAAAGTTTCGTCATTCAGAAACTTTCTGGAACTCTGCCAGTTCGTCGATGTGCATTCATCGTGCAATATGCCTCTACGGCTAGTGTTGTCAGTTTAATCAATATCCTGCCTTGGAGCGATACTGGATGAAACAAAACTAACAATTAGTCGGTGTGGTAACCAATTAATCAGCCAGCTATTGCCTTCGAGGATTAGAAATTAAACAACGGTATGGTTAATGGAAATTCGGACTGATAATTTTTTAAGAGTACGCATCCTCAGTTTAAAAACCAGCGATATTCCCGTGGTGGTTGCATTTAAGCCACTGACTGCTCAACCAGACAAAACCTAAAGCCTAAAATTACGCTTATATCTATCGTATCGGTGAAATCATACACTTCTTGGATAATCAACATGAATCGAACTAGGCAGAACGACAACACTTCCTGCACAGATCCTCCTCATCTGCAAGTCTCACATTTCACGTCTCGTGCGGCATCTGAAGCGATACTATGTTGTTCTTGTTCGTTGGCCAATCATTACAGCATGATAGGTGTTCATTTCTCGTTTCCCGTCCAGCCGCCGGCCGCCTTGACTCCTTCCTGCGGCAGACAACCACAAACTAAACTTTAGTTGCTTCTCGGCCAAGCTTCTTCACAAAATAATTAAAACTAATGGTGGAGGGAAACAGGTAATTTCTTTCCTCTTGGACTTTTGTTGTTTTTTCGAATTATCTATTTGCCACAAGACTCGACGTCTCCGTCCTGGCTGAAAGCGGAAGTCGTTGGTAAAACGATGCTGAGGCCGATGATGATTGCAGCTTTAACACAACGACCACGGTCCACCATAAGAACTAATAGGTAAAGTACGGCGATGGGGATAGCTAACATCTGCTTCGATTTGAGTATGGAACGAAAGATACAAGCCAAGAACAAGAAAATCCACGGATGAAATCTTGAGTCGCAGAATTGGTTTCGTAGAAAATTTATGGATTTTTTTTTTAAAGAATAGAACTACTGCAAAGGACGATTTCAGATCGTATATGAATTCTCATTTACATATTTTGCGAAAGTTTCGAATCCGATCCGGAAAAAACTGAATATTTCCCTTTTCTAATACATGTGGCAACAACATACATAGTTCCCTAGCAGGCCTCCAATACACATTCTTATAGGCGCATTGAAATGTAACGTTGGAAACACAGGAAATCGATTATAATACTGGGGAGCCTGGATAACGGAACAGAGGCCAGGCTTCGGAGATTAATATCAAGCGAAACTTTGGGATATTTTCCATTTTTGTGATAGCGCTTTATAGCTGCTGTTTTAGTAGCGTAATAAAAACCGGCGGAATGTACATTGATTTCGCATTAGGCCGATTTTCCTACAAACGGACGGCAAAGCTATAAATGTAAAGCGAGACAAATATGTTAAGCTACAGGGCGGGATGTTATTGGAATTGATATGATTGCGGATGATTTCGAGAAAATTGAATAGTGAACGAGCAAGGTCATGGCTAGCGGAACGTTATACAAACACATATTTTTCTGTTCGCTTCTCATTAAGGGAATATAACATTTTATTGGATATCACGGAGCTATTCAATATTTATGGTTCGCATTCGGAAACGTATAATCTATTCTATGGTATAAATCAAGATGAACATATGTAGGTAGTCAAAGATAGATAAAACTTATATTAAATCTATTATGTGAAACATGCATTTTTAATCGGAATCTACATACCTTTTTGGCTGAAAGGGTTATGGTTTTATTTATTACGCGATCATGTACGATTTTATTAGTCATCGGTTTCTAAATGAATTTTACATGACTTCTATTTTTGAAGAATTCATGGTAGAAGTTTGTTAGGGTTCTCATTGCTTGCGTTTAGCTTTTCTTGCAGTTTTCTATTGGTAATTCTTTTGCCATTTTGCAATATGAACTCCAGCAGAAATTCCGGTGCAATAATATATAGAGAACGGTATAGGAAAACACAATAGGAATAGATAACAAGTATATTCAATTCGGAATCATTACAGCAAAAGGACAAAACGATTTTAGACTCTGGTAAATTACTAACAAATTTTCCACTGAAAACTAAAAGAATATATCTTTCAAAGTTCCATTCCAATCGGATACTACCGCAAATGCACATAAAGAGTACCTGCAATTAAAAGAAGGATTAAGTAAGGGATATCCTTCTTTCTTTTTCCACCAAAACGACACGAAGATCCGCGATGAAACCCACTTTCGCATTGCTTCATTGCTGTCGAGCTTAGGTTAGGTTAGGTTGAGCTGGCTGACACAAGGCCACACATAGACCTACTGGTCCATAGTAATACCAGATAAATGGACCACGAGAAAGAAAGTTCAGCCCAAGCGGCCATCAAAGGCCCCGGACTTTTTCACGAACTGAAGGTTGTCCTTCAGCTTTTGTTCCGCCTCTTGCGATAGATCCACCAGCTAGGGCTCACCGAAGCACCACAGTCTGGTTTTCCCCAGTGCCGGGCAGTGATGCAAGAGATGCTGGATTGTTGACCCCGGCTCTTGACACATTCTACAGGTGTCGCTCGTTAGGATTCCCATTTTCATAGCATGTGCTGCTACAAGACAATGGCCAGTAATGATTCCAAACAGTCGTTTGCAGTCAATCCGCGTTAACTCGAGGAGGTATTTAGTCGATGCAAGATTGTATGACCCCCATATGATTTTGATTACCCTGCAGGTCTGAGTTGCACCCCATCCGCACGTCGCACCTTGCATCATTTTGGAGTCGATTGAGTGTTTAATCGTTTGGATAGGAGTAAGGATGTCTACCGATCCCGAAAAGGGATGACTAGGCCCATACTTGACTAACACATCCGTCCTTTCATTTCTATCAATGCCCTTGTGACCGGGAACCCAGAAGATTCTGAGTCTTCTGCTATTACCCAATCTGTTAAGTGCCTGAATGCAATCGAGTACACACTTCGATTTGTATGTGTGTTTATCGCCGCTTGACTGTCCGTAAAAATATTTATTTCCTGACATGTAGTATCATTCCTGCCGCAGTCGTCCAATATCCCCGCTCGAAGCACAAAGTGGGAACCAGGTAGTCAGTGCATCTTGCGTATCCCTGTTTAATACTACTGTGGTAGAAAAATTCTGACTCGAGGTGTCCTGATTTCCTAAGTATGAGAGCAACTTTTGCGACAGTGCCTCTAACAAAGAGATCAAGCGGAGGGAGATGAAACAGGACGTTCAGACCAGACGAAGGTGTCGAGACCAAGGCACATATAGTGCAGAGAGCCACCAACCGCCGAACTCTGTTCGCCATGCTAGCAAAGGTGGTTTTATTCACTGATGGCCACCAGACCACGCATCTGGAAACAAGGATCAGCCTAGCTATCGCCAAATAGATCCAGTGCGTTTGAGCAAGTCTTAGAACCCACGTTTTACCCAACACTCTCTTGCTGGCGTAGATCGCGTTGCTTGCCCGCTTAAATATTTCCTCTCAATTCGCCTTCCATGTGAGCTTGCTATCCATCTATCAATGACCACGAACTTCAAGAATATGCGGCTTATAATCCGGTAAGGTAACTTTCCTTTCGCTCAGTATAATAAAATAAAAATAAAATAATTTTAATAATAAAATAATAGTAGTAAAATCATAATATAAATAATAATAAAAATAACTGTTTTGAAAATAATAATGATAAATATGAAAATAAACCAAGCATAGAAGAGATTCAAAAAGGATTCTAGCTGAAGGAAACCGGTACATAACTAAGCCGGATAAGGAAGACAATAGAAGAGAGGCTCTACTAAAATTCGCCGGGGCGTGATAACCGCATGAAACTCAGAACCCGATCCAAATCGCAGTCGAAGGTCAATTGGCCCTGAGATTTAAGGTCCCTAGGACCAAAATCGAGGTAATGAGCTTTGATGGTCTCACAGTCAATACGGAGGTGACCGCAGTTATATTACGTGATCTGCGGGGAGAGAGAGAGAGCTGGTGAAGTGAGTTTCACTTTATTTTCTCACAATAAAAGGAAACAGAGAAAGTCTGTGGCAAAGATTGAGGAAGTGCTGGCCTTTAAAATCCTCGCGTCCAAGAGAATTAGAGTGAATATGATATACGATAGAGTAACAAGATGGGCAGAGGTGATACGTTGCTACTAGCAATGGTTGATACGTTGCTACTAGCAAAAAAACGTTTGGCTGTAAAAACGGACAAACAGTTTTTCCAAATGGATACAAACAGGTTTTCTAAAACGAACAGTTTTTCTAAAACGAATAGATTGTTAAAACGAACTGTTTGGCAGTGAAAAACAGTTTGCGAACGAAAAACTGTTTCTCAGCGGCAAACAGTTTGGTAGAGAAACACTGTTTGGCCGCGGCGAACTGTTTCGTATCGGCAAACTGGTTTTCAATGATAAAACTGTTCAGCTGCGGAAAACAGATTTACAGAGGCAAACTATGTATAATACGAGGTTGTCAGACTTATTAAGTGTGTATTTTTGCATCTCAATCAAGAGCTAGTTAGGGAAGTTTCTGTTGTTTTGAATGCTGTTTACCGTAACCAGCTCTTGATGGCATACGACCATGTATGCTAATTCTTTACGATCATGTGTACTGATTGATGTATAATTTACAGTTGATCAAGTATAAGATATGATATATTGGAAAAATGTACAAGTATTAATTTAATTTGGAAGCTCTTAGTTTTATCAATGAATGTTTACAATACGATGGTGGCAGGAAGACACAATACATAAAATATATATTATAAAATATATATTATGACGCAACTCTTTGGCGTGCAGGCTCAATTGCGGGCTGCCGATTGTTCTACTAAAGAAGGAGTTGGCCAAAGCCATCAAAAGGAGTAAACGGCACTTTGTGCGGCGGTCGATTCGGACCCATATTAACGGACTTGGCTGTATGCGGTCCAGCGTTTTCAGGAACGTGGCAACTATGGAGCGCATTGTTGGTTCGCTGTAACCGGTGCATTCGCCGCACACGGATGATAAAGTAAACGCCCATGGGGCGTATTTTCCTCACTTTACGCAGGAGGAGCTGATCAACGCGGTGTCTGGAATGAATAATAGGAAGGCCCTGGGCCCTGACGGAGTGCCAGTTGAAGCACTGAAAGTGGTAGTGGTGAGTCAAACGCAGGTGTTACTCGAATTATATGATTTCTGCTTAGTGGCGGAGGTCTTTCTATCGCGATTGAAGGTTTCCCATTGGCGCTAATTCATAAACAAAAGTTAGACCTAGACAAGACGCAAGACGCCACAGAAAAGCTCCTCGAGCGATTGCCGAATCTTCTGTTGCTCTCAGCCATTAGATCAGCTAGTGATTTATCTGTCAAAAAGCATAGCTACTAGAAAAGACATTCAACTGTTGATGCCATCTTAGCAGTGATTGGGGCTATAACAAGAGCAGAGGAGACATGTTATAGTGCTAGACCTGTTGTTTTGCTGGTGACACTAGATGCTCCAAATACCTTCAATTTGGCAACGTGGGCATATGTGTTTTGCCTCAATTTTGGTGACAGCACTGGAGGGTAAGTAACAAAGACCGCTGGACAGTGATTTAGAGCAGTTGAGCCCTCTGGACTCATGCGTCAGTCGTTGCAACAGAGAGATAAACGTCTATCAGCACCAATTTCTAACACATTTCAGAACGTATCTTAACAAAGAGTCCGAAGGCTGTCTATATGGTGATTTTAAGAAAATTGTTTTGTTTGAGTGGATTTGGAAGTTGGTTTTTTCAAAATATATTGTGGAGAAGATTATTTCGCAATAAAACTCATTTTTTTTTTCTGTGATGATGCCAGGGCTCCGGGGATGCCCTATTATGATATAGCACAGCCTTGGCGGAAGGAAATTTAAGGAAACGGAGAAAGGAAGAGTTGACTTTGCAGGAGATAGCGATCCACGATTCGCTTGAACAATTGTGGCTCATAGTTGGCGGGGGAAACAGTAGATGATAGACTGTTCCATAGATTTGACGGTGCAACTGACGCTGATCGAAATGGTATGAGAGTGAGCGCGTTGGAAGGCTCAGGTGTTACGCGTAGTAGGTGCTCTACAAGGGAGCAGACTCGATATTTCATTAGAGCAAAGGCCAAAATAATAGCGATAAAGAAGAGACAGGCAACCCACATTACGCCGGTGCTCAAAGGATTAAATACGTGAGGCAATAGTTTCATCGCCAATTAGCTTGAAAGCTTTGCGTTGGACTTTGTTTAGTTCCGCTAAAGCAATGCGGCCTGCTCCAGCCATTGATCTCACAGACTTTGTCAAAAGTTTGATACTATTGGAGAACCATTGATTAAAATGTGATTAAAAACTTCTGGTTGCAGGCTTGGGAGTACCCCGTGTTGAATATGATGCCATGGTATTTATAGACAGGGGAATGCATCCGTGGATCAGATCATGTCTCAATCAAAATGCTAAGTTTCGTAAAATTGTACGGAGTATGCGTGCTTTAGGTATAGAGGGAAGTTAGACGACCAATCAGGATTGACAACTAGCCCATCGTGGCAGATGAAGTCTGCGGGTAAAATGGGTGTGGAGACATTCGCAATAATGAAGTCTCATGAGAACTCACGACGAGGCCTCAGTTTTAGTGTTATCACCTTTGATCGGTAGGTTTGTATAGCCGGCTGGTTTACAGTGGCAAGTTGAAGACTAGAAGAAGGAAGCCTTTCCATTGTCGGTTCTGGAAGCATCGAAATTTCTGTTCATAAGAAAATGTCGTTAAGATAATTGAAATAGTGAAGTGACAATTGGGTGAGAAATTGTTGTCTCAAGAAAACATCGACTTAGCCTTTTGACTTTAAAGAACCAGCCTTGCAAGTGGAAGAGGAATCGCATTTCCATGGATTTGAGCCGAATTTTCGGTGTTGATAGTAAATTTTTGAATTTTTTTTGAGTGGCCGATTTTCAGCCGGGAGTGGGTTCTTATGCTTGACAAGTAGCATGACTGTGCCTTAAGGGGGGAGATACATGTAACTGCTAAAAAAAAAATCGATTTTTTTTATTACATCAAAATGTTTGAAATGCTCTTAAAATAAACCAAAAAAAGTTTTGAAGCGATATTCGTATTAGTTCTCGAGTTATAGTCAGTTAAAGGCAGCGCGGCGTTCCCCAGGTCGGTGGAGCTTTAAAACTTTAAACGCGTTTTTCTCAAAGTAGTACTTTTTCAACTGCCGTACAAGATATCTCAAAAAATATTGAATCGATCCGGCTCAAATTTATACCACATCTACAAAAGAGTATTATCTCCTCGTTGAACCTAAATGTTATTGTAATTTCAGAAAAATAATTTGTTTATTAATGTTTAAAGTGTGATTTTTTTGAAAAATAATCGATTTTTATGTTTAATCTAAAATTAATGTAAAAATTTAAAATATTTTTATAAATTTTATTGGTTCACCTATGAATTACATATTTCATTAGCATATTTTTTTCTCTCTGAATGTTGCAAGTTCCCCAGAAACGGCGTTAAGTTGTACGAGGCAGTTTTTGATGTGTTTTTTTCATTCGCTCGCACCGCCGCCATTTTGTGTTGAAAAATTATTAAAAAAAGATTTTCATTTACTGTGAGACATGTATTTTAAGGATTTAATATTAAACATTTTCTGAATGAACAATATATATATATTTTAATTCAATCTGAAATTAGCAATTTTTTTTCGATTTTACATGTATTTCCCCCCTTAAGTGCTGCTGCATCAACTGTGTGAGGTTAACTACCTATGCTTTAAGCCCGGCCACCTCTGACTTTTATGCTGAAACGACAGTATCGTGATGTTGTTAACTCCGTTTTACTTCGGGCTAAGCGACGCACATAGGATTGTTAACACCCCCATACATGCATTTATGCTCAAAGATTACGCTCTTTTGATTGCATTGAGCATTATACCACGCTTGGGGGTGCTAACTCTTTTAGATATGTCTAGTTTTATAAATTTTATGTAAAAATAGTTATTCAAATAACATGCGTAAATTACCGATATTATACTTTAAGGTGAATGGCCCCAAATATTTAGCACGTTATTATATTTCGATTTATCCACCCTGGCTCTCACTCTATACGGTGTCGAGAACTTTTTAAAGTCATTGGCATACTCACAGAGATACACCTTATCATCGTTGACCTGAAGTGATTCGATTGGCCAATACTGCTGCTAATGTCAATGCTTCTACTCTCTAAGCGCCTGGATTGTTAGCTTCGGAATTCCCCAGTATATTGCCAACGACCAGGGTGGACAATTTTAGTCAGTGCTTCGCTTTGAACTTGGTAGACCCTTATGCTTTGAACGACAACTATTGCACTTTTGACATTGAAAAAAAGGGAACTATAACCAGTGTAATCTCAGCTGTTGTACAAGCTGGGTAATATCATTAGTGTGTAAGAAAAAAATGTATGCCAAAAAAACCATAAGAGCCAGCAGGCCGAAATAGTATAGCTGCTAGATTTTAAGTTTTTTTCTTGTTAATTAAACTGTAAGTTAGGTTAAGATTGTACAAATAATTTATAATAAAAATATTTTTCAATTCAATTCGACATTAGAAAAAAATCGTCAATGGTTTTTTTAACAGACTCAAGCGCATAACAAGACTACACTTCAATTTTTCAATGTTCAATCGCTCTGAGATTGTATAAAAATTAAAAATAGGTAATGACTCAAAAGCCTAAGTCCAACACGGAAATAACCACTCTAAACAGCTGGAGCATGTGAATACTTTTTTATCACCTAGTTTATGATGCTATAAACCCAAAGTAATGCATATTAACAGCGATCTACAGTACTTACACAAAATAATTTTTTATCTTGGTCTTATGTGACCAGGCTGATAACTGGTTTGGAAAATAGTTTACCTGAAATAGAAAACAAAAATTAATTTTAGTAGGCATCAATGAGGAATCAACGTAAAGTGCAATAAGTGTGAATATTTTTCGAAGCAAAGTAAAATTATTTTTAGAATGAAACTAAAATAAGCGACTTGACAAATTAACACGGAATGAAAGGGATAACATATGTGTCCCCCTAAAGACAAAGGCTTTTTATTATAATTCTAAAGTATAATCAATTATTAGATTACAGCACCTGAGCGCAAATAAACCATTCATATGATTGCGAATATCATTGGAATCCTCATACGAATTATCACATAAATCTATAATGGACTTGAAACTTCCAATGTGCATAAATATGTCCAACTATGCAGCAAACTGCTATACCTTGATTCAGGCTCAGAGCTCTATGGAAATTTCAACAAGTGTACTAAATCGAAGTAGTAAACTACTAAATGTTGTAAATTATTTATTTCTCTTAATAGATTAAATGGCTTTAGGTTGTGATATGATTTTCTAGACCGGAAATTGAATATAATTTCTAATTTTGAATAACTTGATTTCGAATGTTTATAACAAGGATATACAACTGACTGACATCTTGGAGTTTAGTGAGAGTATATGTAAGTGTGTGTTTTGATTAGGAAGAAGAAAATATACTCTCTAAATACTCAGGACTAAGGAGTTTGTTCCACTCAAGCCATCATAACCTATTAGACTATACGAGACTTTGTAGTGTGAAGTAGGATTCATAGGGGATATTTTCTCTCAGACTAACCGAAAATGAGGCATTTTTATCATAAGATTTTCATCGTCATCAAATTTTCTTGAGCACTTCTTTTGCACATATATGAGTGTGACACACTATAGTCAGAATTAGGCAAAAATATGTTTTATTGTTGCCAGTTATCTGTGATAGGTCGCGCATGAAGGGCGTTTAACAACGCAAGCCGTTCCGGAAACGTGGAAGACTGGGATCGATACAAGCAAGAGCTCTCGCTCTTCAAAAAGAAGATAAAACGAGCCAAGCGCGACTCATGGAGGGAATTCTGTGAGAATATTGAAGGATGTACAGAGGCTGCCAGAATCAGGAAGGTCCTAAGCGTAACCCCGGCGTAACTACGTTTTTGCGAAATGAAAACGGGGATTGGGTGAAGGACCGGAAAGAATGGTTGGACATGCTGCTGGAAGCTGACTTCCCAGAATCGACTAGCGCGACACCGCGTGGTGACGTACTTCGAGGAATCTACCGAGCGTCTGAGCAGCTGATCAGGGAAGTAGTAGATGAGGTCAAGATTGAATGGGCTATTGGCACATTTGGACCTTAAAAAGCTACTGAGATTGATGAGATATCACCCATCATTCCCATCCTGCAGCGTATTTTTACCGCATGCCTCCGCCTCGGGATAGTACCCGAGCAATGGACAAAAGCTAAGGTGGTCTCCATTCCAAAACCTGGTAGGTTGAATCATCATTACGTGAAGGACTTTAGACCAATCAACTTAACATCGTTTTTGCTCAAAACACTAGAGAGGCTTGTTGATCTGCACATCAAGAGCTCGATTGATGTCGCGAGACTCTGCGTTGATCAACACGCGTATCTAGCGGCAGTTGTATGAGTTGTTTCGGTTGCGAGCATTAACTATGACAAAATTAATAACACCTTTTCGATTTTTAACAAACACGTTTTATTATTAACTCCGTTTATTCGAAAATACAATGAACTAATCTACACGATCAGTGTCTTCTCGAGTAACTACTCGGGGACGTCAGGTAATCCAATTTTACAGTGAATATAAATGTATAAATAAACGCTATGTCGCGACAAGCGTTAGAAGAATTTGTCTGTCGTGGGAATGTACATGACTTGTGCAGATAGATTTGTAGTTGGTGTTTTGTTACATTTGTCGCGTCTGCTTGTTTGTTTAGTCTAGGATGATTTGTACGTCGTGGGAATTTGGAATATATATGACTCGGGCAGATCAGTAGATACGGCATTACACAAAGTGGTCGGTACAATAGGAAAATCTTTACAGCAAAAGGAATTCACGTTGGCAGCCTTCTGAGATATTGAGGGGGGCCTTCAATAATGTCACTGTTGCGATTATTATCGATGCCTTGGTTCAATATGGAGTGGAAACTCTGGCGACCTGAGCATCGAACTTGCTCAAAAATAGGCAGATTGAGGCTACCTTTTTGGAGGCCAAAGCGGAAAGAATAGTCAAAAGCGGAACACCACAAGGAGGGATTATACCTCCCCTTTTCTGGATCCTGACAGTCAACCAAATACTGGAGAATTTATGGGCCAGTGGCTTTGAAGTGGTGGCATATGCCGATGACATTGTGGTACTTGTGAGGGGTGCGTTCCCACAAACTTTTGGCGGACCTTATGCAATCGGCGAGAAAAGTTAGTCTTAGGGCAAACCCGACACAAAACCAAACTAGTACTCTTCACAAGGAAACACAGAGTACCGCCTATTGCCACGCCTAACCTCAACGGAATTACATTGGAACTTGTTGATAATGTTAAATATTTATTTATTTATTTTATTTATCAACCAAGCAAGGTACAAGTAACATAAACAGTAAAAAAAAAGCAAAGTTGTAATTTACGAGTACATAGAAACAAAACGAAAAATTAAATAAAATAATTAACAAAATATATCAATAATAAATTAATAAATAACAAATAAATAAAACATTGTCATATAGCTTAGGATTAAGGGTTGCGGATGGCTTGGAAAAGGGAGGATTTGAAGGATAATTTTGAGACTGTTGGAGAATACAGATTACTTATGCTATTGAATATCCTGCAGCATCTATTTATCGGCTCATTAGCTGCGTAAGTAGTGGAGTGTGGATATTCCTTAAGTAAACGGGAGGACCTGGTATTTCTTACAGGGTGGTTATTCAGCACCATTTTGCTATTCAGGAATTCAACTTTGATGACGCCTCTAATGACGTCAAATGTGAAGCAGGCCGAAATCATCTTTCTTCTAGATGCCAGTGTTAATAAGTTTAGATGACCCAGTCGAAACTCATAAGGAGGAAGGGTATTAAAATCGTAAGGGCTGTATAGTTCTCTCAATGCGAAAAGTAAGAATTGCTTTTGTATGGACTCGAGCCTGCTACTGTGGGTTTCAAAAGCCGGATTCCAGCAAATGGAAGCATATTCGAGAATGGGGCGTACTAGAGAGATGTATAAGGATCGTGTGACCCACAGGTTACGAAATTCCTTGGCACGTCTTTTGATGAAGCCTAGCTGTTTGTTCGCACGGGAAAGCATTTTATCATAATGCAAGGTGAAGCGGAGTCGCTCATCCAAGACAACACCAAGGTCGACAACGTTATCAACTCGAGCTAACAAATTATTCCCGAGGAAGTATGTGTTATGTGAGACGGTGCATTTTCGGGAGAAACTTATAACTTGGCACTTAGCAATGTTGAGAGAGAGCTTGTTTTCATTGCACCAATCGTCAAGTGAATCAAGTTTGGATTGGAGAAAGAGTGCATCGGATTTAGATTTAATGATATGATAGACTTTGAGATCGTCGGCATAAAGTAGATGTGGTATATTTGCTAGGGCGTCAGATAGGTCAGAAATAAATATATTAAAGAGAAGTGGGCCAAGATGGCTACCTTGTGGTACACCAGAGGTAGCAGAGATATTTTTCGATAAGAGTCCTTGAAATTTTACCAGCTGAGTTCGATTTCCAAGGTAAGAAGTCAGCCAGCTAAGCAAAGATCCACCAAGTCCGAATTTCAGTAGCTTTAGAATTAAGGTAGGGTGGTCAACTGTGTCAAAAGCTTTACTAAAGTCTGTATAGACTGCGTCAATTTGGTATCCTTTCTCCATTTTACATAGGACTTCTGAGATTAGGACTGTCAAATTTGTGGTAGTTGAGCGACCTTTTCTAAAACCATGTTGTTGCTCGTTCAGACGGGAGTCAACAAGTGGAGAAAGTTTATCGTAGACAATCTTTTCAAAAAGTTTCGGAATAGAAGATAAGATGGCAATACCTCTATAATTTCCAATACAGCGTCTATCACCATTTTTGAATATGGGTGTGACATATGAAAGTTTCCAACGGGATGGGAAAACTCCAGACGAAAGTGATCTGTTGAAAAAGATATGAAAGGGAGTTATAAGCTGCTCTACACATTTGCGCAAGAAAGTAGGAGGAAGAAGATCTGGCCCTGAACCTTTGTTGCAATCGAGTTCCGAAATAGCTTTACGTATTTCGTCACGTGTAATTTCTAAGTGGCTGATAAAAGCTGTAGCAGTGGGATGAGCGGAAGGGAGATGTGAGTTTGATGAGTCAGGAGCAATAAAAATATTCTGGAAATTATCTGCGAATAAATCACAAATCTCATTAGGAGAGGAAGAAGTGATATCATTAAAGAACATCGACGATGGATAACCAGTAGTTTTTCGCTTCACATTTACAAAATCATATAAATTTTTCGGGTCGCGGATTATATTTTCACCTGTTGCCTTAATGTAATTGTCATAAGCCTCGTGAGACTTTGCCAGAAATTGCTTAGCAGTTTCATTATATTCATCCTGAATAGCAGAACTAACGTCGATATTGTTTTTAATCCGCTTATAAAGTTTGTTCCTTCGATTTCGCAAATGCCTAAGGTCCCTATCAAGCCATGGCTCAGACAGTTTCTTCTTTTTTTTTTATCTTAGGTACATATCTTTCAACGGCGTCAAATATATTGTCATAAAAAATGGAAATGGCTTCCTCAAGATCTAACGTTGAAAGAGTATTCGGCCAATCTATAGAGTCAAGGTGATGGTGAATGCTTTCATAATTAGCATTAAGAAAGTCATATACAATTGAATTATTGTACGCTCTAAAATAAATAGAATCAGAAGTGGGAAGTTCAACTGACAGTGCAGTGTGGTGTAAACTATTTGAAAAAAGATGTTCTGCATCATCAGTTGGACTTACCACTACCTCGTTATAGGCGTTTGTAAATACAAGATCCAACCAATGACCGTTTTGGTTGGGAGTTGGAGAGACTTGCTGCAAATCGTTGCCATAAAAAGTACTCGCAAGGTTGAAGTCATTGGAATCTGAGAGGTTAACAGGGAGAAGAAATGCGTCGTTTTCATCGGGGATAAAACGTAAGTTGGGACGATTGAAATCCCCTAGGAATATTATTTTGTCTTTTTCATTCAGAGATGTTGTAATGGAAGATATTAATTCACAGAAATGGTTGTAAACTGATTCGTCCGATCTGGGTGGGATATAGGCCAAACTAATGTAAAGGAAATTGTTATTCAAAGAAACACGAATAACAAGGTGTTGGAACAATACATTGGGGGTGATGTCAATAATCTCACTTGAAATAGTGTTGCTAACCGCCAGTAAAACCCCACCGCCTCGCGATTGACCTGTGGAAGAATAGTCGCGATCATTTCTGTAAATTGTCCAATTGCTATCAAGGATCTCTTCATTCTTATGGGAGTCATTTAGCCAAGTCTCAGTGAAGGCGAGTAAATTAAAGTGGCAGGATTTTGCGTCAAGATATAATTTATTCAATTTGCCTCTCATACCACTACAATTGTGGTAAAAGAGTCTGAGTCCATTGAAAGAAGGGGTTATGTTAGGACAAATGCCTAACAGAGTTGACTGCTTTTCGACGAGAAGCAGTTGTCATTAAATTGTCAATAGTGGCAGTATTCGTAGTTGCCTCGGTAGAGGCGACATAAGAAGTTAGGTGGCTAGAGGATAAAGAGGAGCTAACATTGTTTGCATTTTGTTGAGAAGAAACGGAAGCATCAGTAGGACGTGGAATTAATGAGTTCTTACGAGTAGAAGCAATATTAAAAGTACCGTCCAACGATAAATTGTTTGTTGCTACCGTAGACTGGGTGGGGTTTTTAGAAGGAATAGTCAACAAGTTGGATAGAATTTGAGGATTTTGAAAGGATGGAGATTTGCGGGTAATAGGAACATTATGCCAAATACAATTTTTTCTTACAGAATTAGTTTTAGTTTCTTTCTTACGCCTATTGTTGGTGACTCGATTTTTCCAGGGAGAAAATGTAACGCCATTCCAGTCGAAGTTGCTGCTACCTCCGTCTAAACTCGTAAAAATCCAGGCATATTTTGAAGGAATCAACACTTTATATCGTTTCTGCGAGTTGTGTTTCCGTTGTGGTAGTTTTGTTATACAATAATCTGTGATGTGGAAACCGGCTTCGAGAAATCTATCCAGCCAACCTTGATCAGCAGCGGGGGGTATTCCTTTGACGAAGAACGCTACTTTGTCGGTGTCAACTTGTAATTGGAAGCGTGATCCTTCGTCTTGACAACTTTCATTATTTTTTTTTATTTTTTCAATGCGACTGTCCCATTCATTTTTCGACCAATAAGTACCAAATTTATATATTGGCTTCGTACAAGAAGGAATAAAAGATTCGCGTTGGTTACTTGATGAACCAGTAGTAGAAGTTAGTTCTTTGATAGGAGACGAAGCCATGCCTTTTGTTGTCACTTTTGGCATGTTGCTGTTAATATCGGCCATTGAGAGTTCATGGAGAAGCGAATGTTCGTGAATAGATGGCCGATTATTTAAGACTTCCAATTGATTCTCACGCTGGTGCTCAAAGTGTTCAAGCTTATTATTTATATTACTTAACTTTAGTGCTTGTTCAACGAACGCATTTTTTAGCAAGGAATTTAGCTTATCAAACATTGAAGAACATTTTTGCTCAGCATTCTCGAGCATATTTATAAAAGTTACTTGGCGAGAGCTGCTTGGGACAGAATTGGTTGGGATACTTGAAGATATTGTATCTAATTTGCCATTCAAAGAATCTATTCTCTCTTCTAGTGCGGCAAGAGACTTTTCAACGCTTGGGCCTTCTACTAGACAGGAAATTGAACTGGGGGGCTAACGTGAAGCACAGAATAGGTAAGGCTCGCGCAGCACTTTTAGCGTGCCGGTCTGCCTACTCCAATTCCTGTGATCTTAAACCTAGGGCAGCCTATTACATATTCACATGTGTAGTGAGGCCGATTTTCGTGTATAGAGCGATCGTGTGGTGGAAGGGAGCGGAGAGTAAAACTAATATCCAGGAGCTAACAAGACTGCAAAGATTAGTCTGCATATGTATTACGGGCGCTTTAAGAACCGCGCCAACAACTGGGTTGGAAATGATTTTGGGACTCATGCCCCTAGATCGGTTTATTCTTAGAAGCGCAAGCTTAGCGGTGATCGGTGCTAAAAGTTCCGGCATGTGGAACGACCCAGATCAGTGGGGCCGCAGCGGATTCATACAGAATGCCGCAACAGATTTGGGCTCGTTGCAGAAGACACGGACTACATGAGCAAAATAATATATCTTGGCAGGAATTTCCAGGTCAAGATACCCATAAGAATATACTCGAAGAAAAAGGGAGTTACCACCGATGGGGGCGTCTGGATTTACACGGACGGGTCAAAGACGGACACAGAAAATGGCTCGGGCGTATTTTCTACGGATTTGAACCTTAAGCTGTGGTGTAGACTGTCGGACCATGCTACCGTCTTTCAGTCTGAAGTACATGTTATACGCATGGTAGTTGACTCCATTAGCGGAATATCAGCCAGATTAATGATGATTTGCGTCGACAGCCGGGCAGCCATTCTCGCTCTTGCGTCTTACAGATGCTCTTCAAAAACTGTTAACGCTTGAAGAGCGACTCTCAATGAAAGAGCAAGGCATATACCTATCCGGATTATGTGGGTGCCAGGGCATTGTGGGGTCATAGGCAACGAAAAAGCCGATGAATTAGCGAGGAAAGGTTCAGGAGCTAGTAATAGCCCCAGCATCACTGTACCACGGTCAATCACTGACGTTACAAGCAAACTTGATGCCGCCATATGGGCCAAACTAAAGTCCGAATGGGAAAACAGGATGGACCGCAGGGTGGCCAGGACATTATGGCATCTGATCTAAGCAAAAGACGACAACTGCTCAAGCTCAGCAGAAACTGCTTGAGAGCTACGGTCGGGTTGCTCACAGGGCACTGCCTTACCGCATCTCATGCGAACAGAGTGGGACTGACATCCAGCAATTTATGCAAGAGGTGCGAGATGGAAGAGGACACCATCGAGCACACTCTCTGTGATTTACCGGCCCTAAATAATAAACGCCTCAAGATTTTTGGTTCTTAGCACTTTCAAGAGTTAGCATAGGTGGCCAGTACCGTCACGTTGAGTCCGCTGACCCAGTTTGGCGGACCGGCCACTTGGCAGCTCTAACAAGCCAGTGGAGAGTGGCAAATGGGCCCAAACTGGTGACCTAATGCTGGCCGCGTTCCGGGCAACCCTCTTCACTAACCTAACCTATCTGTGGTTCAATAGTATCTAAGACTTCTCCATAAGTTCCGTTAACTTTTTAAATATTGCAGGAAAAGTATTGTCGATTCACCGCGCCAACCCCCAAGCCTAGAGGACCGGGCTCCTTACTACTCAGTTGCTTTCTCTTTCTTTTTAAGCGGGAATGCGGAAGCTGCAATGGACTGTCCACGAGCAGCAAATGGACTAGTATCGAGTACATAAAAAAATATCTTCAATGGAAAATGCTAGGATCGAAGGCCAGTGGTGCTACGACAACAGTTATCTGTAGACAAAAATTAATTACAGAAATCTAAGATATGGTAGCAAAACAATATTACTCAAAAATAAAAACACATATCAATATACTCTGGCCTTCATACTCATTTTTCAATCAATATTTTTCTTTGAACGACTCAACGTTTCACAATGTGAATGGAGTCATAGCATGCAGTGAATACATGTCAAATCCATACATGACACATCCTTGTTAAATTAAAAACACAAATCAAATTATGTAGAAATATATGCATACCAGAACATCACGAAAAATATTCTTTGCCATTTCATACGAAATTTGTATTTATTTATTCGCCAAATCAATAAAATCGCACAAATGTAATTATTTCAAAAAAATACTCCACTAACAGAAACAATTCCGGTAAAAACACTAACCCAAATGACATTGAATTCCCTCAAAACACCTGATATTGACTTCTGCATTGACTATTTACTCTAGCGGAGCCACCGATCAAGTGCCTTTGTCTCCAAAACAAATACAACAAAAATCTAATAATATTTTTCATGGACTTCATACGGGAAAATCCAGTCAGCCAGTTTCAGCATATGGTCGTCGTATAATCAGGCGTCGTAGTTATGGAAAGTAGTCACGGTTTCATGAAAATATTATTGTCACAGACATTGCTTGAATGCCTGCGATCTTAAAATTCTAGAAAATGTCACGTTTAAGTGTATTTCAAACATAGTTTTTTTTTCTATTTGCACGGCTGGCTTAAGTATTGTTTTTTAGCTATGAAAAAAACCAGCAATTTAATACTGCTTCTCCATAATTACTGAATCACGCTAGAATTGCGATGATTTTATTTACTGTTTAACTTACGATCTAAGCCAAGCTTTCGTAAACTTTTCTTTTGAAAGGCGTTATCACGTATGCATGTATAAGCATGTTTGAATTCCATCTGTTTTTAGGTAAATTGCTTTAATTTCACCTACGACAAGTCGTAAGTTTTTACGGAAAAAGACTGATTTTCGTAGTAAATGTGATGCAAGATAAGAATGCAGATCAGACAGTCTGGACTTCAGTTGAAAAAATATGTTTGGATATAGATTTGCAGGGCAGCTGAAAAAAGTACATAATAAGATAAATTGCACTCATATTCCAGAAATTACAAATACAGTATTAGTATTTTAAAGAAAACTATGACGAAACTAGAGATGACTACTGGGTCTGACTACGGTTTTTTGATGAATGTGCAGTGAGTTGTTCATATGCGTTAAAATAATAATTGAATCAGACAAAAGTTTGACTATCTTGTGAACTCTAAACCTCTTGAAATATGTTTGCCTAAAAAGAAGCATAATCACTTGATGTATGGGGACGCGACATGAGATCTAAAATAGGAAGGTAGTTTGCCTTTCGAGTGTCGTTACCAGGATCTACTTATATTCGGGTTGCCAAATTAATTGCATCCCTACATAACTTACTTTGGTGGTATTTAGTGTCTTAACTAAATTCGCAGACGTAGATGACAGTTAAAAAATATGCAACATGTCAACTTGAATGACTTTTAAGCTAAAGAAAGCATGAAAATGAGAGACAACACAAAAAACCGTAATAATATTTGACTTGTTTGCCGACCATGTTCGAGGAGTTATTTGTCCGCTCGGAGACCCATCTAATGCCTTTTTTGGCGAAATATGCCCGTTGGCTGTCGCTGATGGAATCTTTTTAATCTGAGAAGGCATTACAAGAGCTTTAAGAGAACTTGACATGAAAAAAGGCCTTGGACCTGACCTACTGCCTCCAAGTTTCCTAATTAAGAGTGCAAAAACGATTATAGCACTGCTGTCAGCAGTGAGATCAGCTGGTGATCTTTCTTGCAGGCAACACGGCTTTCAGAAAGGCCATTCAACAATGGATGCCATCTCACAGGTTGTTGCGGCTGTAGCAAGAGCGGAAGAGGCATGTCATCAAGCAAGACCGGTCGTCTTGCTGGTAACGCTTGACATGAAAACGCCTTCAACTCAGCGAGGTGGACAGACATCCTTCGGGCCCTCGAGGAGAGGTTCCGTATCGCTGGCTACTTGATGGCCATGATGCGGGACTACCTCAGGGACCGATAGTTGCTCTATGACACTGAGGACGGTGTTAGAACGCGGCCTGTCACCACAGGTGCGGCACAAGGGTCAATCTTAGGACCTGACTTCTGGAACATCATGTACGATGATCAGCTGCGCCTGGAAATGCCTGCGGATGTGTTCCTAGTAGGCTACGCTGATGACGTCGCAGCTGTAATCAATTCTAGATCTGCCGATTTCGCTCAACTTAGACTTAAACAAGTTATGAGAAGGGTAGATTGGTTGATGACTGAGCACGGTCTCCAGCTGGCAGCCTCAAAGACAGAGATTGTCATGCTGACGAAGCGGAGGATACCAACCGTCATACCCATGACAGTTGGCTCCGCCGGGGTCCACACCAGCAAGTCGGTCAGGTATCTGGGAGTGACTCTGGACACCAAGCTGTCGTATTAGGATCATATCTGCAAGTCATGTGCCAGGGCTCTTGTAGTCGTCATTTCGCTGAGTAGGCTAATGGCCAAAGTTGGCGGACCCAGTGAGACGAGACAGAGGCTGCCGATGGTGACGACCAACTCGATCTTGCTATTGGGGAGATGTGCTTCGAACTAGGAAGTTCCGGAAGCGCATTGCAAATGTCCAGCGCAGGGGCGCCCTGCGAATTGCCTGTAGCTACTGCACGGTCTCAGAAGAGGCTGTGATGGTTGTATCGGGAGTAATCCCGATCGATCTGTTAGTGCGAGAACGTAAGGAAGAGTACCTCTTTCGCTCAGAGCTGGACAGAACTGAGGCTTTGATGCACGCACATACGCTAACCCTCCAACTTTGGCAACAACGTTGGAATGAAAGTGATAAAGGACGCTAGACGGCTAAGCTAATTGGTCTTATTGAGCCTTGGCTTAACCGGAGTCACGGAGAGGTAAACTTTTACCTTTGCCAATTCTTGACAGAGGACGGGTACCTCAGGAAATACCTGAACAGAATGGGTAAAGTGGTCACACCGTACTGCCGGTACCGTGTGACTGAGCTCGATGGTACTCAGCACACATTCTTTATGTGCAGTCGCTTCGTAAGTTTGAGGCACACCATTGAGTCCACTATTGGCCTGCCAACGCCTGAGACGATAGTGGATGCAATGCCTCGAAACGAGGAGAACTGGCACGCAGTCTGAACATGTGTTGAGAGAGTGCTGCGCATAAAGCGGGAGGAGGGTTGCCTTACTGACCTATAAGCTGTGGTAGTTCTTGAAGTCTGTGGTGTGAGTCAGCACGACCGGCTCGAAGCATTGCTTAGGCGAGTACTTTTTTTAGTGAGTCAAACCTCACATATCTCGTGGTGATATGTCACCCGGGGATCTGGTAGACAGATTTTGTTTTTGCCACTTACACTAGGAAATAAATAAATCACTGTTACAACAAATCACTGTTATGCGGTGGAAATCGTTTCTGGAAATCAGCTCAACTCACGCCGATACTGAAAAGCAGTGATAAACGTAAAAATTATAGAGGCATCGTCAGACCTGAACTGTTTGAAAAAATGGTTTGCGACAAACTTAAAATAGTTATTGATCCTCTCCTAAACGAATAGTAACTGTCTTCAGAAAAGGCAGGTCAACTACCTCCAACCTTATGATAATAGTCTCGAATGTGCTTTGCGATATAGAAAAAGAGCATGAAATCGAAACTATCCACACTGACTTCATTAAAGCTTTTGACCGCGTCAGCTATGATATTTTGAAACATAAAGGCTGATGTTGACTTCAGCGTGAATATAAATTTTGACAAGTCTCCATTATGTGGTCATTCTTCGGAATGAAGATTTTGACAATGGAGAAAAGAGAAAACTTTATTGTAAAGTAAAGTAGTCCCACTCTTACCATGTTGGGCCTGAAGATTGAAGTTTGCAGAGACTTCATTCACTATCAGTACAAACAAGATATAGCTCAGGTGCCTGTTTAGAGCTAGATTAATAGCCCGTTCACACTAGGCTCTAAATCAGGCGATTTCGATCAGCTGATCGCTTTAGAGCTAAATCAAGTTAAATCGACCTGATTACCCATACATTTTTTTCCCCTTCTGACAGAGTTAATCAAGTAGATTTAGAGTTAATCAAGTACAAATCAGGTACTATTGTGAATTTTTCCGGGCTGAATTGTTCTCAGAGCGTGCTTAATTCCATCCGTGAGAGGGAGAGTAGATTTCAACGAAATGTCATTCGAATTTCGTTCAAATATAGCAAAAATTAGACAAAAAAGGAAAATGTGAGTTGTACAAAATGAAAAGAAATTGCTCTTGCATGTTTCTGCACCATTTTGAACAACTTTCATGCAAAAAAAATTGTACACACAAATTCGAATGACAGTTCGCTCTCTAAATCTCCTCATTCTAAATCACTTCGGGTAGTGTGAACGCTTACCTGATTAACTTTGACAGCTTCTAAATCTACTTGATTTAGAGTGTAGTGTGAACGGCTTATAACTTAAAGTTTGTTGTTTGATCATGGCTGGATTTGAACCATAGACCATACACTCTAGTAGTCGAAGCTATACCTGGGCTACTAAAGCTTTTATTGTATAAGTGCCTGAGCCAAATTACGAGTTAAAGTGAGTCGTGGAACTAATCGTTCCATGTTCGTAAATATTGATTGTGAATGAAGCCTTCAAAAACTTCTACCCCCAAGAACGACAACCGGTTGCAGAACAACAACATTACTTTATTCTGCGTCATACTACAAAGAGTGTTTTAGTGAACGTCTTATTGGAGTCGGATATTGCAACTTTTCCAAGCGTTTCATGACATATGGGCTTTGGGACAATCAGCAACCAGTAGATTGCACTGATCTCCACTTTTGAAGTTAAACCTGCTAAATGCAATACAAAGTCAGCCGACCACAAAACACTGTAGTTCCCCATTCGCACACATATCTTATTTGTAGCAGTTAAGTGGTTATTAATTCTAAAGCACAGTTGTATAACCTAAGTAGCTTTGAATTAAAGAACAGCTCTAACTATTTGACTTTGTAGAGATCACAATCAAAAGAAATTTTATCTAGTTCGGTGTTCGGGGTCCGATCTTTGTCCCTCCCTAGGTCGCTTTACTTGAACGTCTTGATCAACGACATCCCTTCAGCCTAAACAAGGTCTTCCCAGCTGTCCTCTGACACAAAAGGTTTACAGGGCAGGCTCCTTTTCGCTCAAACGAGCTAGGTACTCAATCCACTAGAGCCCACCGAGCTTTATCTGGATGACTTTATCTACTTCTGGATAGATTGTGTATAACTCATGGTGGCAGCGTCTCCAAAATCACTTTTCCTTACATTTGGAGCTAACGATTTTCCGTAAGATTTTTTTTCGAACACGGCTAAGAAATTAGAGTGTTTTTTGTTTGGCGTATGCCAGTGGGGACCAGAGGTTGATGAGATGACTGAATTTTTTGCGGACATAACTAATGAACGGGTAGAGAGGGACTTAGCGAAAATAAGGTTCGACGCCCAAAACGCCATTGCAAAGTCCCAATGTTACAATGAAGATTATCATGCCAAGAAGAGTACAACAGTGAAGCAATATAGAGTCGGTGGCTTTGTCGCTTTGCGTAATGTCGACGTAAACGTTGGGACGAATAAAAAATGCATACCTAAGTATCGCGGCCCCTATGCGGTGAAGCAGGTGTTACCCCATGATCGTTATAGAGTGTCAGACATCGAAAATAGCCAGTTAACCCAGAGGTCTTATGATGGAATAGTGAGAGCCGCTAGGTTGCATAAATAAAAAGAAGTGAGCCCCGGGAGAAGTTAGTGTCAATAAATATACTAGTAGTGGTCGAGGTCGACCTATTGTCAGGTTGAACAAATTGTAAGAGAATAATTGTACATAATTGAATATAAGTATTAGGCTTAAGTAGAGATGTCGCTAGTGAAGGCAAGGAGAAAATGTAAAATGTCAGTGAGAAAGAGAAGTAAGAGACATGATTAAACGAGACGTCGAAGAGAACACACGTGTTTTACTCCGGTTTAACTGAAAACACGCATATTATAAATGCATGTATACGTATGCTGATGAACTATTACGAATGATAATCACCACACTTCTATGGCCCATAATCTCTACCATATTAGTTCTGTTTGATGTCGTAATTTTCGGTAGTTGATATCCAAAAAACCAAATTACGGTCCATTATGTTCGTAATTAATTTCCGCTCCTATTCTTCTACAATGTTATTAAGCGAACAGTCTTCAAACGAAACCCCCTTCCAATACATTCTACATTATGAATCTGTTCTCATTGCTCATCATAAAAGTTATATCATACTCATGATATTTTGTTCAGCTCCAATGTTGCCATTCCAGGCTCATAACTTTGTCATTCTCACTACAGCATCCGATCTATAAATTCGAAACCTCATTTTCTCGGTCATTGCATGACGACGATCGGCATCGTATCAAAACGATGTCATTTTTTCCGGATTATTTCCCATCGACCGAAATCAATCAGATTCCCACTTACCTCTCGACACAGGGATAAATCTGTTTCCTATGGCATCCTAAGCATTCTTACCAATCTCCATTGTAAGAAATTGTTTACTTTAGCAAAACTTTCTTGAGGAATTTCAACGTGTTTACGTGTGTACACACTTCAGTTTCGCTCGAGACTACAGCTGGATTCGTCCCTTGGGAATTGTTCTCTCATCTATTCTGCGCTAGGAATGAATCAGTTGTCTCACTTCTTTCAAGAGCCGCTTGACGTTATAAATTTGCTGAGTGTCCTTCGTGCTGTAGGCTTTCGGTTTTACGATGACATATATCTTTGTTTATATAGGGAATGGTTGTTGAAGGAGAATGGATGAGTTTGCTATGGGAAGAACATAATATACGGGTGGAGGGGGTGGTATGCGGGAGCTCGAAGATGATAATATTTGGATTAGATACACCATTCGTAATGCGTGTATTCCAATGGAGGGAGTCTGTATGCAGGATTGTCTTCTAGATGCTCTGTGCCGTTAAAAATACGAAAAGCTGTTTACCGTCGAATAAGGATAAACGAATCTGGTAGCAATTGGGATTTCACTACAGGGTGGTTAGTCGCATGATTTCTCGAATTTTTATTTTGAGCAAAATACTCTGTTTGCCACTTAGGAAAGGATTTTCATGAAATAACTGCATTTCTTACTAATCGTGCACGAAAGACCTTGTGACGAATCAAAATACCCTAGTTCGCCCTTGAAAAAAATGAAAAAAATGGTCGAAAGGTTTAGCAAAGCCTTAATCGAACAAATTTCAGTCATGTTGATTATCTTCCGAATAATTTTTTTCAACTTATAATTAAATATATGTATAAATAAACATAGTTCTCATAATTTAAATGGTTTTCTTCACATCGGTTAAAATCATGAAAGTTATACAAAATTGGCTAATGTCTTTTTATCCATACACACTGTTTCTTGCGAATTTGATTTGTTTCGGGCATTATTTTCTTATTTGAGTTGGATTCTTCGCAAAAAGTCTGGGCAAGCATGCGTTGCTGCTCGATGTACAAGTATCACACAAACGTACATAGTTCATTTAAATATTTGAACACACAACATTTCAATAAAGTTGATTGAGATGTTTTTCTTTAAACACGGAAACAATCACATTTTTTGCTTCTTGTATTATCCATAGAAACGTGACATACAGATGTAGATGCTTCGGTGAATAATTGCCCGAAAAACTCATAGATTGCGAACAACCGAATAGAAAGAATACATACCATGTATAAATATAGGAATTTACTAGCAAGCAAGTTTCGTATTACATTTTGAAAAATAAGAGGAAGAATGTTAAAAATAACAATATTTGTCAGAAAGTAAATTAAATATGTCGTACTAAAAAGCCGTTGCGATCCATAAATTGAAGTTTGGAGAAACACATTTTCATAGTCAATGTGCAAAACTTTGTCTTTGATTTGATTTAGTTACTTTGTCCTGGATTTGATTTGATATTCACTCAGAGCTAATCCGATGTCTGACAATGACTGATAGTCCGCGGCTGGATTCGAACCACGCATGCCAGCAGACAAGCCTAGCAGTATAGAATCTTTTATACTTCGTTTGTTGTGGTATTAATTAATAATATTGTCCGCCTTCAAAATGGAATCAAATGACAGACTCGGTTTTTTAATACATTGTGAATTTTAACTTAACATATCAGTCAATTCCACAAAATTTTCGGTCAGGAGGCGATTCAATCCACCGAACTTCTTGCTTAACCTTAAATTAATAGTTTGCAGACTGTAACTCATATATGTATTTAATAGCTCGTAAGCTCTAGAATGAATATAATTGCAACATATTACTTAGAAGCTATGTACACTTAGAAAAATGTTCTTGGTTAATATTCCTATAATTTTATAGCACAGAGTTTGGGCCAAAATTGCATTATTTCGCCGTAAAAGTTCGCATATTTATGTTCAACCGCACTATACTTAAATGTATTTTTCATAGCAACATAGTAAAAGCAACATTAAGAATATCTTACTATGTGTAATGGCTTCCAACTACATATTCAAAGATTCTGTTTACAGAAAAGTGTATGGTATCCATTGGAAAAGGTATCGTAACGCTTCTGATCTAATGTTGTATCTACGTTCTAAGTAAAAGTAAAGCAATTCCAAGACAACCTTCGTACGGGTCTAGGGGTTGAAGCTGGTAGAGCTTCATTACAATTTATTTAATCATTGTGAATGCGAGTGTGGAGTGATTAGTTCCACGACTCACTTTACCCCTAATTTAAATCAGGTAGCTAATCAGAGCTAGGTGAACTCAAAGCTTGGTGCGCGGACTCTCGTCCGAACCTGGATTCGAACCAGGGACCCCACACGCAAGAAGCCAGTGCTCTACCCACTAGGTTACTCAAGCTTGTCACGTTCTAAGTGTTGCCTCCTATTCTATCATAGAAGTTTCATATGCAACAAAGCAAAATTTCACTTATTTGAATAGTTTTTTTTATATCGTATATTGTAGTGAACAACAGAAATTGGTGTTTTCGGTGTTCCTTATGTAAATAAATGAGACTTGAAGCCAGAAGCACATGCCAAAGCAGTGTATCTATTGTAAAGCATATTGGAAGCAGTCATATATTTTATTTTTATTTTTTCTCTTTTCTATCTCTTTTGTCTTATAAAACTGATTTTTCTCACACTTCTTCAATTAATTTTTGGTTCATTTTCACTTTGCAAACCAAATTATCACCCAAATTTAAATTGCTCTTGTCCGGTAAAATACTGTCAAACAAGTACAGTGTTTTAAGAAATTAGTCTAATGCCTCGTTTACACATATGGCTAACGTTTCGTCGAGGAACTTGTGAAATTACTTCCCTCCATGTCTTCGCATGTAAAAAAAACCGGCGAGAATAGACAAGGTGACCATTTGCACACTCGGGTCGCCAACATTTGCCATGCGTGTAAACGCGTCATAAACGATGCTTACTGGCAATTGAGACTATGCTTACTGGCATTTGCGGCTTGTTCAAGGGAACTTGGAAAAGTTTTAAATGTTTTAGTTATTGGAATCTAAATAATTTTATATGTTATCAAATAAGTTATTGTAAGAAATAATATCGTGTATCTCTACGTTCGCCAAGATTCTCAAACGATAGTCATATAGGTTATGGAAACTTTAGCCATAAAACTATATACTCATACTCATAGCGTTCCGAGTTTCGAGGTATTCGACTGAAAAAAAGTAATGCTACGAAAACCCTCGTACGGGTCTAGGAGTTGAAGCGGGTAGAGAGCTTCATCATAAATTTACAATCAATGTAAATAAGAGTGTGGAGTGATTAGTTCCACGACTCACTTTACCCCTAATTTAAATCAGGTAGCTAATCAGAGCTAGGTGAACTCAAAGCTTGGTGCGCGGACCCTCGTCCGAACCTGGATTCGAACCATGGACCGCACACACATGAAGCCAGTGCTCCAGTCACTAGGCCGATCAAGCGATTGACAATTCTGAAAGAATTCACATTACATTATCTTTTCAGGGTGATAATTGCGCAAGAGATCGATCAAAATTTCCTTACGTCTTTCAGGATTATATTTTCTAACTAACTACGCACTGAATTTGGTACGCGGACCCTCGTCCGAACCTGGATTCGAACCAGGGACCCCACACGGAAGAAGCCAGTGCTCTACCCACTAGGATGAAATGAAATCGTACAAGAACCCTTTTTACTAGTTCATTGCTTATTTTGTTCTCATTATGCATGTAGTTTAACGTTAGTAGTCAAACCCTTTTTCAGTAGTGGTCACAATTGTCCATTAGCGTAGAAGAGGTGCATTAAATAAAAACCTAGACTGAACAGAAATGACAATATCAAAGAGAAGAGGGCCCAAATGACTGCCTTGTGGCAGCTCCGACAGCGTTAAAACTGTTTTCGAAAATTTTCCTTAGAATCTGACGATCTGAGTTTTGTCACAAAGATAGGATTTAAGTCAGCTGAGTAGGCAGCCAGATATACCGAAATCAAGTGATTTGTAAATTAAAATTTGATAATTGACTCTGTCGAAGGCCTTGCTAAAATCACTATAAATCGCGTCAACCTGCTTTCCTTTTTTTATCTCACAGAGGACGTCCGAAACCATGATCATGAGTTTCGTGGTAGTTGACCTGCCTTTTCGAAACCCATGTTGTTGTTCATTGAGATGAGGGTTAATTGTGGAAGTCAGTTGATCGCAGACGAGCTTCTTGAAGAGTTTAGGGATTACTAAGAGAATAGCAATGCCTCGATAGTTGCCAATAGATCGTTTATCACCGCTTTTGAAAATAGGTGTTAGTTGGGAAGATTTCCAAAAAGATGAAAATACGCCTAATGACAGCGACTTGTTAAAAATTATATACAGAGGAGTTATCAATTCATTGATACGCTGTATCACAAAGCAAGGAGGTATTTGGCCAGGGCCAGATCCTTTATTGATGGTTTTCTTGGATAGCATTGGCAATTGCCTCTTTTGTTGGAATTATTTCCTCAATACAGTTTGGGTAGACGAGACCGTTAAATTGATTGTGAAATCGAAGGAGGACAGAATGAATCTTGAAAGTGATCTGCAAATAAATTAGAGATTTCCGATGGAAGATAAGATTTAGAGTTCCCTCTGAACATAGAAGCGGGATAGCCAGTCGTTTTTTGTTTCGTCCTAACGAAATCAAAAAACTTTCTCGGGTCATTAGCAATTTTGTTACTCATTAAAGTCACGTAAAGCTCATTTGTTTGAGGGACTTAATTGATAGTTCTTTGAATAAAGGATAGTAACTTTCCTTTAGCTCTACGCTGATACTGCGATCATTTCTAATTGCTTTATAAAGTTTGTTTTGTCTATTCCTTAATTGTCTCAAATTATTGTCTATTATATTCAGAGCGTTTGTTGCTGATGACGAATTGTCCAGATATCCTTACGGAACACCATAGACCAAAAATGCTATCAGTACCGTAATTATTGAAGTACAACGTTACTTGCAAGTCGATATGTTACTGAGACATGGTGATTATTTGAATTTTCGGAAGGAACAAGATTTCAATTTTCCTAATTTGTATCTTTGAGAAAATTGTTGTATTTTGGCAGCATCAGTGCTCTGTGAAAGATAGTTCAATAGCTGTATTAACAATAACAGAGAGAAGAAACCAACTTAGTACGAAACATAGCTGAAAAACTGATATTGCTCGATAGTTATTATTTTGTTTGCAAAGAATATTGTTTTTCAAATTCAGTTTCTGTTTTGTGATACCCTGTTATTTGTAAAATTAAGCTATTTTAATTCTTCTTTTTGGTATTTTCAAATTACATTCTTTTCGATATGTTCTTTTTCCACAAGAACGTAGCAGCTGCAGTGATTAAAGATCAGTGATTTAAAAATCACAATCACTATTTCCCCAGTTATTATTCGATGGCTTGAGACCTAGTTGTCACACCGTTGCTGTCACGTTCCAGTTGACTCATGCAGATCTGCTTCTTTTCGACAATGCACTGGTGTTCCTCAAGACTCCATTCTTGGCCCAATTCTGTTCATATTTTATGTAAAAGACATTGCTCCGCTTCCTGCTTTTTAATGTCTTCTCTTTACAGACGGCTTAAAATTATTTTCCAGAATTAGATTGATTGAGGATTGCTATCTACTCTAATCACTGGATATTGCATCAGTTTTATGGTTAACTCAATACAAAAAAATTTGATCGAACGTCTGTCCTCTCACCGTATTTTCTTCGATCAGTATTTTCTGTACAAACTTGGTAAAGATTTACTCAATCATCTGATATATCACCACATCTACTTTCGAAATCTTTCCCGTGACACTCGTTTTTGCAATGCTATTTGTTAAATAGTGCACCTACTCGTCACTGCTAAGATTAATGAGAGTTCACAATTTTTTGCAATTTTTTACTGCTCTGCCACTACTATAGTTCATTAATCTTTTAAAACTTGTGATAAACATTTAGTTGTTTTTTTTTTGCAAATTAAAAAAATAAATAAAAATAAAATAAAAATATATATAGTGATTCTTAACACCATATGAAAAAGGCATAAAAAAGAAACATATCATTGAGGTTCTCTGAATGTGCTGCCGTAACCGCTTCCAACATACTTAAGGACAACGCTGAAAGCAATAGTGGTAACAAGGTGGACTAAACAACTTTGTCGCGTTCTATTCCGTAAATTGTAAAAGAAAACTAAGATTTCGTTTTAATGATTAAAACATGTTTTAACGTCGAATTCGTTCGTGGTGCTTGTCAGTGAATTTTGAGAATCTCATTCGTCGAGTTTACAGTGGTTTTTTGTTTCAATGAGCAAAGCTAGCAAAACTACTGTACCATTGGAAGCAAACCTTAAAAGCATTTATTTAAAGACTTTTCATTGGCTATTAAGCAACAGCTCAACTTTTCCGTGCTATTAGAGTTTTGATTACCTTTTGGGTTTTTTTTCGCTATTTCTCAATTTCTAAATGAAGCGTAGCAGGACATTCTTATTAGAATAGGCTTAAACTCAGTTTTTTCTTAGCTCATTGATAAATCGACAATCGAAAGCTATCTGTGGTCCAGGGTATTATATTATTCGTATACCGTAGGTAGAAGATACGAAATCTTAACAGCTTGTGTAATTAAGGGGAGCTTCTCCTGTAAACGGGGTTTTTCGCTCCTTAATTTCGAGTGTGGATTTAAAAAAAACTATGGGTTGCCTAATCTTGAATTTTTTATGAAATTATTATTCTTTATTAGAGACTGCTACATTGTTAGTTTTATGTAAAAATATTGAGTCGTTCCTGAGATATGGTTGCTCAAAGTGGGACATGTTATTTTCGCAGAGGTAGATGGCGTGCACTGTAGAGCCTCAGGAGTTGATTCTGGAACAAACAATGTGATATGTTTTTTGTTTGTTTTTGAGTCTTCTATGGAACGACGTCTTTGTTTAAAAAAAAAAATGATTTTTTACAAAAACTACAACAAAATTTGCAAAATTTTCATTTTTTTTTCAACAAATTTGTTTAAAAAAAGTGTGTTAAAAAATCTTTTATGCAACTTTCTCGACGATGTTCCATTCGAAATTTAATACGCTTTAATCTGATATATAAACTATAAACGAGAAAAACGCGCTTAAAGTTTTTAGTTCCAAAAGAAGTATGTTGAACACGACGTGACAAAAAAACTCATAACTTCCACAATTTTGCGAATTCCAGCCTGAAATTTTACATGCGTATTTCTTAATGCATATATAATTGAATAACAATGAAAAAAAATAACGATTTTTTAACCCATTTACAGGAGAAGCTCCCCTTAAGTCAAATGAAAACAAGATAATCCATTAAATCGACGCTTGAAAATGTAGCCTTTATAGATTTTATTAGATATGTCCGTTTATCATACACTCAATTATTTCAGATAAACACGATATCGTGTCTAATGTCTTTAGATATCAAAACCTAAATAAAATCATCCGATACATTTTCCAGCATATCCTATTACTTTATTTCTTTCTAGATTGCCTTCTACCACTAAAAACATATATTTTCGGACGTTCATCCTCCGAATCGTTGCAAATAAACTCACCACATCCTTAACCAAAATCATTTGCCGCCAACATCAGTTTGTTTTGCTCGGCATCCATCCAATTCACACAACGCCGCACATCTGTAATCATTATCATTCATACCGATAGATTTAATTGCCTGGCAATACATTAACAACCAGCAGCCTACAAGAAAATTATCTAGAGCACCCGAGAGAGTTAAGTTCTTTCATCCGTCTTAACACATTCTCATCTACGAGGAGAAATACCCGAACGGAAGCCAAAAACCATTTCATCAGCACGAATGTTAGGGTCCCGTTCGCTCATAGTTGGAATCATAAGTTTCGTTACAAGTTAGGCCAGAAAAAGGTGATAGGTCAGCGGAAAGGAAAGATAACATTTCGTTTAAGAAAATATTTTTTGGGCGCTCTCAAATGCTTCCTTCATATCCGGAAAAATGCATAAAAATACTATTAGCTTTATTCGCTTCTCAAGGACTGTCCAATTGAATTCGGCCATTCCTTCAACTTGAGACCCCTAAAACACCATTCACTCCATTCAAGAAGACGTGTAATCATAATAAAAGGCTTATCATACAACTAAGAAAAATTAAATACTACACTCCGTTTTGTGTCGATAGTATCTCAAATAAGATACGATGCCTTCCACGACGCTGGGCATATGGCAAGCTGGCGAGTAGACAAACTTCCATCAGTCCTGCAAAACATAGCGTTCGTTTACTGAGGCCTTAATTACTGACAAGGAAAACGACCTAGAGGAGACTAGCACGTGAGGCAGATACTACGAGTTACAACTATTCTGGGGATTCAGGATCTAATTCTCGGCCGAGGAGTGAGTGAGTTGAGGGTTTGCTTCTTGAGACGTCCCCCAATCTTATCGTATTTGACGTAATATCATGGCGGTAAGGCAGACGAGTATTCATTACAAGGACTGTGTTCTTAGCCCGTATCCCGTAATTTGTACGCACAAATCGATCAAAGTTAGGTTGAAGCGACAGAAGGGATAAGAGCTCGGAAATGAAGGTGAAGGATAAAAATAATTATCCTAGAATTAACTGACAATTTGTGAATTCCATTTCGGTTTCGAAGAAGCTGGTTTGTATTGAAGGGTTTGTTTGATTGTTTAGTGCGGTGGCTATTAGCAATGGTGCTTTTGATTTCGTTTCAATTAAAGGAATGACGCATTTCGACATTACTTCTTGGGAATTTCGTTTGTTTTCCACATGATGAAACTGGGAATGAAAGCGCAAAGAATAAAAAATATCCTATGGCATGGATACGAGTAATATACATCTCTAAATATAATACTAAAAGAGGCAACTATTAATCATCTGAACTATTCACAAATGAGCTCTATCCAGCTGCTACATATTCAAAGATGGAATTGTGGAAAAGTGTGTTGTCAAAAGTCGTACTCTAAAATTTGGGAGTGAGGGCAAAGCTTAGAACGACAGATTGTATGAAATAAACTCTCCAAATTTAAATGCGTAATTGATACTAGAGAAAGGTTCATGATTTTTGAACAGAAAGCTTGCTTCAACAGATTACTTCCTTTTTTGTAGTATTAGCCACTGCTAAGTGTGGTTTTCATAGAAGTGATAGCGTTCATGTCTGTAGCTTAATTGCATGGACAATTTGACGAAACACGTACGCAGGTTCTTTTGAAACTGTCGTTGGATCTAAGTTCGCGAGATATTCAATAATCAATGCTTTTTTTGAGTCTTTCTACAACTCAGCCTTCGCTCCAAGATGCGCTCAATCATTCTTAACTAAATGACATCATTCAAAAGTTGTATTTCCAGCATTTCCTATTTTGACACGCTGAGTACATTTTTGAGCCGTCATTCTCAAATCTAACAAGGGTCTGTAGAAACAAATCTGTCCAGTAAAGAGGCAGATCAGATAAGTGATGTGAATGTGTTTTCTTAATACGTTGGAAGTTGACACTATTGATGTGATGGCATTATATAAACTAAATAAATCTTGGAATCTCCCATGCTCTGATATCATTCGTTGTGGAGGCTTTCCAAATTAGGTGCGTCGAATTATTAATAAGCAAAAAGAAACCCCGACTAATAAAACAAACACGAGCTTGCAGAGACTCCAAGGGATCTTAACCCAACGATTACAGAGCTACAGAAGTTCTCAAATTGGCTTCAGTAGTGCATTTTACTATATGAGGAAAAAGATAACTATGCAAGTGGAAGGATTCGCGTAACCAATACTAAGGTCGAGAGAAGCTGCAACTTCTGGCAGGCTTTCTCCTAACACGATCAAGAGAGAGCCGTCAGCGGTTATAATAGAAGTGGACAGCTTAACTTTTTTATTATCAAATATTAGAAGGCTAAAAACTGACGACGAGGAAACTAAGAGTGAGAAAAAACACCCAAAAAAACGCCGAAGAGGAAGATGAATGGAATAATTGTAACGTAAGTCAAGCTTGATATGTTTTACTAACTGACAGTATTAGGGTGCAAGTATTTTGGAAATAGAGGACTATTATAGTATGACTCCGCCAATGGCTTTAAGCGCTACAAGGCTACAGCAGGGATCCCGCAAAAATCCGTTTTAGGGCCCTTGCTGTTTCATATTTGCTGGGTTTTCGAAATTTGATCTTTCTAGGAATTTTCAAAGCCACAGCATTTGGCCGGAAACTACTATCTAGTGAGCTTCTACTACTTGATAAAGATTGTTTGCCAAATGAAGATAAAAAAAAGTTTCTGTACTACTTTGTTGGTGATGCATCGACTAAGTCGCACTCGGCGACTAATTGAAAATTCTTTTGGTATTCTCATTTTCTGGTGGAAACTTTTTAAAAATACTATAGTTCTCCAACCGCACCTTCACGAAGGCTTTTGATAAGCTGGATCATTCTTTTTTATTGTGTAAATTGTCCTCGTTTAACTTTCCTCAGCTATTTATTTCCTGGATAGCATCTTATTTGGAATGTCGTACCCAATGCGTATCCTTCCGTGGCGCCCTATCATCTGAAATTGCTGTCATATCTGGTGTTCCTCAAGGTAGTCGCTTAGGACCTCTACTTTTTCTTTTATATATAAATAACCTACCACCTGTCCTGAAACATTCATCAATTTTACTATATGCTGATGACGCTAAAATTTTTAAAAAGGTATCCAATATTCACGACTGCTTGGAACTTCAAGCTGTCCTTAATAACCTCACGCCCTGGTGTGACCTTAACAAATTAGTAATTAATATTTACAAGTGTACCGTTGTTTCGTACACGCGTAGAATTAATCCGTTGAGCTTTGAATACTCTTTGAATAGTATTCCCTTAAGCTATTCTGACAAAGAACTCGATTTAGGAGTACTTTTAAATAATTCTTTTACTTTTGACGATCATATTAACGCCATCTTATTAAAAGCTTCATCTACCTTGGGTTTTGTGAGGAGGCAATCCAAAGAGTTTCATGACATACATCTTACTAACATTATTTTTTGTGCGTTAGTAAGACCAATACTTGAATATGCGTGTATAATTTGGGCGCCTTATCAGCAGGTTTATGTGGACCGTATCGAGTCCATTCAGAAAAAATTTCTTCGATTTTGTTTGCGTGAATCTGCTTGGTCAGATCCCCTTCGCTTGCCTCCTTACATTAATCGACTTAACTTACTGGCCATGAATACACTTAATAAGAGACGTGAAAATTTCAAAACTATCTTTGCTGCTAAGATCCTCATGGGTAACATTTCATCTGTAAACCTTTTAGGTTTATTTGGCCTCAATACCAAGGGTCACAGAATAAGACAAGTCAACATTTTATCTGTCCCTGCCTATCGGACCAACTACGCCTTCAATGAGCCCGTTTCGTTCATCAAAAGAAATTTCAACGATGTTTACCATCAATTTCATATTAATTTATCTTTACCATCTTTGAAAAAGAGCTTAGCTTAAAACAGTCCATTTTGACTGATTTGTTGTAAGTTTTAAATCTGTAAATATCTGTAAATGTATTAGACGAAATTCTTTGAAAATAAATAAATAAAAATAAATAAATAATACGGAAAATGTCGTCTTAGCTGCTGTTGCTCTTCACAATTTCATTATTCTTAACGATGATCAACAGAAATATGCACCAGCACAGTAAGTGCAGTGATTGGGAAGACGCAACACACGAAGTGGTTCCCGGTCATTGGCGAAATGAATCAGAATCACTTGTGTCAGTGCGATTAGGGTCAAACAATGCTGCTCGCCGTGCTTTCAGCTTACCTGATCAGTTGAAAGATTACTTTATGAATGGGAGCGCTGTTTTTTTTTTCAATTTAAAAACTAATATTTGCTAGAACATCAAACTGAAGCATTAAATCTTCTAATATAAATTACACTAACACTAAAACACGATACTTAGAAAACAAAACGTTTTCTAATCCAGAAAAGTTGAAAATTGGCCAACTCGTCCTTTCTATTCCAGCTTGATGTGCTCAGTCTCGTACATTTTCTACGCCGCCAACTTTGACGTTTATTCTGGAATGGAATAAATCCTTGTGTCTGGCGCTTAAATGTGCATGACTTGTCGAGCAGTTTTTTCATCTTAGTGAGTAGCATTTTTTATAAAAAAAGGAGAGAAAACCACCAAGTTCTATCAATATTTTATTTTATTTAATTATTTTTCAAATTAATAACACGGTCAAATCAAAGAGTCTCATTCACGCTTTTAAGACAAAAAAATAAGGTTCGAGAGGAAAATGTACAATGTGAGTAAAGAATTATTAATGTCAAGCCCACTAGAGCAAGATAACCAGTTAATTCTAATTATTTCAATGGCCAAGCGTATTGAAAAGGGATTGTGCTTCCCAGAGTTTATTGATAGAAGTTTCGATAAAAAGAGGTAGATGACGAGAGCCAGGAAACACATAGAGAGAAAAAGAGCAGCACTCAGGGAAAGGTATAAGTAAGAAAGATTAGACATACGCCCAGGACTCTGTTGCTGGCATTGGGATTGAGAGAAAAAGAGAGTGAGAGAAACCATGACCTTATTAATGAGATGCTACGAGACGAGGCTCTGTCGATCACGAGCAACAGTATCAGATACATTTTCTATGACCATTTTACCAGCGAAGGTTGTACGTGTTTTTCCTTAAAAGTAAATTGATAGTCTTAGAACTTTTTTCTTTTAATTTTTGGAGGTTTTTATGGATAAGTGTGGTCTTTTGCTTATTTCACCTTTGAGTCTTATGTTTGGAATATTGTATTGACATAACTTAAATATTCTATAGATTTGGTTCAGGTCACTAAATTCAAAAATAAGAACTTCTTGCTGAATCATACTCAAGCCGGTGCATCTTGAATGGCCGGTACCAAAGCTAAATTTGATCGATTTCAATTTATCATTACGATCGTCCAAATATCGTGGTATTTTGAGATTACACTGAAGGTATAGATGTTGCCAGGATCTAAAAGGTGAGCAATCTAGTGGTTTCTTTTTATAGGTTATTTTGACACTGAAAGCTGTTTCTCGCTCAAAATCTTGACAGAAAGTCAGTATCAGACTTTTGAGGAACAAAATTAGTCGCTTTACGCTTGAACAACGTTGGGAAATATTGAGAATTTATTTCCAAAGTGAGTGCTGTGTAGTCCAAACAGTGCGTTTTTTGAAAATTAGTTTTGGTCGAAATGAAGCACCGCGCCTGCTGTACGCAAGTTTGTGCAAAAAGTTCGTGAGGCTGGCATGCTAGTTGACAACACTCATGACTCCCGTTGTCGTATGGTGCGCACAGACGAGAATGTGGCTGCTGTAGCCGAGAATGTGAGACTCACTCCACGAACATCAACTCGCCGTCGATCTCAACAGCTCAACATTTCACGCACTAACCTGAGGAGAATTCTGCACAAAGATCTCGGATTATTCGCTTACAAGATCCAATTGACTCAGCAATTGAAGGTACTTCGTTATCGCTTCACAATTTGGGCCTTAGAGCAGCTTGAATTGGACAACGATTTTTGGAGAAAAATCATCTGTTCTGACGAGGCGCATTTTCATCTCGGCGGCTACGTTAACAAACAAAATTGCCGCATCTGGGGCTCGGAAAACCCGCACGTTATTGTCGAGAAGCCAATGCATCCACAGGGAGTGACAGTTTGGTGCGGATTCACGACTGGTGGCATCATTAGACCATTTTTCTTCGAAAATGAGGCTGGGAAAAACGTTTCGGAACATGAACATTACAGAGCCATATTATCTGATTTTTTTCTCCAGAATCCAGAAACGATTGAAGCACCCAAAGCCGATATCATCCAAGCAAACCGTCATCTACAGCCCGAAACAATCAACAAGGTCTTCGAAAATGGGAGTGACAGATTGCGCTACTGCGAAGCCAGCCGAGGCAGGCACTTGAACCAAATTGTATTCCACCATTAATGGGAATGTTAATAAAGCCATAATACATGAAACAAAATTAAATTTTGTTCATTTTATTGCATTTTTAAAAAGAAACTTGTAATTGGCCCACCCTGTATATATTAAGTGTAACAGGTATGTAAAACTCAGGATACATAATGTGGACATCGATGAACTTTGTCTTGCTCTTGACTTTTCTTTTTTTCGTCGTGTATCTTTTTTATCAATTTTAAATAAAATAAATAGATCATGGAATTCAAAAATTACACTTTTTATTCTTGACCAAAAGTTGTCAGAACCCATTTGGCGCATCTTTTTAGTTTGATGGCGACTACAAACAGCTGTTGCGCAGCATTTTCTCTATTAAGTACGGATTTTTTCCTACTCTTTGGTATACAAAAAAAGACATTGCAATCATGATGAACGTAAGATGCCTGTTACAAAGCAATGAGTAGCTAAATATATGTGTCCAAAAAAAAACCCTAGCGCATCAGAGCCGCTAGAAACACTAATGTTCGAAATACAGTAGAGGGTTTGTACAGATTTTGAGTGTGTATTCTACTCCTACTTACTTTTCCTACTTAAAACTAATACACTCTAAGTAATAATTGAATCTAAGCTCATTTTAATTTCGGTGACTTCATAGAAATTTACAGCGATAGAAAGGTGTTTGGAGCTGCCATCCGAAAAATGTGCAAATCTCAGAAAATTTAAACATTGTTTACTTATTTTCATTGCAAATGTTTGCGATGAAAATACTTAATGCAAGCATTTATTGGAACAAAAATAACAAATTGGCCTAGTGCTGGCAGCCCTTTGCTAGCACCGCAGCAAAAAATATGTCGCATCTGCCTTACGTTAAAGTCAACCTGCTGTGCGAATTTCGTATTGACCCAATGACTGCATTGGAAGTTATAGGGATGCAAAGAAATCTAGGGTTACCATTCGCAACAGTTTTAAAATTTTCTAGATCTTAATATTTGGTGTTTATTTTCACTATAAGATCATTACGATTTGATAATTCTATGATAAAATCGCTTACTAAATGTATGTCAAAAAATACAAAAGCGAACATAGCTGGCAACCCTATTATATAATAAGTTTTAATTGTCATTTGAATTTCGTTATGATTTAATGACTGTACTGGAAGCTATAGGGCAAAGAGCTTTATTTTCCTCAGGATTTTTTTTCCAAACGAATTTTTCAACCAAACGTGGTCTAAAGTAAGGTTCAGCTACTGTGTGAATTTCGTTAAAATCGAATGACTGAATCAGAATTTATAGGGCCAAAAGCAGTTATTTTTCTTAGTGATTTTTCAAAATAGCACCACTGGCACAAAATTGGTTTCATGTCAAAATCACTTCTATCAGAATTGGTCCTACTTAAGATCAATGCATTCTGTAAATTTCAATTAATTCTGATTATTGGATCGTGAGTTTCCGTGAACATAAGTTTTTGATGCTAAAAATAAAGGTTAATTGGGAAAGGGTTAATAGGCGTGCCCGTTATAAAATTTCAAATTTTTTACTTTGGCTGTGTAGACAAAGCATAAGATTTATATATGATTGGCTTTTTTTCCAAGAAACGACATTTTTTCCGTAGAGTCGATGATTTGAAGGTTTTCACTTTAAGCGCCTGCCCTAGTTACAGAGTTGCCAACATGCTCATAAAAATCTACAAACATTTACAACTTAATAACATCAATATGTTATGAAAGTTTCATAATTTTTAAATAGCTTTTTCAAAAGTTATCGCAATTTAAAGTTTTTTTAAATTTTTCCGTTCTCTTTTTAGGCACCTAGCGCACACATGGGGTTAAAAAATTCCAAAACACTATCCGATTCACATATAGAACACGTTCAAATTTCATTATGCTACCTTAATTTTTGCAAAAATTATTTGTGTACGGAAAAATATGTATATTAAAAATATCACTAAAATGGCCACCGGCGTCAAAGGGTTAAAGATAATTGACGTTTAGTGAGACCTGGACCTATTCTGCATATACACAAATGTATCCTCAAAGTTTCAGCTCAATCGGATGGCGCGTTCCCGAGAAATAGTCACTGAATTTTTTTGATTATATATATATTCCCGGAAAATCTTCGAACATTAGTAAAAAATATCTAATTGATTTTAAAGTCCAAGCCCTCTGTAACCAAAATGTCACAAACTGCAGCTGGTGAAACGCCTAACTTTTTTTTTTAACTTCAATTCGAATATTTACTGTGAGTGAATCAGTAAAAAATGTAGCATTTAGTAGCAGTAAAATACTGCCGCATGCATGCACGCATCAAAGTCACATTTTTATTGTATCCGGAAAAAATTCGCAAAAATCAACCAGAATATTCTAGCCACCGAAAAACTTGGTGAGTATTCGATAATTGTCTGGCCTATTCTAAACATTCATTGAATCAATGTTCCCTCGATGAATAGAGGCAGTATGTCTGAACAAGCGATTAACAATACTTACGAATTAAGTAAGAATTTCGAAGCTATGGTATATAGCTGTGAGCTACAGAATCACTCGAAAATTTAATATTGTATTCTTTAATTTATTAAACTTCTTCCTTTCCAAACTTTCTCAAAAATCAACATATCGTCTCCAAATTGTAATTGATAATCGGTCCTATTTATTCGCCTGAAACTAAGTTAATTGATTCAGTATTCATGGGCCGACCCAAAGACAATCCTACTCCAGCTCATCCCATTTCCTATTGAAACAATTTACGCACAGTAAACTTTCAAACCCGTTCCGAACTGAATCTTCGAACTTCTTTCATCCGAATTAGGTTCCCCGAAATGCCATAAACAAATTTTTAATGTTTATCTTGTCACCAACTTTGAAAAGACAATTGATTTATAGTATGACAAATACTCCCACTAATGGCGCAGCTATTTATCTTCATATTCGAATACAATTTTCCGAGTCCTTTGTGTCCTTGATATTCAGGAATCATTTCCCAGATGGGAAGCGGAGACGAAAGCATTGTAAATTTGTAGGGCCTCCTTTTCAAAATCAACTCGAGTTCTCTTTCGAAACACAATTTATCATCACCTGCAAAAATGTTATACTCCCCAGTCATGTTGTCATATTTAGGTTTCTCTTGTTACCTCGGACTGTTTCTCGACTGCTGTCTCACGCACCAAATTTATTGAGAAAACGCTCCATTGAAGTGAAATAGAAAATGACGATGATTAAATTTCACTCTTTTGTGCATGTCGGGCAAGAAAATGCCAAGAACGTTGAATTGCCCGTGCGAAACATGCAACCTCTTGATTGTGGCCATGTGATGCCATTTCTACTTCTTAGAGTGAACTAGGTGAAATGTAGCTAACGAGCAATCAAAACAACGCAACATTGGAATCACTATGAACAATGCCACCACGCTGGATAACTCCTCGGACCAACGCTTGCTTACTCAATCAGCTCAATCCGAACCTCATCAAAACGCCATGGGAATCACGTGAGTTCTTCCTTGCCAACCACAAGCGGATTGCTTCAAAGGTCATAATCCCTGGGTGAAATTTTTTCTATCGCTACCGATTCCGAAGTAAAAGCGCAAGCTCGTTACTTGCTGCGAGTCAAAGAAGGAACACCGTCGTGACTTCGATTCTCTTTTTCGTATGACTAAGTATAACCACTGCTAAGGCAATCCGACCCAATTAGCTACGCAAGTAACATTGGAGGTGTGAACACAACAATATAGAAAGCAAAAATTTGTAGGTCACGAAGCCAACAACAAGCTTGCATGTCGCGATGAGAACTTCCGCGATTGTTTCGAGTTGGAATGATGGCACATAGACAAAGTCAGGAAGATTTGGCAAACGATGCAGTTTTGGATGTTGCGAAAAGTGTTTTGTTTACAATGCACAATATTATGTATACTGAAGTTTTTTTTTGGACTGGCCTTTTGGGGTCTGCATTTAATAGCTTTAAGTATGTTGAATGACCCGTAATAATGAATTTAATGACTTGTAGATGTAACGCGAGTCACAGATGTAATAATAAATTTCCGTAATTTAAGAAGATATTTGGTTTTAAATTAACATTTTTTTTTATGAAGCGAGTTCAGTGAAGTTGTTTCTCAATGCCATAGCTACAGACATCAAAATCGTATAGAAATGGATAGATTTTTCGCATCGCATACTGTTGAACCTCTTTCAAGACACTAAGTATCCAAATCGGCTTTCAAACTCTGATTCATTCTAATCCATGTATTCGAAAAACCAGACCCTCTCTTTTTTGGAATACGATATTTTAGTCACCTTCCATCGTTTAGTCGAGAAATTGCTGCACAGACTTATACTTAGATTCTTTCTATTCAACTGGCACCCAAATGGATTTCGTTAAATTTTCCAGTAGCTACTAAGTAAAATACTTTCGCCATAGCACGAAATTTCGTCGTTTGTGTAGAATCTATCTCTGTTCTGTTAATAAAAAATGGCAGGCACTAAATTTTGGCCTAATTTAGGTCTAGATTTGAAGATTTGCAGACAGCTCGCATTCCTTGTAGGGATGAATGTCAAGATGGTGTCACTTTTAAGAGTAGGCTTCTCCATGTGTACACCGATGACTCAAAGCTGAACAGTAAAGTCAGGAGTCGTGTATACTCGGATGTTGGTCAGAGTCCATGATTGCCGAATCATTTGGCTGTAGAATGGATTTGGGTACAATACTCCAGCCAACTGTGAGATTGATGAACTGCCGAGGAGCTTTGCTACCGGAGGTGTCTTCTCGCTTTTTATTTTCAAATCATATATGAGGCAGAAATACCTCGAGGACGCTTGGAAGTTCTTGTGCGATAACAATACAGTCCTGGGTTTCCATGGGTACTCACCGCACTAGGCTGCTTTTAAGTGCTTCCTATAGTGCACTGTGTTGTTGTGTTGGCGCCGGTATGGGTCACTGCCTGATCAAATGGGTTCAACGACTTTCATCGGATTACGAAGAGGTATCCGTCCTCTACCTTATGCCCGGCTCTTGAAAGGAGAAAAGTGTTGGCATCCGGTGCAACCTCCTTTTCAAATCTGAACCTATCGATGGTATAAGATATTATATTAAGAAAGTAAAGAGGTTTATCAAAGGAAGCAAATACAGGGTGGTCCAAAAGGTTCTCCCCACCTATTTAAGTAAACGCAATATTCATTACCCGTTGCCAAAATTTATCCCCTCTCAGTTTACCAAAAACCCTAAGCGGAGGTCAAATATCAACTGGCACAATATGATCAAGGATCATATTGTGCTTAGCTATGACAGCGATAACATCAATATTAGCTGTGCAAAGCGATATAGTGCATTTCCAGGAAAAAAAATTAAACAGCATTTTTCCCTTTAGTCAGGTACAGAGACGTACCCTTTATAAAGCTAATTTGAGTTACCCGGGTAATTAAGGGTTTTTCTGCAAACCTACCTGTGAAATTTTATTGCTCCTTTTTCATTGCCGTGTTTATCGTAAGTAGTGATTTTTCTTCGAACAATTTTTACACGCTACCTGAAAAATCATTATTTTTTTAAAGTCTATCCTAGAGGACTTTTGTGTTTCTTCATTATGGCAAACAAATATTCAAATCCAAATTCGAAGATTCAAATCCAAATTCTTGGCGAAATAGGGAATTCTGTTTCCGAAATATCAAGGACACTAGGCGTCGACAGAAAGACCGTGCGATTATGGCTAGAAAGGAGGTAAGGCGATATACAGGACAAAGGACGTTCCGGTAGGCCGACAGCTTTTTCACCTTTTTCACCAACAAAAATAAAGAAGATGGTGGAAAACAAGCCAGGCATTGGAACAAGGACAGGGAACAAAAGGATAAATTAATCCGAAAATTACCAACAACGGCGAACGACAACGTCTCGATCAACGGTACATTAAATCGGCGAATTGGGGAAGACATGCATTTGTGGGACGAATAAAGCCGGTTTTTACTGCAAAGAATGTCACAGATAGACGTAACTTCTGTAGAAGGTTGCAAAGCGAAGGATTTTGTGAAAATATTGCTCTTGGAAGGTCTAAGAGAGCTAACGTACTTTTTTCGGATGAATCCCCAATTGTTTTGCACCCAACGCCGAATAGGCAAAATATGAGAGTAAGAACAAGTTATCCAAGCACTATTCAGCCCATACAAAAGCCGAAATTTGACCTCCAAATAATGGTTGCAGGATGAATCAGCTCACGTGGAAAGTCGAGACTTCATGTTGTTGAGCAAAACACAACCGTAAATAGTGCCTATTACCGGAACAGCATTTTGCCAGCTTAGGCAGCATGTCAGAATGACAGAAGACAGTTTCCACATAAAAATATGGTAGTTCTTATGCAGGATGGGACACGAGCGCATACAGCAAAGGCAACATTGACACTGGCAAAATCGATGTTTTCAACTGTTTGGGAAGATTGGCCTGGAAACTCTCCTGATCTTATCCCAATCGAATACGTTTGTGCTAGACTTCAAGAGAGTGTATTTAGACATCCGATGCTGAAGAATAGACCACAATTAATTGCAAGAGCACAGCAAGAATGGATCAGCTACACCGCGGCCGAATTAGAAAATTTGTGTGATAATTTTGGACGACGTATTTTAGAATGTATAGATAATACCAGCAGGCATACGCATTATTAGTGAAAAGAGTAAGAATATGTATTATATTAGCAAGACAAATAAATTTGAATTTCTAAATTATGTTTGTTGGTTTGCTTTTTACGTCATCTTGTTCTGATTGCACAGAGACGCAATCTTCAGCTTCAGAAATTTCGCCGTCTTCTGGACGGCGCTCATCATCAGAACTGTCGTCTTAAAACTTTTAAAGCAAACTGCTTATTTCGTCTTCTGTGAGAGAAGATGTTTTTACCTCAGAAACAAACATTTACTTTTACACCATAAAAAAGGAAACATACGTAAATGCCAACAAGGGTTTTGAGTCACCCCAGCAATACCAATATATTATAAATAAAAACCTGCCCCGACACGTTGAACTATCTGACTACTTGTAGTCTTTCTAATTAGAGAATAGATTCAGCAATAGAAAGAGACAACAGCAAAATAATAAAATAAGACTTTCCTCAAGTCGTGGCGTGACGTATAGCTCCGGTTCAAACTAGTCTGCAAATTTCGTCCGGGCCTAATGTCTATGTCGGCAGTAATTGGAGCAGAAAGATTTTCAGGGTTACCACGAGCGAATAATTCGAAATTTAGAAAATTAAAGCATTTTTTTTTATCTCATGGCAGGGATGATTTTTATTTGTCAGTTTAGCGGTAGCATCTGTCAACCCTTTCCTGATTTCGCAACCAATGGTCTACCAAACATGAATTCATAAAAAACAACCTACTGTGTTAGTTTTGATTTAATCCCATCGCAAGTTGTATGGCTGAAATTTATTTATTTCAATAAAACTGATTTTACAGAACAAAACCCATTTACGAATTAGAAAAATGAAGATAGGAAATAATGAACTATAATAACTACTAATCGAAAATAAATTTGATTAAAACGTATAGTAATATGTTTTTTAAAAGTAGTGACAAAGTTAGAGTCACAAACTGGAGCTCAGCATGCTTGCGAAGCATACTTTAATGGGTGGAGAAAAAGTACACTTTCTTTGGCGCGAAATGAATATTGAAGAAAGCCCGGTGTCTAGAAGGCCATTCAAGATCACACAAAAACAGAAATAAGCTGATACTAAGAGAGACGAAGCAGTTAACAAATTGCGTAAAAGAATATTGGTCGGGGTAAAATCTCCGGACGCTTATGGAAAGGAGATTCAGGAAAATAGGGCGCTCTTCATAAGGACTATAGAGCTACTGAGCTGGTATAATAAGCAGCGAGTAAAATTACGTAGACCAAATTCAATACCAAACGACCCGTAAGCGAAATGAGGAGACCACACCTTGGACCAGTACACACATATGCAATAAACTCAGGTGGTAGACAAACGAACACACGAGAAGTCTTTCCAGGAGTAGCGTGAACAGCGAAAAACTAAACCAGCTACTTTTGATTGCTTAGAGTAATATACAATATATGTAAAACAAATTTCATTTGGCGGATCTGCCTGAGCAAAGCTCTACTAAGGCAAGTGGTTTAGTCATCCTAGCTCCATTACTACTTTCACCTTAATGTTGTTGCTAAAGTTGGACGGCTTGTATACGTGCAACCGACAGACCATCCAATTCTGTCGGGGTCTGAGCGGAAAAAGGTAGCTTTCAGCGTTCTAGCTAGCATTGCGTTCCGCGGTGACCAAAATACGAAGCGATACGCAGGGCACCTATAAGCTGGATACTGGCGACGCGTGTTCAGAACGTATCTTCCCGAATTTCGAGTTCATATAACAAGATGGGATCGACCGTCACCATGAGTAAATTCAACATCGCCTCACTGGAACCACCGACGTTGGTTATTAGCCTAATCAGCGCAGTGACGACTCCTAGAGCACTACCACATGTTTTGCGGATATAATCAAAATATATAAGCTTGATCTCCAGCAATACTTCAACCACGTCCCTGAGGTAGTTCCGCATCATAGTAAGCAAGTACCCAGGACTACGGAACCTCTGCTCAGGGGTTCAAAGAAAGTCTGTCCATCTCGACCAGCTCAAGGTGTTTCGCACGTACAGCGTTACCAGCAGCATGAATGACCTTGGCGAAAGCCATGATGTCTGTGAGAAATATTACCAGGCGATCTGACTGCACACAAAAACTGCGACTTGAGCAATTCTTCGAGAAGCTCCCCTGTAGTGGCCAACATGCACTGGCACATGGTATGCTGATAGGGCGCCTAGAGTATTTATCTTCTTGTAAACAAGGGCCAGTCAAGGAAATTTCCACCGAAAGAGGAAGACCTTCACAGCTAAATATGAGTTATAAAAATTCAATAATAGACAGGCTTTATGCCATGCATTGAATGCTGTTAGATTTGACTGCAGTAAAATCCAGTTATTGCCAAATTGCATTTCAGCAAACAGCTACGGAACGTTTATCCGACGGTTAGATGAAAACACAGAAGGATTGTCATTCGTAAAAAGAACAAACAATAGAGGGCCAAGAATGGAGCCTTCCTGAACCACACTTGAGGAAGAGAAAGCTACGATTGAGGATGTAGAACGAAAACCAGGAAAACAAGGTACCAGATATGCCGAACCAAGCAAGCTTATCAAGCAGGATGATATGGTTAATCTTGTCGAAAGCTTCCAAGACATAGCTCATAGAAAATTCAAGAGCACGGGTTGCAATTGGATTTGATCGAACACAAGAGATTGGTCTGGGGCGAATAGTGTCCGGTCGTCGATCCAATCAAATCATCAAAAACCCTTTTGGCGATGCATTGACTCTTTCACATTTCATATAATATGTTCCCTGACGAAACAACGTCTTCCCATGCGCAAAAAGCATGAGAGCTTTGTGTTTATTATTTTTCAACCTTTTGCTCCGAGTCTTTAGCAGCTACCTTGTATCACGTACCGTTTTTTTTTTCTTTTTTTAATCCTCACTCGGCACCAATCCGTTGGAAGTAAAATTATAAATGCTCCGCCTCGATAATATTACTGGTTCTGGCTATAATAGTACTCCCATTGCTTTGGTGTAATCTCCCTTCATCTCTTTATGTGCTCCATTATCCGTCCTTTTTAACTGTAGCCTTGTGAAGTTTTTTCGCCACAATGGAAAACAGCAAATATTTTTCCAATGCACAAGTCGGCTGATTGCGTTTGAATTTCTAATTATCGTCCTAAATACCTTTTTCCATACTTTAGTAAACTTCTTGAACGTATTATATATAACAAGCTGTATCACCAAGTCTAAATTTTCCTAGCTTAAGAGCAGCATGGCTTTGTTCTACTTTTTCTAATTTTTTGTCGTTTCATTAACTATGCATTTACTTTGGATCAATAAAAGCAAGTAGATATTTTTAACGCCGATATTATTAAAGCTTTTGATTTTGTGGCTCATAAGCTACAGCTCTTGAAGCTGGAAGGCAACAGATTCTCTGACTTCTTTCTTTCCTGGTTAAAAGTAATTGACTCACTGTAAGGCTGCGAACAGCTACGAAATGATTTAAGTGCATTGAGTATCTTGTGTGCTGCCAATTCTGTCGTTCTAAATGTCTCGAAATGTCATCAAATATCTTACACCTATCGAAAAATACCCTTTGTGTTCGTTAATTTTATTTCTGTTTATATTTACGCGTAATTTCGGTTTCAGCGATTCCGTTCCAGTAATTTCGATGTCAAAGATGCACCTGGAAGGCCAATTGTCGGAATTGCCGATAAAATTGCGGAAATCGTCGAATCTGACCATCATGTAAATACTGTTTCGATTACCCAGGAGTTGAACTTTGCACAAAAATCCATTTATAGCCATTTGAATAAGGCTTCAGAAAGATGCTCGATAAATGGCTGTTAACGAGTTAACGGTAAAAAAAACCTCATGGATCGAATTTTCATCTGCGAATCGCTGCTGAATCGCAACAAAACCCACCCATTTCTGAAACGTATGGTGACTGGTGATGAAAAGTGGATCACTTACAACAGATCGGATCCTGGTGATCCGGCGCACCCGGTGCAAGCCAGGATTGACGACCAGGAAGGTGTTGCAGTGTGTTTGGTGGAATTGACAGGGTATCATCTAGTATGAGCTGCTCTACTACGGCGAAATTCTTAATTTGCACCTGTACAGTCTACAATTGGACTGCCTGAAGGAAGCAATCGCCCAGAAGCGGCCAGCTTTGGCTAATAGGAGACGAATTGTATTTCATTTTAACGCCAGTACGCACACATCGATAGTAAGTAGCCAGAAGCTCCGGAAGCTTGGTTGGGAGGATGGCGAGCGATTTTGCTGGTGGAAAATTCGCCTCAAGAAAGGCTTGTGAAAACCGACGGTCCCATTTTTTTGCCAATATGTACGAGGGCTTCTATGAGAGGGGTATAATACAATTACCTTCAGAAAAAGTAACAAGTTACCGAAAGAAACGCCGCATATGTAACCTAAATTGGATCGTTCTAAGTATGCAAAATAAAGCCTTCAATTTCATGTGAAAATAATGAATTTCTTTGTATCGCACCTAATATATAAATAAAACTTCGACAAAATGTACACATTCCACTAACGTTTATAGTGGTGTCTACAGACGATAAATGCATCAAAATGTCTTAGCCCTAAGGCCTTTTGAACTCGAGTAACTTTTTCACTAAGGTTATTTCGTAACGGTCTTTTAACATTGTGCTTTTGATACCACAATAAAAACAATTTATTTATATATTAATCCCTTGCGCTACAGATATAATTCCACTTACAGCGTCAAGAAAGAAAAAATAATAAAAGAATGAAATATAGTGTAAAAGAATGAAATATGAAAAGAAGAATGTAAAAGAATGAAATATGAATAGAAATAACAAAAATAATTAAGAAATTGGAAAATTAAAATTAGGTCTAAGGTAAGTAGCAATTCAAATTAACATTTCCAATACATACTTGAATTGTAAAAAAGATTGCGAAAGAGGACCAAGCTTAAGGGCATTGTGCGTTCTGGGTAGACGCAGCAAAGGCGAATGGAAATAGACTTCCGTACGTGCAAAAGGAACAGAGAAAACCTCAGAAGAACGACTTGGACGACTGGATACACGTCTGATTATCTGTGAACCGAGATCTGTCAAGAAAATGCCTTGACAAAGTTTGAAGAGGAAACACTCATCGAGCAACAACCTCCGAGATTGCAACGAGCACAAGGAGGGAAAGACGAGAGGGGTAGGGACAATAGGGGATATAAAATTTAAAAAAAAGTGCGCGAGTGAACCTGCGCTGTACAGATTCAATGGCATCAAATAAATACTGAAAGCGCGGACACCAGATTTGGCACGCGTATTCTAGAATACTACGTACTAAAGAGACATATAAGTGAATACAGGAGGAAATGTTGAAAAACATATACGAAGAACGCAAAACAAATCCAGCAATCCTAGAGGCCCTGGACGTCATATTCATAACATGAACATCAAATCTTAGTTTTGAATCAAACACCACACCCAGGTCTCTAAAATGCTGGACAACTGACAGGGAAATACCAGACAAAGAATAAGAGAACACATGTGGAGTATTTTTATATGCGAAAGACATCGGGTGGCACTTCGACATGTTCAATGGCAAGAAGTTATCTTGACACCAGAGATTAAGAGCACACAAATCAGTTTGCAATTGGTGAAAATCGTTCGCAGACTTGATTGCTCTATATAATTTTAAGTCATCCACATAAAAAAGACAAGGAGAATTGATAACAGAAGGAAGGTCATTGACAAACAGGATAAAAAGTAGGGGGCCAAGAATAGAACCCTGAGGAACACCGGACGCGGGGAAAAATAGGAAAAGAAATGGAACCATTAAAAGTAACTCTGCAGGGACGGCTATGAAGATAAGAGGAAAACCAGGAGAGGAGGGGACCAAAAACACCGAAACCATTAAGTTTAAGGAGCAGCAGGTTATGGTTCACAGAATCAAAGGCCTTTGAAAAGTCTGTGTAAATAACATCAACTTGACGTTGACAATCGAAGGCTAAGGCTACAAAATTAGTGAACTCCATAAAGTTGGTCGTTGTAGAGCGACCCTTGAAGAAACCGTGCTGCTCAGGAGCAAGTAAAGGCTGTAGAGAAGGATAAATTCTATTGTAGACAAGACGTTCAAGGATTTTACTGAAACAGCAGAGGAGGGATATAGGACGATAGTTGGAAATAACGGAAGGATCACCACTTTTGAAGATTGGGAAAATGTTGGCGGATTTCCATAAAGAAGGGAATACACCAGATGTAAGGCTAATGTTGAAAAGGATAGCTAAAGGAACACAAAGAGAGGATGAGAGGGATTTGACAAGGATATTAGGAATACCATCAGGACCGGAACTGGCATTAGAATTTAAGGTATGCAACAGGTGTTGAACTTCCAAGGGATTGGTACTAAACATAGATAGTTCAGGAGGAGGAAAAAAAGGCAGCAAACAAATCACAAATAGCTTGAGGAGTGGAAGCAGTAACATCATCAAGAGACGTAGAATCAGGAACTGGAGAATTGGATTTGAGGGAACGGATGTAGGACCAAAAGGATTTAGATTGATTAGAACAGATTGAAGCCTCGATATTCGAAAAGTAATCACGCATTGACTGCTTGAGCACTTGAACAATTGAACTTGAACAATTCTGATAAGACACCGTGAAATGTTTAAAATCTTTAAAATGACTGATTTTATTAAACTTATTTCCTTTTCGCTACATGGAAGAAACAAACTCGCACAAAACAGTCAGTGCTGGTTTTTTTTAACAGAAAAAGAAATGAGTCTCATGTATCAAATTTTAGACTGTGCTATAGTAATACTATGTTATCATGAAATACCTTTGTATCTGTTATATTTTGTTATTTTTTGTACATGAAAACCGATGAATGTTAAATACCTTTCGGTTCATGTGCGATTTTCCACTTTGCTTCACTGATAAATATCATTACATATTTGTGCGCATTATTTTGTAGAACAGGCTAGTGAAAAAGACGTTGATTGTATACACTCACTCTAATCATTGCATCATGAAAAATGACAGCCTACAGCTCGCAACAAATAATCATCTGACTTGCTCTACTAATTGGTTTAATCTTTAATTCCACAATTGACGATATTTTCCCGCAGAGCCTACGCACAATGCACGTCACTACGTTTATCCGATTGATTTAACTTTTCGCGAGCATTTTCAGATATCCCCTTCGCTCTAGCATGAAATGAATACATTTCGCAAAGAACCAAGACGTTACTTCCACCACCACCATCCTTAACTCAAAACTCGATATCCTGCCAACACTTCGGGACGTTGAAAGCCGAATTCGCGGAAATCGTGCAAAGTCAACAATATTTCAAAATACAAAGCTACCAAAGCACCCAAGAGAGCTATCGTTAATTCCACGATATTTTATTTATACATTCACTGGCTCTACTCCGCCCATCTTCATCGCAAAACTCTCCGCGAATTTCGTTTCAGGATGAATAAAAACATATAAATCTCCAATGATTTTGTAAATCCTGGAAAATATTTAGTAATTCTTTCGCAAATCCACGCTCGAGACTCGTGGGAAATGTATGAGAACTAATTCCCGGTCAATACCAACGAAAAGTCGTACAGTCAAGCAGTTTCACGAGACCCGATTTTACTTAAAATGAATACTAATTCGTGCCGACGACGAGGATGCCGAGGACATTGCGCGATTTTAGCATTATCCCTCGGGTCGACGCATTATCCAAATCGCCTTTCAGGGACTATTTGCAGTCTTTTCATTATTCGTGCTTTCTAGATCTCGACGATTCATTCCTCTTCGCACTTTCAGTAATCCTCACTGGTCAAAACTTCTCGCCTTAACTGCAAAAGCTTTTGATTTATTTTTTGCTCTGTGACGGGAAAAATATCCATTTGGATCGTCTGCCGTTTGCAAAGGACTTAACACGAAGACCTTTTCCGTCGTACTCTGACGGAGTCTGCGAGAGCAATTATGAAGCTGTATTTTAATTCCGGCCTCTAGATGCAGACATGCACATTTTTTCTCGTAGATGCTGTGTTGTGTCTTGCTGAAAATATTTTGCAATGATATTCGTTTGGTTCGTGGTGTTGCGGATTGTGGTGTTTGGTTGAAAGAATTAATTATTACTTTTCTGCATGCCAGAGTTGCCGATTTGGTTACTGCTTATTTTCTTACTTTCATGAAGCTCAAAAAACGATAATGCGTTTGTCAGAACTAACTTAAATACGGAATATGCTGTATCTAATTTTCTGTGGACTATACAATTCTAAGCCCGACATATTATTGCATTTTTTTTTCACATACCAATCTTGACTTTTCTTCATGTAATTCATCGAAATAACGATGCTTCATTATGTGCTTACCTGAAAAATTACAAGAAACAAAACTGTTAGTTTTAATCAAAATATAGACAAAAAAAAAAGCAACAACAAAAGAAAGGATAAAGTGGTATAATCGCCAAAATTAAAAATTTGTGGCTCAGTGAGCTAGTTTTTGAGAACACTAAAGAACAAGATAGGGCATCACACTTTAAGCATATTTTCATGTTTTTTGAGAGCGATATGTGATAGATAACCCGTTTTTTTAAACAATAAATGAAAAATCATTATCCATTATAACTAATGGCAGAATAAAACGAAATCACGGAAAAAATCACAGCGATCGAAATCACAGTATTTCAAATCGTAGCAGTTGAAATCACAATGATTGAAAAATCACAGTGTCAACGAAACCACATTGTTGTCATAGTGTATGAAAACTTTGATTCCGGCCACCGATTGCAATGATTTTTTACTGTGAATTTTCGCTGGCATATGAATTTAGAACTTGTCTTTGAGTCAAATATTCACCATTTAATATGATGTAATTTTCATAGCTAAAAGATAAATAAATAAAAACAAATATTGTGAGTGACGTTATTCACGAACGTTCCTGGGGATTATGAGGGGTTTAGATAAATAAATAAGATCCTATTTCAATTGCATGGTAACTTAACATCGGCAAATGCCGGTAAAACAAAATCTGATTACGAATTGATAGAGTGATCTGGAGATAAATTGGTATTCTTATGGCTGTGGTGCCAGCAAAGGGTTACCAGCACCAGGTACTCTGTTTATTTTCTTGCAAACTATATTCCAGTAGCTTTGCCGTCTAAAAAGATAGGTACATGGCGTTAAATCCGGTAGTTTTGATTTTTGCTGAGTTGTTTATGATGATGCTTCAATGAATATACCAAGTTTGCGACCTTGAGCGCCGAACGCAACCTTGTCAAAATTGAAAAAATCGAGAAATTTTCGACTTTTTTTTTCGTTTTTGCCTCAACGTCAAGAACTGACGAAAACGTCGACAAAATTAATGCTTTCGCTTGTGAAGACCGTTGCCGAACCATTGATCAGCTCTGTGAGATGTCTAGAATGTCATGGATTTCAATTCAGACGATTTTATCCAAAGATTTGCACATGAGAAGGGTTGCAGCCAAAATTGTCCCTCGCCTTCTTATAGCTTCAGCTTCAAAATCATCAGCCTTCAGCTTCAAAATCATCTCAATTTTTATCCAAGGTATATTACTGGTGATGAATCGTGGTGCTATGGATACGACCCCGAAACAAAGCAGCAATCAGGTCGATGGAAGAGTCTAACCTCTCCTCATCACAAAAAAGCTCACCAAGTGAAGTCAAACATAAAAAAAATGTTCATTTGTGTCTTCAATTGCAGAGGTGTTGTGCACGCTGAGTTCATTCCCCCGGGTTAAACTGTCAACCAGAAGTTCTACTTGGAAGTTTGGAAAAGATTGAGGGACAGTATCCGGCAGAAAAAGGCAGATCTTTGGGGCACAGGCGACTGGTTTTTCCATCATTTTAATGCGCCGGCTCACACCACCCCTATCTGTAAAGCAGTTTTTTTTGCCAAAAACTGCATGACACCTCTTCCTCTTTCCTCCTACTCACCAAATCTAGCCCCCTGTGGCTTTTTGTGTTTTTCAGGCTCAAAATGGACATAAAAAGAAAGCGTTTTGCCACTGTGCAGGAGGTAAAACAAAAATCGCTGGAAAGCTTAATAGCCCAGTCATTTTAGCATAAAACCTCGGAATGAGAGATAATAAGCTGAATTTTTGTATATACCTTCATTTTGGGGTCCTCAACGTTGCCTCAAAAGTCTCATAAAATCTCGTGTCTGCGTCGAAAGTTATTCAAGGTCAAAGGTGAGAAAAAACAGTTTTTTTCGATTATCTTGGTTTTTATTGCTCCAATGATGTTAACACTTAGGATCGAAATTGTAGAACATAAAATTTGCGACACATTTTATTTGAAGCATTTTTTCCTGCGCTCAACCGTTTTTCTGATAAAGGGCGGTAAGCGCGCAGCACTCAGCCATATGTACTGTAATGCAAAGTCAACCGTGAAACCTTCAGTTTTGAGTTATTTATCAGTAAATACATTGTATTTAATAGCATTTTACATATATTTAATTTATTTTAATATGTATATGTATTACATATTTTCAATCTACCATTCTTTAAAAATTTAAATAACAAAAATATTACGTTTCTTTTTCTTCATCGTCATCTTCTGGACGTTCGGGAATTTCTGTATCATTGTCATCATCTTCGTTGCCTTGAATTGGTGTTTGCAGACCTTCCTGAATTTCATGGCCAAAAGCACTCTCTTGCTCACAGTCACTTTGTAATGAAATAGCATTGAGGCAAGCTTGCCCATTACAGTGGCCACAAGCTAAAGTGCATTGCAGCCCCGATTTTCTACATCGGCACCGTGCACCACATCCATTCTTACAATTGCAAAATAGAGTATTCAGTAATTCATCGGAAGCTGGTGGTAATATTGTTGGCATTGGCTCCAGGAACTCATTTTGCAGCACCCAACCCCATTCTTGGGGTTCTAAATCATGCCCTAACCATTTTTGAACTTGGTAATAGATACGGTTTATATGCTGATGGGCCGCTGCACTTGTCGGCGGAAGGTTAGATAATTGGACAGGTTTATTAAGTTTTGTTGATTTAATGAACTGAGTATATCGAAGATGATCGATATTATCCTCAGATTTTGGAGCATTGTATATCGCTAGTAAGATCCGAATGCCATTATCGTATAATTGTTAGACAGGGCAGTTTTCTTCTAGAAAAACTTGAGCTAGTTCGTCGAAATTGGCAAGTTGTTCTAGTGCTTTTATGAAAGTTTTTTTTCCTTTTTTAAGCAGCGCAGAAGTTGTGTCACATCCACTGAATGCATGTAAAAATAAAACATGTTTTTTAGAAATGGGATATTTGTCAAAACTTGTTGAAGAGTATATTTGTGTTTTGACATTGCCTTTGCCAACTTTTTTAAAGAAAATGTCTTCTTGATGTAATTGGGTGCGTCCAATTAAAATAACTAGTAAATCTATATCTTCTTCTATAATGATGGCTGTCCTTTCATGTTTGGATTCTTCGATAGCTGTTTCTATAATTAGAACATCAGCATCATCTCTTTCTTGCTTTGTTGTGATATTTACACTCTCAAACTTTTCAATGAGCATACCAATAAGTTTCTTATTATTACATCGATTTGACAAACATTTTTCTTGGCGAATTGGCATAATTATTGTTTAAAAATAGGTAAAATGCTATTAAATACAATGTATTTACTGATAAATAATACAAATAACTCAAAACTGAAGGTAGTATTCACAGGTATTTACGGTTGACCTTGCATTACAGTACATATGGCTGAGTGCTGCGCGCTTATCGCCCTCTATCGGAAAAACGGTTGAGCGCAGGAAAAAATGTTTCAAATAAAATGTGTCGCAAATTTTATGTTCTACAATTTTGATCCTAAGTGTTAACATCATTGGAGCAATAGAAACCAAGATAATCGCAAAAAACTGTTTTTTCTCACCTTTGACCTTGAATATCTTTCGACGCAGACACGAGATTTTATGAGACTTTTGAGGCAACTTTCAAGACCTCAAAATGAAGGTATATACGAAATTTCAGCTTATTATCTCTCATTCCGAGGTTGACCCCTTTTTTATGCTAAAATGACTGGGCCATAAGGGATCTTCCGATAAGTGAAGTTAAAACTGGTTTGAACAATGCAAGAATCGTTTGCAGAAGTGCGTTATGGTTAATGTAGAATACTTTTAAGGTGATCAAAATTTGGTTTAAAAATATTGAGAAATAAAGAAGCTATGACGAAATTCCCGTTTTTTTCACTCCCGAGACCTCAAAGACCTACACAAAGTTGTGCGGCCTCGAAACTCATCGTTTGGTGGGATAGCTGACAGTTACATCCAGTACGTCACTGCCCACTATGGCTCAAACGTGGTAGTTGTTTTTGATAGTTACCCCACAGATGCTGCAAAGAAAAAAAAAAAACAAAGAGCTCTGAGCATCTTCGAAGAGCCCAGTCACACTCATCTCCAGAGATTTGTGATGAGAAAACTATGGTGCAGGTTCCGCAAGAGAAGCTCTTGTCAAACGACCAAAACAAAAATTTTTTTCATCAGCCTGCTGACAACGAAAATGGGAAATAACAACATTCAAGTACTCCAGTTAAAGGGAGATGCTGATAGACTCATCATTACTACAGCTGGCAAAGGGAGAGCTGGCACCTACGATGCAGTAATAGTCGTTAGTGAGAACATTGACTTGTCGATCATTCTAACTGCAATTGTAAACCAACATGAGGTTTTTTTTCAAGAAATGTGAAAGGAGAAAATCATCAGATGTCGTGTACTCCAGCATACCTTCCTCAAAGTCCTCATTGAAACCAGAGATTTTCCTTTTTTTCCATGCCTTCAGTGGTTGTGACTCGACATCGTGTTTCTTTAGTCAAGAGAAGCAGCAAATGATGGCAATTGTCGGAAGAAATTCGGGCATTGAAGAGAAGCTTCAATTTTTCTCAAAGCCACCTCTGCACCTGATGAAATAGTAGCAGTAGGAGAACGAATAGCAACTGCTCTGTACGGGAGCAAGCCCAACACCCGCAACCGGCAAAAATCAACTTTAATCTAAATTTTCAACAAATTCCGAGTAGACACAAATAAATTTCATTACAAAAAGACATGGGCATCAACCACCAGTACCAGACGTAGGCAACCTAACAATAGAATGACAATGGACAACGTGCGGAATTCGGACTGACATACAATAGAATATCTGAAAACACAATAATGTGTCCTAATGAAACATACGAGAGACTAAGAAAGCTAATAGAGTAGTGCGAAATGCCCTCATCAAAGGGCAAGACAATTGTTAGATGAAGAATAATTTGAGCTGAAGACATCGCCCACCCCGAGAAAAAGGCGGTCAAAGTGCTGAAAACAATAGTTCCAAAATAACTATAGTTCCTCGGAAAAATTCACGTATCAGTTTTTCACTCAAACTTTCCCTTCTTATCAGAGATTGCTTGCTATAAGCCTCTTCGTTTGCATGGATTTCTCGATGTATTGAGAGAAGAATGTGTTTTCAGAACTTTTGACTGGAAACACTGGAGCATGATATGTTTTATGTTTCTTCAATCATTTTTTACCATCAAGACGAAAGAATCGGTCGAGAAAGTTATACTGAAGACAGCTTACAATAGAATCTGGTTTCGCGAATCTCCAATGAGCTTTGAGTTTTTAAATCTCCATTGGTCGATACACTAAGTCTGGAGGCAGACTACAACCGGATTTCGTTTCGCCAACCTTGTTCAGCTTTTACTCTTGTCTATCAAGCAATGGAAATTTAAAAGGTTAAAGCTCATTAGAGATTCGCGAAAGCGGATTCGATTGTTTTCTATCGCCAATATAAAGTAGAAACTCAACGGGATTCGCGAAACGTGATCCGACTGGAGTCTGTTTCAAGTCGTTTTTTACGAAGTCGTTTTTCACTGATTGGTTCCTTGGAAATTCAACATATAAGTAATTACTTGTTGCAATATTTTATAGACACTGACAAACATTACTAACATAAGTTGCATCAGAAAGTAACCATCTGAAGCATACTTTTTAGATCTTTATAGTGAGGAGTATTGGTTTTGCTCACTGAAGGAAAACCTCGAAAGGATTGTGATTGCTGGAAGAAATTAATTCTATGATTTTTCACGTGGCTTCAGTAAATTTTTTTTACATATGACAACAAAATTAACCTAATATATACAGATACCGACAAAAGTCTACATACAGCTCCTATTTTCGCTACTTGACGAGCCCCATGGCACTAGTTAAAAAAGTAATGATGCAGTTATATTCCAAGTCTATTTTAATTGATAATTAACAAAAAAACCTTTTCTGCAATGTAAACTTTACAAGTTATTCATACATAACTAAAAAAATGCATTGATATAAGTCTACATACGGCTAAGTAAATCATTCTTTATGTCACTGTGCGGTTCTGTTTCATAACGGAAAGTACCGTTTATCCATTTACGATTCGCGTTAGGCTAAATTTAGTGCAGTTTCGATAAGGTCGCAGCTGTGACGATAGCTTCTCGAAAGGAATTCTCATCAGAAGTACAGAACTTGGTGGTAAAACATCGAAACGAAAGAAAATTTTTCGGAGAAACAACCAAATTGGTGAATTGAAGTAAATCGATAGTTTGAACAATATTCAACAACTACAAAAGCAGGTTCTCTCTTGAAAACAAGCCGCGCAGTGGTCGACCGAAGAAGCTGGTTCGCAGAGATGTCTTCTTTATTTTGAAAGAAGTGAACAAAAAATTGGTGGAAGACATAACAAAACAAAGAGGAACCACGGTGCTTCAAATACCAGTTCAAAGAACATTAAATAATAAAGGTTATCACAGTATAGAACACCACGCAAAAAGCCCCTTATAAGCGAAAAAAGTCACAAACTTTGCTTAGAATTTGCCAAAAAGCATCTACACACAGGACTTGATTTTTGGAAAAAGGTCTTATTCACCGATGAATTGAAGTATAACATATTTGGAAGTGACGGTAGAGCTAAAGTTTGGAGAGAGAAAAACACGGGAATGGACTCGAAACATCTAATTCCTACAGTCAAACATGGCGGTGGCAATATGATAGTTTGGGGTGCTGTCGCAGGGTCGGGTGTTGAAATTTGGTGTTCATTGATGGCGTAACGGATCGCCCTCTCTACAAAACTATCTTGTAACACAATTTAAGGAAATTGGTCGATAAGTTGCACCTTGATGAGACCTGGTTATTTAATATTTATTTAATATTCTCCAAGACAGCTCAGTACACCCTCACAAAGTCCGGACTTGAATGTCATCGAGCACGTTTCGGAGCTTCTGGATGGAAAAATAAGAAAAGACGACATTAGAAGTTCTAGAATGGTAAAAGAGAAGCTCATTGAGGAATGGGGTCAAATAACGCCTAACGAGTTAGAAAATTTGATCGCATCAATGCCAAGACGCTTGCAGGCAGACAGATGCCCATGGTGGGCCAACAATATATTAGTACACTGAAAAAACACATGGCACCAGGCGCCATAATTTATAGACTTCTGGAGCCATGTATATAGTCGATTTAGGGATAGTGATAAAATATAGCGCCACACGCCATAATACATGGCAAAAAGTACATAGGAGCAGACGCTATGCTTATAGCCCTCCACGCCATACACTATAGTCCTCCACGCCATGTACTATAGTCCTCCACGCCATGTATATGGCTTTGAGGACTATATTACATGTCGTGGAGGACTATAGTACATGGCGTGGAGGACTATAGTGCATGGCGTTGAGGATTATAGTATATGGCGTGGAGGACGATAGTACATGGCGTGGAGGACGATAGTACATGGCGTGGAGGGCTATAAGCATAGCATCTGCTCCTATGTACTATGGCGTGTGGCGCTATATTTTATCACAAATCAACTGAAATCGACTATGTACATGGTACCAGAAATCTATAAACTATGGCGTCTGGCGCTATGTGTTTTTATTGCCCCAAATATAAATTCCATCAAATATAAATTCCACTAAATATAAATTCCACCAAATATCAATTCCACCAAACATAAATTCTACCAAATATAAATTCGATAAATTCGAGTGAACATACTCACTATTGAATGTTCCTGCTCCAGTGTGAAAATTCATCGGTCGAAGTATCGAAAATATCGCAGCCAGTACTTCAGTTCAAAATGAGTCAATTATGTAGACCTAAGCTCTAATGTCACTTGCCGACATTTATACCTTCCCTCACATAGCATGGCTGCGAGTTATAATTGAATTGATATTACATGGCTCATGGCACTATGTAATAGAGCATGTGGGGCCATAATTTCTGTGCCATGTAATTATGGCGCTGGGAGCCATACTGCATAGCTCAGAGTACTATGTACATAGCGTATGGCGTCATAAATAATGCGCTATGTTACATGGCTCTGGGCGCCATGTGGATTTTTTTCAGTGTATTAAGTTTTGAAATTAGTTTTTTTTATGAATAGATAGTTAAGTTTATATTGGAGGAAAGATTTTTTTGTTACATGTCAATAAAAATAGATTATAAACAAGACTACAACATTCCTTTTGCACTTAGTGCCATGGGGGTCGTCAAGCAGTGAAAATAGGGGCCGTATGTATACTTTTGTCGCTCAATGTATTTATTTCATTCCAAATCCATTGTTTTGAATGGCTATGGAAAATCGTTTATAATCGAAAATTCAGAATTAACTTGTCCTAAGTGCCGTATGATACCGATAAAAAATATTCAGAAAAAATGAAACTATATTTTAAGCTTTAATCGGCAACCCATTTTTCTTCAGTTAGAGTAATAGTAAGCTGGAAGAAGATTTTCTGCGAAATTTATTTTCGTCCGAGTATTTTCAGTAACCAGGAGAATGAATTTATTTTCATCATCATTGGAATTGTCACTAGTTTTGCCATTCACATTTCCTTGACACTACTTTATAAACTCCTCGCTGCAATGAATGCAATAAAATTATACGAGTAGCAGTGGAGATAAAAAATTAGATATCACCGCAAGTTTGTTGTAGTTGATGAATGAAGTCAGAAGTGACATTTGAAAGTTAGAGTTTGGTTGTGTTTGGAAATGAAAGTAAGTCGGTGTTCATAATCAGAGATATGTAAACTTATACGTAATTAATGACTCTGTTAATAATTGCATGATTCTTTTTTACTTACAAATGAATTTTTTTCACTGTTTCGCATGCAACATTATAACCAATGCATTCAAATTATTGTTATTTCGATTTGACCTTTGCCGCAAACTCAAATGCCATGAAACCATAGGATTTCGTGTACCTACGGCTTACACGAATTAAATCACAAACTATAATTAACTGCCACCAATTCTAACTTTTCATTTCGAAATGCAGCACGTTAATTATCTTACAGATATACATGCAAACACCGACAATCTTCTCTTTACGTTTCAGGCACTTTATATGAGAATAGATTTAATCAACAACAAAATCACGATTTATTTCTTCATTTATCTTCTGCGGCAACTATAAATATTTGCGTCGAGCAAAAGTTTCGCTCAGTTAGATAACCTGCTTGCTTCTTCGTTAGCTTAAATTTATTTCACACAAACAACTGCATATACGAGTACAGAGTACATTTTCTCGTTATCTGGAGTACAAGTAGAAAGATTCTAGTTCGGCAAGATTTAATTATGAAAAGATTTACATAATGCTAAATGAATTTCGGGAATGCTTCCACTTATGCAAATGGATATTGTCTTAGCTGCTCAATTTGTCTAAGATGTCAAAGTACTCACTTGGGATACGTAGAGAATGTGATGAGTGGTAATTCATTGTGCTGTGGATTTGCGCTGGGGACTGTGTGATTTGTAAAATACCAAAAGTGAATGGATGCAAAAATAAGGCTTTCAGCGATTTGTAAAAGTTTTATCTCAGTGCGTCTTAAATTTTTCTTGAAATCGGTTGCAGTAAAAATGATACTGTTCAGCTCAAATCATATATTCGCGCATATTAGAGGATGAAAGTTTGAGAGTGAGTCGACTTGGGTCACCATTTATTTTCTCTGGAACACATATCAGGCACTTGTGAAAAGTTACGCAAATTTAGAGCTTGATATGTGACTATGAGTCATTGTTCATATAAAAATTCAATCCAAAAACCTATGACTAAAAACGGGATTAAGAATTTGAGAAGTTGCAGGTTAGACATGAGGCGGCTGAGGAACAAAAATGGGCTCCTATTACACAAAATGGTCATGTGCAGAGGAAGAAAACCAGAAAAGGAATGTCATAAAATCCACAGCCCCAAAGTTTCAGAGCATTTATAATTTATAACCAACAGAACCAAAGACCTAAGGAAGTCAGCCTATGAAAAGTCTACATCTTCTTTGATAGCCACGAAACAGAGGCGAAAGTTTTGTGTAATGTTAAAGTGTCCATTAACAAAATCAAGCTTTTCCAGTAAATATGAGGAGTACAATGGGACAGTTGGAACAATTTTTTTCTCAAGCTAAGTTTACCCAGTGGTGTAACCTGGGAAGGTTACTTTAGAACAAAGATAATTTATTTTTAAAATACTAACCTCTGAAACGGACAAATGTGTCAAAAAAAGCTATCTTGACTGTCTTCGAGCTCAACTCTGCGAATTTTCACGAAAAAATTTGGGAACAAGAAGGCCTGTTGCCAGTTTGTGGCAAAAAAAAATATTTTCGTCCACGACGATATCCTTAACATTTCTCTGATGTCCTGATGAACGCCATTACTCCACCGAAAATATGTACTGCCTTAGTGTATTTTTACTAATGTTCGAAGAACGTTAGTATTAAAATCGATTAGGCCAAAAAAAATTTCGACGTCGTGAACATCAAGCGAAAAGCTTCTGCTTAGAGAACTTGATATGAAAAAAGGACCCTGGACCTGACCTACTACCTCCAAATTAAGTGTGCAGAAACGATCATATCACCCCTGTATATAATTTTCAATAAATTGCTGTCATGCGGTACATTTTCGCGTTTCTGGAAATTAGCAAACATCAGGCCGATTTTTAAAAGTGGTGATAAACGCTCAGTGGAAAATTATAGACGCATCGCCATTTTGTCAGCTATACCTAAGCTGTTTGAAAAAATTGTTCATGACAAACTTACAATCGTTATTGATCCTCTCCTAAACGAGCAACAACATGGCTTCAAAAAATCCAGCCTAACGATAATAGTCTCCAATGTACTTTGTAATACGGAAAAAGGGCGTCAAATCGATACTATATACACTGACTTCAGTAAACCTTTTGACCGCTTTGACCATGGCATTTTGGAGCATAAACTCCAAAAATTTAATATTTCAGGAAGCCTTCTAAACTGGTTGAACTGTTACCTTCGAGATCGAACGCAACATGTTAAATTCCAAGGCCGCCTTTCCGAAAAAAAAAATTACCGTCTCATCTGAGGTACCTCAAGGCAGCCACCAAGGGCCGCTCCTGTTCAATGTTTTTGTTTCTGATCTCTTGGAGGTGTTATCCGATATTCCGCACTTTTTTTATGCAGATGATCTGAAAATATATCATTCTATTCAGTCGGAATCAGATGCGAAATTTCTTCAGCTGAAACCTCAGTCACTGGTGCAATGGTGTGAGCAGAATAAACGTACTCTTAACGTTGAAAAATGGGATGCCATAAGTTTTTCCCGCAAGACCTCCACTCTTTATTTCGATTATCACCTGAATAATCAGCTCCTGAAAAATGTTGATAGTGTCGTGGATCTCGGTGTCGTCCTGGATAAAAAGCTGCGTTTCAATCTTCAGTATGACAGAGTTCTTGCAAGAGTAAGCAAGCAGCTGGGATTCAATAAACGACGTGCGAAAGAATTTAAGAACGTATGGATTACAAGGTTTCTGTTTATGTCTTTCGCCCGCCTTTACTCGAATACGCTTACATCATCTAAAATCCTTTTTTCGATATTCGTGGCAATAAACTGGAATCTGCCCATAGGCACACTGACAAAACACATAGCGCCAAGCGCCATAATTTATAGACTTCTGGCGCCATGTATATAGTCGATTTCGGGATTGTGACAAAATATAACGCCACACGCCATAGTACATGGCGAAAAGTAAATAGGAGCAGACGCTGTGCTTATAGTCCTCCACGCCATGTACTATAGCCTTCTACGCCATGTATTATAGCCCCCAATGCCATGTATTACAGCTCTCAAAGTAATACACTATAGCCCTCCCTGACATATATTCTGCCACACGTAGCATAAACTTCCTATCTGCATTTTATTAACTGTTGAGTTATTTGAGGATTTGTGTTTTGTATATAGGGCATGTTTCGTAGATAGGGCATTTTGCATCATCAATTTTAACAGCTTTAGACAAAAGATAGGTTTTTCATATTTAGTAGAATGATGTAATAAAGTATGAATAAAGGAAACAATTCATCTCTGTTGCAGACCTTGAAGCGTCGTTTGAAGAAAAGTGGAACAAAATGGACCAGCAAAGTGTCCAGAAACTTATTCGCACTCTCGCAACAAGAATGAAAGAAGTGTTTAGAAATAATGGTGGACAAACACAGAAACATATCTCTATCTTGGATTAAGCTTTGTTTTCTTCTAACTGGCCCAAAGTTTTGTTGAACTGAAAATAAGAAAAATTCGCAAAAAGGTCCCGTTAGGTTAGAACGTACAATACATTTTGCTTCAAAAACCGTCATTGACCAAATGTTGAGGCTAGTGCTTATTCTGGTCATAAAATATCATTTCCTATTATTTTTTAAAACTTTTTCATGATGGCCAATAGTTTTGTCCGAGAGTGTATATAATAATTTTGCCACTTCACTACCGAAAACAAAACGTACATGAAGAGGGTCAACTTGACCGGCGATCACATGCTGACTTTTGTGTCAATGTAACTTCAAAAGTATACACTTCCACCACGAACATTTTAAATTTGAAACTTTTCGAATCCGAAACTTTCGAATCCGAATGATTCAATTACGGAATCATGCGTGCAAACATTTAGGGGTATTATTGCGCTGTTATAGTTTGCGGAGATACTTATTGACAGATTTCATTTGAAATGATTCGAACAAGCACTTTAATCCATTAACGCACCTCATGCAAACTATAGCATAACAATAAAACCTTTAATTACTTGTACGCATGATAATAACCACATATGTATATCTCCATATGATTTTTCACTTGAGATAACCAACAATATCAAAATTCGCTCACCTATGAATTTGTCGAACAAAACGTATATGAAGAGGTTCAAACAATATGAAAACTGAAGCCATATTACATGGCTCGTGGTACTATGTACTATAGCGTGTGGGGTCATAATTTCTGCCCCATGTAGCTAACGCACTGGGAACCATACTGCATAGCTCAAAGTACTATATACATAGCGTGTAGGACCATAAATGCTGCGCCATGTTACATAGGACAACGCGCTATGTAGATTCTGGCATTATGGCGCTGGGAGCCATATTGCATAGTTCAGAGTACTATGTACATAGCGTATGGGACCATAAATAATGCGCTATGTTACATAGCTCTGGGCGCCATGTGGATTTTTTTCAGTGCAGTTCGTTGTTTTTGCCTTGAGAGATCTCTATAATCCACATGATTTCGAAAGTTTTCCAACTAATGGTCACTGACTTAATCTCTTAAATCTGGCGACACTTTCTTCAAAAAGAGCGATATTAATCTCATACTTCGTCTTGGATGTCGTTAGGGCGTTGGTTAACGTAGAATATCTTCGTAATAAAATCACTTTCAATAATTCTGTAACACAAACTAGGCACACACGTCTCCTCAATGAGCATCAACATCACACTATCTATGGAAACAGGGAGCCGATAAATAGATACTGCAAAATATTTAACAATTTTTCGAACTACTATTCCTCTTCTATCTCTAAATCTTGATTACTTTCCTCGCAACTTTCGTATTGAATTAACAGCCAGACAAAAAAAAGTCTGCTGGCATTTAGAAATATTATTGTAATTTAGCTTAAGGAAAACAGTTTTAAATTTGCTATTGTTTTTGTTACCTTGTTTGGTTAAATAAATAAATAAATAACTTGTGTTGTCTCTCTAGGCTCTCATACTGAATTCAACCAAATTTTGACATGTTATTTATTAAGGGGGTATTCCGGTCTAGAAATTCGATCAAATCGATTTTTTTTTGTTTGCATATTTTCAAAGTTTGGACTTTTAAGAATAAGCTCTTTAAAGGATTTTCGGAAATTCGAATTATTTTTGGAGTTACAGTTATTTTTGTGACGCGCCAACTAAACCAACAAACGCGATCAACCTCCGGCTCCTTCCCTTCCAGTTGGAAATCTGCTTATATTTCCCCCATCCACAAGTCTGGAGACCCAAGCTGTGTTTCGAACTACCGTCCAATTTCCCTCCTTCCGTGTTTTGGAAAAATCCTTGAAAGAGTGGTTTGTAACAGGCTGCTTCCTCTCCTCCATCCCTTCCTTGCTCCGGAACAGCATGGTTTTGTCAAAGGTAGATCCCCCACCTCTAATCTTGTAACCTTTACTAACTTTGTTGCTTCTGCCTTAGACCAACGGAAACAAGTGGATGTCGTATATACCGACTTTTCAAAAGCTTTTGATTATGTTGACCACAGAATTTTCCTTGCAAAGCTTCGTAGTTATGGGGTGTCGGGTTCTATTTTCTCTTGGTTTTCATCCTATGTTTCTGGTCATTCTTGTGCTGTATCTGTGCAATCGTCCACCTCTTCCCCTTTTTGTCCGCTTTCCGGTGTTCCTCAGGGCTCCATTCTCGGTCCATTATTATTCCTAGTATTTATAAATGATCTCCCTTCCTTTATCCGTTCTCCCTGCCTCTTGTTTGCTGATGACTTTAAGATTTTCAAAGTAATTGAATCTACCAACGACTGCCTCCAACTCCAAAACGATCTCTCCACTCTGTGCGACTGGTGCTCGAAAAATTCACTTACTTTGAACATACCCAAATGTCATCAGATGTCCTATACATATAAAATGTCACCCTTAATGTTTTCCTATACTCTGTACGGCTCTTCCATTACGGCTGTGGATAATTTTAAGGATCTTGGTGTGCACTTTGATCCAAAGCTCAAATTTGACCTGCACATTGCCTATATAACCGCCAAGGCCTCTCGCCTGTCAGGTTTCATTCTTAGATGCTCTTCTTCGTTTACCAGCATCGCTACCTCTTTCCATCTGTTTTTTTCACTTGTTCGTAGCATCCTAGAGTATTGTTGTCAAGTGTGGCTCCCCGTCATAAATATCTCAGTGATGCAGTGGAACACGTTCAGCGTAGATTTACTCGCTCACTGCTGTTTAAGTTCAACATCCCTTACTGTGGCTATAGTGATCGTCTTTCCTTATTCCAAATTCCTTCATTAGATTCTCGACGAGTGTTCCTTGACGAATGCTTTCTTTTCAAGCTACTCCACTACCCTATGCTCTCCGATCTCGGTTATATGCTGTGATCAATCGATCAGATAGATCCCAATTAATGTTCTCCATTCCTTTCGCGCGTTCTGAAGTTTATTTTAACTCGCCGCTAGTGCGTATGCCCAGGAAGCATAACGATCTTCAGCTTGGTCCTTTTCCGCTAACGTTCTGTCAATTTAAGTCGCAAATTAAAAGCATAATCCTTAATGCTTCTTATAATGTTTGACTTTCTTTTTAATTCTTTTTTTTTCCTTACCATTTTTGCGCTTTCTTAAATGTTACATTGTATATTAGCTTTAGACTGTTGTAGTTCTAATTTGTATATTCTAATATTTTCATTTATTTGTTAATTTTTCTATTTTCTTCTTTTGGGTATATTTCATTTTCTATTTTTGTAATTGGGCAGAAGCCTGTTAAAATGGATTCAATAAATAAATAAATAAATAAATTAACCGCTTCGAGCTACGAGTAGGGAATCCAATCCCGGGATTAGAATCCCGAACAGTTTTTAGTCCCTAAAATCCCGGGATTGATGTTTTATAATCCTGGGATTGATGATTTTTAATCCCGGGACCATAAACCATCAATCCTAATTGAGATCCGGGATTTTAGTGGCTAAACACTGTTCGGGATCCCGGGATTCGAATCCCGGGATTGGATTCACTAGCTACGAGGTTCTCAAGCTTCTAAAGAAGTTCAAACTGCTCGTATGGCTGAAAAAGCTCCCGAAAATCTCGCTTTTAAAGTTGAAGAAGGAACATTGCATGAGACGGGGATCTCTGATCAAAAAAATCTAAGTATAACATACTATTAAACGACTCAGACTGCCCGAAACGAGACTCCAAGCTTTAAACGCGTTTTTCTCGAAACTACTTATTTTCCATACGGTTAACATGATATAGCTAGTTGTAATGCACCGATTTACGTGAAATTTTGCACAAACCCTCTTAAAACTATTAAATTTGGTCTGACGTAGGGATTTTTGAAACTTTTTTCCTACTATTTATGAAAAATTCCCAAAGTTGACAAAAATGAGGCGAAAAACGACTTTTGGACGCCATTTTGTGAAAAAAAAGTTTTTTCAAATTGCCTACGTCAGACTAATTTTATATTTTTCTTTTTACAGAATTCACCAAAAATGTATGTTTCAGACCACCAGGAAGGTTGGAATCATGTCAACCTTCAGACAAGTTTTTTTTTTTTGAACCTTCACTTCGCCGGCCTGTATCCACATCAATTTTTATTTTTATATTTTGAATACATTTTTATACTTCTGAAATGTTAATAAAAAACTGATCAAAAAAAAGATACCAGAACTGTTTCTGGTTTTTTTTTATTGCGTGAGTAAAATCACCTCAAAATCGAGCCTCTAGACCAGAATACTGCCTTAAGCGTCAAATTAATAATTTCCAATCAAAGTTGGAAAATTATTGCAACAAAAACAGACCATACAGAAACTGATTGAATTAAAAAAACCAGAACAATATCGACAGCCACAAAATATTCGATTCCATCATTACAAAATTTAAGCCAAACACAATTAAACCCGAAAAAATAATTGAATATTCATCAGGGAAACACCACATTGAGTTTCGTCATTTAATATTCAATCATTATTTCATAAATAATTAAATTCTAACCTCTCTGCAATTCATTAATGCATTAAAACAGCTTCTAGTCCCCGCTACTGGACCAGAAGATACAATATTGAACTACTATTGTGGCAAGGGTAAAAATGCATTCCACCAACCAAAACATCATCACCTCAAACATGAATTTACACTTTGGCCTCAACACGTTTCGTTCTGCTGCCGTCGTCCAACTCCGTTTAACAATCCATCTTTCTGTAAATCCTGAATTTAATTGTCAAGCATTTAATTATTCATGGATCTAAATCTCAGCATTCTGTCCGAATACGGATGCACACCGCGTTCCAAGTATTCGTATTGCACTGGAACGTCAAAAGCACCTGATACACGTTCTCGGCAAAAGTGTTTGAGGTCCACACTTCCACAAGGGCTGGATAAACGAATCAATCGATATTACATGTATTTTTGCAAATTTTCAAAGTACTGTTTTCGAAATTTGATTATAAGATTGAAACAGTTTCTAAGTCTATTGGTTTATCGTCTCCACAATGTGACGTGCTACGGCTTAGTAATCGGATCGGAAGCGCAAGGATTCACGTGTAAGTGCCGTTGATGACAGCAGCAGTAAATATGCAAAGGAATTGAGCGGTGAAATTTATAGCGCCAGAAATGAAAGGGGTTCGTTCGATTTAATCGGTACAATGCTCTCGAACCCATCAAGTGGTGCCGGAAAACATTCGTTCCGAGCGAAATGTGGGCGAGATGTAAACACCTTGATCAGATATAAAGAGTTATGTTCGGCAAAATGGAGCTTGAATAGGTTTCGGACTGATATTAGGTATTGTACCTTTTACGGGCTTTTAAGTATCGCATTAAATGTGAGATTTGATTATGGAACGTTAGTCGAAAATTTTACAGTGATTAGGCAAAGTAGATGGATATGTGTTTTATGATTTATTTTAGATAGATGTTTATGATGTAGAGAAGGACGTGAATGTTTTTATTTTAATACATTAAAGTTTGGATTTCTTTTCTCAGTGTGAGCTTGTGAAGAATCGATAAAACTGTTTACAATCTAATTTGAATGAATTAGGGGACAATAAACTCGAAGACTCGGCCGTATGGCTCGTTATGTTTCAGCCGTAGAATGTTGTTGTTCGTTATTTTGTAGACTTTTTGTTATTTTGTGGACTATTGACTTGATTAGCCTTAGATCTTTAGAAATGCTGTTATGCTATGGTACGTTTTTACTTCGAATATCTTTGATTAATTTAGGGAAAAATATTTTGCTTTTTTTCCTCTATGTTAATACCTAAGCTCAGGGAATTACCTTTTGAAGCGAATGCTTAGCTAAGGCGGTAGGGAGGCCGATCTGGAAGAAGTCGATTGCAAGTAATTTGACTATTTTTTTAAGTGCCACACCTTATCCTTGTGAAGTGCTGGTGTTGTGCCCAGCCACCGCTAAATCTATGATGCGGCACTTAATTAGTAGAGCGCTGGTATTATGACCAGTCGCCGATTATCAATACAACACAACTACCGACTTCTCAAATAAAAACTGTTATAAACTCTTATGAAAACCGTTAAGTAAATTGGTTATGAGTTGAAGATCTAGCTCTAATGATTTCTTAGTATTCAGCAAACAAATCATCTAAGTCTCATCTTGTTTCTCATCTTGTGTTGGATAGACGCATAAATACTAAAACTAAAAACCGTTTCCCAATAAGGCCAAAAAGTCCTTCGATGAGGGATAAAATTTTATGGGGCATCTGTGCTCTCTTAAATCGATATAATCTGCACAGAAAGCAGTGGCGTGTATAGACGGGTCAAATGAGGACAGCTGCCCCCTCTGGTGCTTAACTGTCTTTGAAAATTGTTTCTGGCCTTTTTTTATTTATTTATTTATTTATTTATTTATTCATTTAAAAGCTCGTCTAATACAGACTAAAAAATTGCATAATGATGAAAAACAGACAAACAATTCCTATTATACTATTTTCAACTTCTATTTACAATTCATATACTACTATTCTTAGCCAAGCTCTTTCTCAAAGATGGTAAACATATGTTAAAGTTAAATTTATTGTAAGCATTATTAAAATTTCATTTTATGGACGAAACGGGCTCATTGAAGGCGTAGTTGGTCCGATAGGCAGGGACAGATAAAATATTGACGTGTCTCACTCTGTTATCCTTGGTATTGTTCAGACGAAATATTTCCCGTGAGAAGCTTAGCAGCAAAGATAGTTTTGAAATTTTCACGTCTGTTATTAAGTGTATCCATGGCCAGTAACCTAAGTCGATCAATGTAAAGAGACAAGCGAAGAGGATCTGCCCAAGCAAATTCACACAAACAAAGCCGTAAAGATCTTTTCTGAATGGACTCGATACGGTCCACATACACCTGCTGATAAGGCGCCCAAACTATACACGCATATTCAAGTATCGGTCTTACTAAAGCGCAAAAAAGAATCTTAGTAAGATGTATGTCATGAAACTCTTTAGATGGCCTCCTCACAAATCCCAAGGTAGATGAAGCTTTTAATAAGATGGCGTTAATATGATCGTCAAAAGTAAAAGCATTCTTTAAAAGTACTCCTAAATCGAGTTCTTTGTCAGATTACCTTAGGTTAGGTTAGTGAAGAGGGCTGCCGGGAACGCGGCCATCATTAGGCGACCAGTTTGGGCCCATATCCCACCCTCATAGCCAATCACACTCATTCACACTTACAGCCATGGCACTGGCGGGACTCGAACCCGCAGGCCCCGTGGCACGCCGCTTTGCGGCCTGACGCCTTAGCGAGCAGAGCTACCGGGCCCCCTTCAGATTACCTTAAGGGAATTCTATTCAAAGAGTATTCAAAGCTCAATGGCCTAATTTTACGCGTGTACAAAACAACGGTACACTTGTCAATATTAATGACTAATTTATTAGTGTCACACCAAGTCGTGAGGTTATACAGGTCAGCATGAAGTCCCAAGCAGTCGTGAGTATTAGATACCTTTTTAAAAATTTTGGCATCATCTGCATATAGCCAAAATTGACGAATGTTCCAGGACAGATGGGAGATCATTTATATATAAAAGAAAAAGTAGAGGTCCTAAGTGACTTCCTTGAGGATCACCTGATATGACATCAATTTCTGATGAAAGGGCACCACGGAAGATACGCATTGGGTACGACATTCCAAATAAGATGCTACCTAGGAAATTTTGGTGCCTTCAGAGTACTTCAATGAAAATTATGGAAAGTTTGTGTCGATTCTGTAAGTCGATCATACATTTTAAAGTCCTGGGTCAGGAACGATAAAAGTTAGCTAAGCAAAAAAGTCAAAGAAGACAAATATCAAAAAAGCTAAAACTAAAGATAGCTGATACATAGCTAGTTCGGTCTTTCAATGAAATGGCCGAAGACAAGCGAATCTGGCCTGTGAACGATGTCAGTAAACGAGATGGGATCATCTAAAAAAACTGGTTGAATTAGTTTTCTTCAGAGTCTGTTGCAATTTTCAGAAAACCAAATCGTCTCTAGCACTTACGTTGAACGTTGTGGGCTAGTGTATAGGAATTAAGCTGGTAGCTTTTGATGTTCAAATTCTTCAAGCAGGCAATCTACGAACTGGGACAGCTTTTGCCAAGCACTAAACTAAAAATTGTACCGAAGGGTCAAATATTCGATCTGCCCAAATGAATAAAATTCCTGAATCTACTCGAATTCTGAAGAAATTTTGGTTATCGTCTGGCTGTTTAGCTCTGATTTTCCTACGGAGGATTGGAGAATGACTAAAATTGGTGAGCCTGCTATCTACTGGAGGCTTTTTTTATCCTAATTGAACAGGGTTTACTCCTTTAAGGTACCGAAAAAGACATCATTAAGTACGAGGTCCAGAATTTATCCCTGGGTGTACATAGAAGTAATAATACTAAGAGCTTTGGACATGAGAATCTGACAGTAAAGCAGCCATCCAGCAAGAAATCCATTACTCTTTCTAGTGGTTGTATTTGAACGAGAATCAGATGTGAAACCCCATTCCGTTAGCGGGATTAGTGTCGGGACTATCTCTGATTTGGGCGCCTACCTCGGACTCTTGGCTACAAAAAACAGAGAAGGGAAATGAAGCAGCTTTTGCATCCGAAGAAGACCTCCAGTTGACCCTGATTGGTAATGATGATCAGACTTCAAATTAACCGCTATTATTTCAAAACAGCAATAGCTGCCCTGTTACTTCACTTGCTTAAGACAGGGGAAGCGTTAATATTAATACTAGAACCATGAGTTATAAGCAACCAGATTTCTGGGTTATGACGCAATAGAAATAGACTGATTGCATTTAACACTCTGGACCGATTAGCAGCCAAGCATATCAGAAATGTAATTAAACAAGGATAACATGGTTTTTGCAATGGCGATCTATTGGAGGCTATGCTGGGAAATCCCTCTACAAAGAGGATTTAGGAAAAAGGTTAGAAACCTAAAAAAATCCTATAGCTGGTCAATGGAAAACACAAAACGGAATGTTTTAAAGTATGTCATAAGCAAGACAAAGTTAACCTTATGAACCTAACCTCTTCTGGGGTAACGAAGAGGGCATCAACGAGTTGAATTGCTTTCTTCTTGAGGTGTTCAGCTCAACATTGAAGGCTGTAAGGTACATTCAAAGTTCTGGCGGCAGTTGAACTGATTTGAACAATTGATCAGCTCTGCTTACGGAATCACATTTCCCGAGAAATCACAGCCTTCTAGAACACGTCGGGAATCAGATGGAGTAGGCTTTTCGGCTGTTATACAACAGTGTATAAAGGCCAAGCTACCATAGCGGATATTCTAAGGGATATACTAAGGGTTTTGGAAAGGATCATTGACTATCATGTCCAAAAGCCAATCGATGCTTTGTTAATCTCGCAGTCCCAGCATGATTACGCCAAACGTAAGCCTGTTAAAACCGGTCTGGATGACCTCACTGAGCAAAAGGAAAAATTTCTCTCTCTTTCTTAAGAAGTAGATAAAGAGAGCCTTCTTAAAAATTGAGGGAGGTTTAACTGCATTAAGTCTGACGTAATTGTAGCAAGAGTAAAAGCAAGAGTACCTAGGTTTCAAACATGAATAGCTGTTGATATGCAGCTGACCGCATTTATTGAGCAGCTTTTTAAGAACAAATTGGTATCTTCTTTAGAGAGCCTCACATGCGATAAAGGTTAGCAAAGCCACATCTCATTTCTCGTCAGTTGCGATAAGCCTGTATTGTGCCAGCTGCAAAGTGGATGCTCATGCGGACGACATAGTTATAACACTCTCTTTATATATTTTTTACGTTTGGGCAGGAAATGCGGGAAAAAACGGAGCTAGTAATATTGACACGATATATAAAGTTCATCGATTCGATTTACTGACATTAGATGAAGCACAGAAAGAACAACTTGGATGAATCTAACAAAATGCCCAGAATCTTTGAATATTCGTGATAGAGAACATTCACGGACCCCATTTATTGGGCAGTATACCCTTCTATATCGTCCTTCAAATTATCTAGAGTAATAAAGGAAACGAACATTTGAAAATGAAGCTAGTTGAGCAGGAACTTAATAAAGAGGCTGCTGTGTAGCCTGAATCTGCGATTTTCATTTTCGTAGGTGTTAACTTGCTATCATGGTGGTAGTTGATGCAAAGATGAAAGTTGAAGAGCTATATGCTCTTCGGTGGTGGGGGATGAAACATGAGAAACACTCATTGGGCTAAGCTCAATCGACTTCTTGTAGACGAAGCGTGTTCCAGTGGTAGGTTTTAGCTGCCAAAATCAACAGATTCTTACTTGAGCACTCCGGCCAAAGCCGACTCGATCAGTAACGAAAGTTGCAGCAAGACGATTCAGCAAGAATACACCGGCATTGAAAAAACACCAGGAAACCTCCGAATCAAGCTTGCAAAAGCAGCAGAGAGGATGATTGGATTACCTACAGAATCTAATTTACTTTATTTGAGGGTGACTTTCCGAGCGCTCCGGTAGCTAGAATACAGAAAACTTCCGTATCTCTGGTCAAACTTTTTTGCTCTTCAAGGCAGTAAGAAATATTGATGCACAACTAGATGTGTAATCAGTTGCGAAGAAATCAGGCGCACAATCATGTCTTTTGACATCATCTGGGTTGGATTGCATATATTTGGCTATAATATGCGAATTAACCACCTGTAAGCAGACCTAAAGACCATCTTTTGTATATTGGTAACAAGCTAAGTTTATCTGTATACCAAAAGCTGGGAGAGATGACTATTAGTATCTTTGTGCTGTGGTCACCAGCACGCAGTAAACTGTTATCAAACAACTTTATCTGTCTCCATTATATGCGTCTTCCAACTGCAAAGCTATATGATGGTATTGACGGGTACCTTAATAGGTTAGAAATCATCATAAAGAATATGAAAAAAAAAAATTCTGAAAGCAGCCATAATGCCAATATATTCTGGAAATTCGGCAACATGTTCGAGAACCTTCTAAATATTTTTCACAGTTTTCGTGACGAAAAACAATTAAAGGTCAAAGAGACTCTTTTCTCTCTGAATTTGCAAGACATAAATCTTGCTTTTCTGATGATTTCTTCGCAGATTTAAGAGTGCCCGAAACCAACTCCATTTTATTTGTATCTGACCTTCGCAAAACGTAAGGATTAGAGTTCGTTTGTACAATCTTCGCTCTTCCTGCGAACTTTGTGATATTTTTAATACACTGGCACTATTTTATCTAAGCTTGTTTTCTTCTGACATTAATTCAGTCCTTAGTGTTTTTTGACAGTTTTTTTTTTGGCTGCTGGAGTTAATACTTGGAACAGATTTTCGAAATTTTCGGGAAGCAACAGATTTTCCTTGAGCAGATTCTAATGTGAACTTAAAGTTGAACTTTTACGAAAACCACATTGCATAATTTTTCAGGTAGACATTTTTAAATTTTTTATTGAACCTTGAATTTGACATCAAACTCCACTCAAACTTATTCAGGATTCTATTCAATCAATCAAATAGCACATTAACCACTTACACTTTGTCATACGGTACATTTTCTTTCACACAATCTTCAGGACACAAACGTACATGTATTCTACTACACACGTCATTCGAAATAACAACATCATAAATCTGTTAACAAGACAGCGTAAAGCGTCTGTAAAGTCACTTTCTTGACAAAGTGTACGTCAGAGATAGAAGCGTATGTGAAACGAACGGAACAACAGCCAACATAAAGCCAAAACCGTAAATGAAATGACTGCAAGCGTGGCAACATAAAACCCTTTTCAAACGAAGTGCCGAGTACTTTCACCAAAACATTTCCTTTAAAATTTCATCAAAGTCCCGACAGGCAAACCGAAACGTGGCGTTTCGACGGTTTCGGAATCCTCTCGGGTATGATTAATCGGTGTCGCACGTTGCGTTTTAATTTGATGGGTGCGAAAGTAGGCAAACGGATTAACATCACTTAACAAAGCGACTTCAGTTTAATAGGAAGCGAGATTTCTTGGCTTGAAGCAGTGCATATTGTCAAAACAGCTGGAGCAGCTTCAGCGAACGGTAACGGACGTAATTGCTACAGGGGTGGGGAAGTTTTAATCACGTGGTAGGCGGAAGTTTGCCGGGACCGTTGGGGACTAAATTGTTCCTTGGAAATTCTTCATAAGGTGTTCCATAAGCAATTGCGTCGATGGAGCTGCTTCAACCTGCTAATTAATTGCACCTAAAGTAGCATTTCGAGATGGTAGGGTAGGTGACTTGCAGCTATTTTGTTGCGGGTTCATTATTCGATCGCACACACATAGCTAACTGTTCGATTGCTTTTCGCTTCATCGATTTCGCATTAATGCTAATGACTTCCTTAAATTTCCCGTCGAAAAGTTCTTCGTCGAGTTTGAACGCTAAACCAATTCGTCCTGCTGAATTGCCATCGTGATGGATCTAATGGTATTACGCTCCGATTTGGTTACGTTCTCAACACGATCGGATACGTTTGAATGGAAGTGAAGATATTTGAAATTGCAGAGGTGACTGTTGTATTGTTCGCCGGAACAAGTCCTTTGGGAGCACTTGGATGCCGCTGGCTATGACTTTGACAAACAAATATATTGTTGCTCTATTTCTACCACTTTGGCTTTGGTGCTGTTCGCTGCCGAATGAACATAAAACTTTTATAGATTTAATGAAGCCTTTGGAATAAGATACTACACTGAATGAATTAAATGGGTACAGAGTATCTTACTGTGAAAAGCTTTTGTTTATTTGGGAATAAGCATTAGTTCCAAATTAAACGGCATATATCATATTTGGAAGTGGAAAAATGACAAATTTGAGGATTTTTTTTTAGAGTATTTATCATAGGGATTCCGGAGTCGTTAAGCTCATCGTCAAAAACGGTGGTCAATTAAAAATTCTGAAGATGCATAGACTATTTATTTAAAAGTAAAAGTAAAGCAATCCCACGACAACCCTTGTACGGGTCTAGGGGTTGAAGCTGGTAGAGAGCTTCATTGCAATATTTTTTTAATCATTGTGGATACGAGTGTGGAGTGATTAGTTCCACGACTCACTTTACCCCTGATTTAAATCAGGTACCAAATCAGAGCTAGGTGAACTCAAAGCTTGGTGCGCGGACCCTCGTCCGAACCTGGATTCGAACCAGGGACCCCACACGCAAGAAACCAGTGCTCTACCCACTAGGCTACTCAAGCTTTATTTATTTAAAAGTCGGTATTCATTTGCAAACTGTGAAGCAAACATGCTTTTAAGTGTCAGTACTTGTCCAGTGCACACAGCCTATGGATATTGCGTATGGTGCATTGGCATCAAACGAATTATCGGCAAGTCTCGTGCATCGCTGCTTCGGTTTCGGGTGTTCTACAGCGTATTTAACTCGACTGAAGTGAAGTGCCGTTAGGTGCATACCAGTAGCTGCTGTGCCGTAGACTAACGAATGTTTCGAGAAAGACTACTAAGAGTGGCAAATAATTGTACCCACTGCGTGTCGATATTAGAAAAGGATGATCGATTCCAATTACCTAATTGAAACCTGATGGTTAGGAAAAAAAGAAAATCGAAACTATAGAGGCATCGGACATTGACGAAGTTCCATCGCTGCGTGAAGTACTTGTGAAAGGACCCAGGAGCCGATTGCTAAAAAATTGAAGACGTAAAACGCATTAACTGTGGTCTAAATGGTCACTCAGTTCAGTATCGTGGAATTCCGGTATATAAGAAAATGGTAGCCATAATTAAAGCAAAGAACAGCTCATATGCACAGGCACTAGAAGGTACAGCTTTTCCTGGTCCTGATGCTAAGGGAGCTTTTTCTGTGTTATATTCCGCAAACGACAATCTTGGACTGATAAATGACATTATCAGCCAAGTCTTGGCGACGTTATCTGCTACTGTGGGGTTGGTTGCTACTCTTAGCCTACGGTTTGTTCATTCTCGATGGCGCCAAAAACGTATGTTGGTCATTGAAATTGGATCTAGTTATGACAACAGACACCAGACTTTCAGAGTTTCTTGAGTCGGCATTAGAAGGTACTCCAAAGTCTTTAACAACCAAATTATTGGCTTTGCACTATTGGCTACGAATTATCTGCCCACATTGGGGAGATTTTGTAGAAAATGATAATGCTAAGGTTTGTTAAATGGCTGCACCTATTATCTTGTATTATCCAATATTATCTTACAGGTAATTGCTCTCACCTAGCCAAATCAGACCAAGCAGTAACTCAGTATTAGACTTCTTTTATCTGTCAGAAAAAAATACGCAAAATACACAGCAGTATTGATCCCTTACTATGCACTGCCTGATAGATGCAGGTATGTCTGATTACTTTGCTGTGAAGATTTGACAACAGTTTTTAGGAAAAACCTTCAATGACAACCAGATTAGAGATACTCTCAGTACACTGTTCGCTTCTCATTTCATTAAGGTTATTCAAACGAAAGCTTTCGCTCACAGACTATGCTGTGCTTTTTTCAGGCGCTGCACTGTAAGAAAGACCAATGCCTTATGAGCCATGAGTAGGGATCCCAATCCCGAAACATTTTTTCAATCCCGGGATTACGGGATTAAAAAATCTCAAATCCCGGGATTCCGAGATTCGAGATTCAAAATATAACACAACAAAATAAGTCAAGTTTTTAATAAACAGATTATATTATGTGCCATCATTTCAAAACTACAGCAATAAGTAAGCTGAAAACTGTATAAAAAATATGTTACTGAATAATTACTAATTTATTTAATTGATGCAAATAAAAACAATAATTTTAATTATCCGAGACGTTGACAGTATGAAAGCAAATATTTAAAATTACAAATATTACAAATTACAACAACAAATCACGACAAAAAATCACAACAATAAATCACAACTCTTAACATATAAAATATTCACCACATAAAAATTCTGCCAAAGTTCATTGGTTTTTTCGGAAGTAACATTGAAGCAATAGCAAAGTACCCAAAGTATCGTCTCCAAGCCTGCTTCTAAATTTATTCCCGATGTTGATAAATATTGGTAAGCCTGCTCCAAACTATGCGAGTGCCACTACTTTCGAAAAGTTTCATTTCTTTTGCAATAGTTTTAATTCGATTAGTTTCTTGCGGCATTTCATGATTGATTATTTTCATACTTTTGTAGCATCAATTGACGACTACCTTGTTCTGATTCAATATGGGTGGCTACTGGGTTCTCCTCATTTCTTTGGCTAACAAGCAAGGGGTTCAGCATCTAGATCATTGAAGTATTTTTTTTGAATATTTGCATTGCTTGGTTTCCAAAATAGAGATTCTATTTCACTTGGTAAATTTTTGCTGGCACAATGTAGATTCTGGAGATAGCTTAGCTAACCAGATAGCTCAGTACACGGACGCTCTTTTATTCGGTCCAATATTGCAATTTTCATAGCATTGACAAGAATGGACCGTTTTTCTCCTAGCAGCCTAAATAAAAATCTTGATGAAGTATTAGCAGTGCATAAATTTGCATCTCTGCGACTTAAGGCCTCTACAGTCAATTTTACCAGGAGTAAAACTTCAGTAAGTTTCTAAATCGAATCAAACTCAGTTCCTTTTAATCGCTCTGGATATTGCAGGCCTATTAATGTATACTATTTTTCAAAATGGAAAACCGTTCGAGCATTGTCAAGAGACTATTTCATCTTGTTTTACAATCCAGTAAGTGAGACAATTAAATGCCTTGCTCGTATTTGACATAGTTTTGAAGATCGGTATTATTTTTCGTTGGAGCTTTTTTAAAATATAAAACTACCTTACGAACTTTCTTTATGCATGCGCTGATGTCCTTCGTCAGATCTAGCGTGTCTTGCAGGCGACCGGGTTCAAAGTAGTAAGCTGATTCAGGAGCGTCCAAATCTTCGTGGTCTTCGTCCGAATTATCAGCTGCTTCATCAAGTCTTTGATCTAGAAAGGACCTCCTATTATCGAGAACATCGCAAACTGCCAAAAGGATGCTATACGCCAAACAAATATGTTGCTCTGTATTAACTAGTCTGCCTACTTTTCGCATTTCATTTGACCCATCAGTTATGATGGTAACAATGTCTTTTCCTAGAGAAACATCAAACTCAGCGAAACGCGCTTTTAATATGTCTAGGTAGTTTGCAACTGTCATTGATATCCTTACTCGCACCAAGCTCCAGTAAGAATTCACTAAGTAGATGTTAATATTTGTGTAGCGCCTATTTGTTGTCGAGGTCCACTCATCAAACGTCAAACTGAACCGTTCACCTGAGATACTAGCCTGTCTTATCTCATTTTTTATTATTTTTTTATCCTGCTTGCATAGCCCACAGCCTTTTTTTGATTGTTGTTGAGGATTTTGGTAAATCTGTGTATGCGTTCGCTAGTATTAATTTCCTCAAATCATTCGAAGTAACGAATGCACTAAATGGGAAACAGTCCATACTTATTTATTTACAAACCCCTTTGTATTCTCTTGTTAACTGTTACATCGGTTTGTTTTGCTCTATTCTTTACGCATTTTGATGTGAACCTGCATGCTAATTGCTTTCTTATAAATATGGATTCTATTTGCTCTTTTCGAGTCTTACCGTAATTTGATTGCCGATTATGCTTGACTCCCGGCCCCGGAATCCAGGCCAATTTCTGATCCCGAAAATCCCGGGATTAGAATTCATCAATCCCGGGATTTTCGGGACCAAAAATTAGCCGGCATTGGATTCGCTAGCCATGAGGCATTTTGCCCATCTATAAACCAGATCTTTGAAAAAATACCAACTGGGGCTAATTTCAGCGTGACATAGACGTTGCAAACTTGATGTTTATGTAAGGCGAAACTTAATAAATTGTTAGGCATATGAAAATGAGACACATTTGACGCTGCAAGCCAAAGTGGATTTTTCATAGATATAAGAGGGCTTCCTCGTCGTACAAGTCGCTTCTTTTAAATATCAATTGTCTCAGCAAAATCAATAATGAAATGATTGCCAAGTTTTGAAGTGAACGCGTTGCCCAATGGCTGCCTAACACACTTCCAAGCTCCGTCTTGTCCAAAGAAATTGTTCTGGTTCTTGGCAAACATAATAGCCTGTAGATGGTGATAACGATTGACAATGTTGCTGTGCGCAGCCATGACTGTCCGGTAAAGTTGTCGGCACCAACACTACAATCTCAGTTGAATGGCTTCCCCCAAAAAAATACCTACGATGCTCTGCAAAATGCAGATGACCAGTTCCTTTGTTAATAATGGAAACTTGTTGAAATGCTACGTGAAATAAAAAGCAAGAAGTCTTCTGGGTATGCTGGAATCTCTAATTTTGTTATTAGCCATCTAGAACTTTTAAGAGCCACAATTCTTTCTGGCAATTTTAACGACACCCTTATCAACGGTCTGGTCACTTGACTGATTTACTACTTAGTTTTTCATTTTAGTAGGTCAATTTTAAGTCTTGCAATATGCTGATGACACGCTCTTATTTGCGTCGAGCCAAAACGAGCTCAGAGCAGCCATGAGCCTGGAATACTACTTGGTAGAACTTAGTGTAAGTTTCGACGATTGGTCCGGTCCATCCTTACTTATGTGCCCCCGTTTTGGATTACCAGCTCCAAGAATGCCTGTGCAGAGGTGGAAGTATTCCTAAGGATAATTCTACGCTTTTTCACTGGCAGATCCGTCAGCCCAGTGACAAAGAAAAGGCCAAAAAACCTTCTTCTATGATGGGAATTTGGGACTAAGGCCAATTAGGACGTAGGTTGTGGAACTAATAAGATTTTAGGATCAGACAGAAGAACATGAGAACAGACTAATTTCATGCACAGACTGTCATACCGATGATAGTGGGCTCCGCAGACATCCAGATCTGGAATTCGGCAAAATACCTGAAAGTGATGCTGAATGCTACGTTGACTTCATAATACCACATCTGTTAGGTATGTATGTCATAAGGCTCTGAGAGCCGTCAGATCAGTTAGTAGGTTTGATGGCCAACAACATTGGCCCCAGCGAAACGATGCGGACGCTACCAATGGCGACGACTAGCTTCAGTTTGCTAGATTGGGTAGAAATTCGGACGATCCTACATCAAACTATGAAATTCAGACTGTGGATTGCCAGTGTTCAAAATAGAGGTGCCTTGCTTATAGCTTTTATCTAGAATAATCCTGATATATCTACTAGCGCAAGAATGCAGAGAAGGGAATTTCACACGATCCGAGCCGGATGGAAGAGGAACTCTAGCGTACACACGCAACCTCCAGTCCACTACTGACTGGTTGTATGACGAACACAATTGGCGAACATTGTCAACATACGTTGAAGAAAAACTGTGCACAAAGCCAAAGGAGCGTTGTCTTACCATCCCTCTTTTCCTCTTTCAGTGATCCTAGATTCTGTTGAGGAGTCTGGGAAGCTGTGGTAAGCGGGGAGTAATGAGTACAATTGGTCTTTTGGCCTGATCCACACACACACACACACACCCAAAAACTGTGGTAGCGTCTGAAGTAGGTGGAGCCAAAGACCGGGTTGAAATAATGAGAGAGTAAATTGCCTTCACCGTGGCCTGTAGGTGGATTTTTTTGGTAAGATAGCATCTTACATAGGTCTCTTTTTGATGACCCAATAGCGTGAACATCGCAAAGCGAAAAACGAGAAGTACTATTTTCATGACTTACAAACTTACCAACGGGCTACTGAAAACGAAGAAGAGAGTCTAATAAACGGTATTATTGATGCTGTAGATTTGATGAAAAGGCATGCCTGGGGAAAAAGAACATTAAATGTAAAGTGTTCAGTCCTTCTTTTCTTCTCTACGAATGAACAAAAGTAAGGAAGAAATTAGTTTTTTTTTTCTGAAGTTGCCGTGACACATTTTACTAAAATGCAAGGTATCAAAGACGTATGTGGAGCTAGTTATGAAATATTTTAGTTTACATTCTATAATTCCAAATCAAAGCCACTTCGTGAAGCCGAAGTGCTTCTTAAGTTTTTAGCTCTGGGTTACCTTATTCTTCAGGCGTGTTCAGATCAACCTAGCTTGACACGTTTCCGTCAAATAACTAATCTAAAATTTATCTGTAATCTTTTTTTTTAAATATTTCTGGGGACAATGATGTATAAATTTTTATTTTATTAGCATATAATGCCTTGTTTGATTATGGAATGGATAAATTATACGATGTGTTCCAAAAAACTTACCATTATTGTTCAATCTTGTTCAATAAACCCAATAACCTATCAAAAACCCAAATTCGATTTTTTTTTTAAATCAGATTGCTAAATGTTTTTCCTTATTTGGTGAATGATTAAACCTAAAATTAAAGCTAAAGAATAGCATTCAGGGGGTGTGATATAAAGACACTGTAATAATTCGTAAACTAAATGCATCATTTCAGGACCTCATACATATATAATTATATACTATGGCACTTGCTGATTAACCATCAGCAGAACGTACCTACTCCTATCGTACCGAGACGAATATCAGTGCTGCAACTACAAAAAGTACAGTCACTCTTTGAAAATGTTAGAACACTTTTTAATGCTTTCCAGCTCCTTGTCGGATTCTATGATTCAAGACAAAGAACCGCTCGAAAAGAAACTCAATGAAATCTCCGCAGAGCTATTATTCGATAGTGTACCCGTCCAGCTCAGAGGAAAGAGATAATTTTCCTGAGCGCACAAGGATCACAAAGAAGAATAGTAGATATTCATCTGATAGATACTTATTGAAAGGAAAATAATCAGGAATAGATAGTGAAGAATTATATAGAGTAGCAGCTATTCAGTACTAAAGTATATATCTGGAGAACAATATTAGATAAATTTCAAACTAGCATTTAGAGCAGTATTGCTAAAAATAGATAAACTCGATTGAAGGTACAGATGGAAAATTGTCAGTTTCGCATTGCGTTCATTAAGGCCGTGTTCTTGAGCACTTCATATTCAAAACGACTAAATCACATCGCCCATAAAACTCATTTCTTCTAGCTTTCAAGATCTGCTTACAATGAAACGATTTCGCATCTCATGCCCCCATTACATAAATGCGTGTAAGTAACGAATACAAGAGCAAGTCGAGCGACATAAGCGCACAACGTAGATGAGCATTATTGTGCTAAATTAATTTAATAAATCTTGAGAACGTCTCATGCATAATATAATACAATACACGGTCTGGAGCTAAATTAGGGAAAACAGGCCTAAAATATGTATCGCATGCCTGAAATATTCTGGTGGTGTGACAGTGCTACGCGACACGGCTAATGACCATATTAAAGCTGCTTTGGTATGATGTGCGTACTATTGTCAGCAAGCTCAGACTAGGCAGATGGTTGAGTGATTGGTAATGTAGTCTAAAATAGAGGATAGGTTATGAAAGGAATGCAGACCTCTTTAACGAAATTTTATTACTAAAATTTGTGCTACCTGCCCCCAAAAAAATCTCAGAGAAAAAATTTAAGGCATGCTTGATTTCACCCAACGTCGACTTCATCTAAATTAATCTTCGTGCGCGAACAATAACATTTGTAACTTCATGAGATTCGTTTAAAGATGAACTGCTATCTGTTTCTTAAAATAGCCTACTATTTCAGTTAACAATGCGTTCGTTTCCCTCCATTTTCTTCCTAGACACGTACATTTCCTTCGACATCACAACAAATCTCGAAGACTGATGATGATGGAAGGAAATGTCGCAGTGCTGTGACACTGTGTACCAAGAACAACCTGGTCACAAATTTATCGAATGACAACTAGAAAAAAAAAACGCTTTTGTTGTTCTCAATTGAAAACACTCGGCCATACGCTTGGGCCCTCAATCACTCGACCCTAGCTTCGAATCTCCGGCAGCGGAAGAGTATTCGGTCAAATCAACAATCATGTCTCGAGCCCACTTTTGTCATTCCGCTGTCGAAAACACGGGACCGCACTGAACAGTGATACTGACCCCATTCGGCGGTGGGGAATCAATATCTTGATTCCGAGTCGAATTGCGTGCTGTGACTCTTCGCAATGATTTGGGTCATGAGTCTTGTGATTCGAGTCTTTTTTTTCCAAAGCGGTCGCGTGGAAAGCGAGTTAGACAAGAAAACTGCCTGACTCTAATCGTCATCGTCATCATTAGTCCATTGTGATTTCTAAACTTGCCCCGAGTCTCATCAGCCATTGTACTGTAATTTTTAGAAGATGGACAATGACTCTTGTGATTCTGGTACTGCTATACATTTTTTATCATCTCACAAAGTACACAATGCTTGTGCGTGCCTTGGAAATTAGCAATCGTTTGAAATGTGCTAAAGATACAACAAAAACGACTCATCTCTACTTAACTTGACTTCGGCAGCATTTGATTGGGGCACCATTTTTTTGTCTCCAACTATCTTGAACACGAAGTGGAATGAGCTAAAGCATATTTACCTGAAAGTAGAAAAATAGAAAAAGAAAATATAGAAAAAACTGTAAATATTGCATTGACCTTAATTTAGATGTAATGGCTTATGTATTATGGTAATGAAGTGTGAAAGTAACCACACCAATCAGTCGTGAATAGACAGAACTGATGAGTAGAAATGCAGATTGTTTTTTCAAAAGTCAGAAAGCAACCGCGAGAAAATGTTTGTAGCCTTAAGGCTGAATTACATTGGATTGCAGTGCAGTGCAGTGCAGTGCACTGAAATTTAGAACTCTTGTAATTGCATGTGGCAATTCACATTAACTGCAGTGCAGTGCAGTGCAGCGGACTGCACTGCATCTTTTAGGCTAATTTCTAAAACGCTGCAGACTGCACCAGCTGACATTCGTTTGGGAGTAGTTGACCGGGCAAAAACCATTTGAATTGAGGCGGAAATTCCGTTTCAGGCATTAAATTGTAAATGGACGAAAAACAGATGCAGAAAACCTAAATATCAAACCTACACAAATTGATTTGACATTAATTATCAGAACACTGCACTGCTTTCAATGTGCTTTGCAATGCGTGCACTGCTTCGAAACTGCGCTGCGCTACGCTGCACTGCACTGCACTGCATTCCAATGTAATTCAGGCTTTACAATGCGCATACAATTTATATTAATCAAATGAGTTTTGGGAAAATGCTACTGTAGAATTTGAAATAATTAAAAAAAACTCTTGTCATGTCTTCGAGATGTAAGTGCTCCTCCGTGGTGCACCCTGAGTAATGCCAAATGACCTGAACTCCCCTCGACTGCAACTGCTTTTGTGCTTGGAGCGATAGTTGTAGCATTTCGGATCTAGTCTTTTCCAAGCGAAATAGTGACAGATCGAAATCTGCCTGTGAACAGTTCCGAGGTAAACACAATTAATTCCCGTTAAAACCTTGGCAGGCCTCAGAGTGAGTTTGCAGTCTACTCACTATTAAGTTGGTCCACAGTTCAGTTTAGGCGAAGTCATGATTAGCACCTATCCGGTTCTGAACACATGTCTTCATAAGAGCTTATGTCAACCCTTTCATGGCCTCCATGCTGACAAAGACAACCAGGTGCGGACGGAGATGACGGCTATGACTGGGACCCTTTGAAACGGAAAACAGCAGAACTACGAATACTAATCCTGTTAGGTGATATCCTGAAAGAACACTTAAATTTCCTCTTCTGACGAGAGAGTGAGACTAGCACGGGTTTATCTTCAAGGGTGAAAATACCACTGGAAGCATAGTTGTGGTGAATGAGCCAGACTACTGCCAGTCTTGTTGAAAATTTGGCTGCAGCTGGTGGAGCCATAAAAAATTAAGTCAGGATCACTCACTCGGAAAGTTCAAAAAAGTTCATCAACCCATATTTCGAGTGATTTCAGTGTGGCAACTAACAATCAAGTTGATGTCAATTCTACTGATTTTGTCAAAGCTTTTGATACTGTTAGTCATGCGCTGTTTCTTGTCAAACTAAAGCATGATAGCATCCGTAAACTTTTGCTTTCCTGGATCTTCACTTTTTAACTAATCGTACTTGTGTTGTCTCCCTGTTTGGCTTGCCGTACTCGCCTTGCTCCTCTTCTTTTGGTGTATCTCAAAGTTCCATCTTAGGGCCACTTTTGTTCAATCTATTTATCAATGGTCTTCTCAGTGATTTTAATTCATTTTGCCTTCTCTATCCAGATGATTTAAAAATCTTCCGGGTGACCAAAAATACTGATGACTCTGTTTCTTCAGAAAGATTTGAATCCTCTCTCTGGTTGGTGTAACTTAAACTGTTAAACTCTCAATGTTTCCAAGTATTTTTCTATGTCCTTTTCCCTATAGCTTCACACTTATGTCTTTCCTTATGTTATTGATGGTACTATTTTATTCACCTTTGATTGCAAACTGAAATTCGATATTCATATTCTAACCATCACTAGAAAGGCTTTCCAACCAAGACGCACGTCCTCGGCTTCATTGACCTTTTGTCACAAAAAGTTTTCACTCCTTTCACTGAGTCCAGAGATCCTACTACCTTTAACCGACGGCTCCTATACAAGCACAAAGTAGGGATTGCTTGCAGTTTTGGCAATTCTTCATTTGGAAGAAAGAACGAAGCTTTGGCATACTGCAAGTTGATCTAAACACACCTCATACAATCAGAGCTAGAATTGAGCAGAATTAATGACTAAAAGCTTCACCTAGTTGACAGACTTTACTCCCAGTCATGCATTCAAGATTTTTTGTCCCGAACGGACAACATCGCCATCATCAGTCAGCCTTTCTCTTGCTTCTCGAAGTAGACTCTGAGGTTCTACTGTCTAGCAACCAGTTTCGTGGGAAACACTTCTACAGACTTCCCACTCACCTTTGCCGACAGTTTTTCAGTTTGGCGGAGCTTTTTACGTTGGCTGCAACTGACAGCTTCCGCAGGCTTACAGGAGCCAGAGCTCTTTATTTCCTTTACTTCGTGCAGGCGTTTTGTTTGCAATTGTTAGAGGTGCTTTCATCGGTGCTTCCTTTCTTTTATTTTCTAGAATTTGGGAGAAGATATCTTTTTCCCAGGCAGAGCTGACGCTTTTTCCGCCTTTCCGCAGCTTGCAGCCATAGTACATGCAATCAACAAGTTGTAAAACTAGCTGGTCGTGGATTCTTCTACGATGGTAGCCAGCCAGGGTCACCATTTACAGTCAGCCATGAGGTTTGAGCCTGCCGTACTGAGGTAGCCCAGAACCGGCAGATTTCCAGACTCGATTTGCCTTCTATCTGCTAAGATACTTTCTGAGGGATGCATTCTCATCGTGTTTGCCAGGTACTCTTAACATCTCGCGTTGATTATATCCCACCACCAGGTCAAGGTGGTGGCTGAGATCTCAGGGGTATTTGGGCCGACTCGATGGGTTTATGAAATTCAGCCAAAACTTTTACGACGCAATAGCTATTGGCAGGATGCATTGGTTTTAGTTGAAAACTTTATAACTCTACGCGGAAATCTTTTTAAATTTCATGCCGAGTTGTTTTTTCTCATCGGAAAATAACAAACACAGTAAATTTTAATTGAAAAATATGTAAAAATTATTTTGTTTTCCTCTACGGTTGAGAAATTAGTTTTCTTCGGGTGCCACAGATTATAGATGTATTAGTAACTTTACTCTGAGATTATTTAGATTCATTTTCTTTTATTGTATTGCCCATTTTGCACAAAAGCTAGGAAATAAAGGTATTTAACAGCAGAAGATGAATTGGGAAGTTAAACCACAAAATAATTTATACTCAATTTCGAAAACCAACTAATTAAACACTTAATTAAAGCCAGTCCAGACTAATAGATCTACTTATCAGTATATCAGCAGATATCCAAAACTAACCAACCAATAGATATTATAATTAATTGGTATCGAAATCGGATTTAATTATGAAATTATTCAAGCTGGCGCTTAAGTACTTGATCTTATTAAAGCCGTTCAATTTCGCTGAGTAAGAGGAAGTCATCTTCACTGACAAGTACCAAATCCTGCTCGTCCTATTCAACAGATAGACAGACGGCAGCTTGGACACACAATCAGATATTTCATATTAATAGTAGATAATATGTCAGCATGTATGGTAATGAATGTTGAGATTCTAGGTTAATTCGATTCGAGCATTACTTATGCATAGTATTTCATCTTGCAGGCATGCAACAGTTCGATTCTGTATTTATTGCATATTATTCATAGGTCCGTTAGAGCGATATATGCATTTATCTGAGTATGCAAAAGTTTCACGTTGAAGAATGTCGTATCGATTTGATTTTGAAATGTATGAGGTTTTTCAACTTGATATTTTCATTAGAAACTGTTATTTGAAATAAATAAATTTATGAGTCTATGAGAAATTTTCAGGTTTTCTGTGAAGATTTTTGGAAATTGGTTGACAACGAATTGAAGCGAAAAATCGGCAGAATCTCATTCATTCGAATCGACTAAAGTGAAATAAATTTAGCACAAGTCGAGAAGCTAACTTGTCAAGAAACTGGAAACGAACTGGTTGGATCGAAAAGACAATTTTTAGACAGCAGAAGGGTGAAAAAACAAAATTCATGGATATCGTGGTTGTCATCTAACATTACATTGAGTTAAAGTAATTTATTCATCAACATTCATTTGACAGGCTAGACTCCTACTTAAAACATGAATAAAAAATGAGTACAAAACTAAAATACAAAATAAGAATATAAACACAAAATTAAAATACAATAAAAAGTAAAAATAAGCTTAATCTTCCAATTGAAGGTAGCACCGAGGTCAGTAAAATGATCCAGTGCTAAAAGAGTGATCACGCAGATGTTTACACTATCTGCGTGATCACTCTTTTAGTTCTGGAACTCAAAAGCACATGGTTTCAATGTAAAAGACATAGAGAAATATTTGGAGACATTCAAGCACAAGTAACTACAGTAAATCGTTTTGAAAAGCAAGATGATCACAAGTAGCATTGTTAACGCGAAATATTTTCAAGCCATCGGGGTACATTGGACAAGGAAAAAGTGTCCTGGTAGGAATATTATTGACAAAGAGCTTAAAGAGCAAAGGTCCAAGAATAGTTCCTTGAGGTACACTGGAAGAAGGAAAATAAGAGAGGACGAGGAACCACGGAAAGAGGCATATCAAGTACGATAAAATACAATTAACGATATCTACGAGAGAAGGAGCTCAGTTGCTCTAATTTGCGTAGGAGTAGCTCAGAATTGACTAAGTCAAATGCTTTGGAGAAGTCAGGGTGTATGAAGTCTACTTGATAGTGTCTATCTAAAGTAGAAGCAACTATATGAGAAAAGCCAACTACTCGTAAGTTTGTGATAAAGCTCCGGCCTTTCATGAAACCGTGCTATTGAGTAGATTATAAGCAAGATGCTCACAAATTTTAGAAGAACATGGAAGGATTGAAATATGGTGATAGTTTTCTTAATTAGAGTAAAAAATTAGATTTGTGAATAGGAAAATTGCTTGACACTGTTCAAGAAGCTGGGAAAATTTCACTACAAACACTTATGTCGAAAATGATGGACAGCGGTATTAAAAGAGAAATAGCAAGTTTTTTTTTACGAAGAAGTTACGAATTCCATCATGACCCAGAAAAAAAGTGGATCAAACGTTGATATAATAGATTGAGCTTCAGGAGGATTGATCGCAATTAAAGAGCGGCAAGAGCGGATGTGAAAAAGAAGAGTATAGGAGATAGAATCGATAGAATTTTTATCCCCTAGTGTAAATGGCCAAAAAAATCTGCTTACCAGATCCCCGGGTGACCTATCACTATGAAGTATATAAGGTTTAACACACTAAAAAAAGGAACAAGGAAGTTTCGAGTCGGCACTCGACTAAGCACTGCTTCGACTCGGTCGTGCAGACCCACCTATTGGTAACCACGGACTTCACGAACTACCACAGCTTATGGGTAGGTAAGGCAACCCTCCTAACCGCTTTATGCACTGCACTTTTTCAACGTGTGTTGAGACAACGCACCAGTTCTCTTCGTTTCGCAGCATTGCATCCACAATCATCTCAGGCGTTACCAGGCCGATCGTGGACTCAATGGTGGGCCTCAAACTTACGAAGTGACTGCACATAAAGAATGTGTGCTGAGCATCATCGAGTTCAGCCACACAGTACCGGCAGTACGGTGTGACCACCTTACCTATTCCTATTTCCTGAAGTAACCGTGCCCTGTCGAGAATTGTCAAAGGTAAAAGTTTACCTCTCTGTGGCTCCGATAAGGCCAAGGCTCAATAAGACTGATTAGCTTAGCCGTCCAGCTTCTTTATCACTATCACTCTAATATTGTTGCCAAAAATGGAGGGTTGGCATAGGCGCGTGCGTCAAAGTCTCAGTTCTGAGCGAAAGAGGTACATTTCCTTTCGTTCTCGCGGTAACAGATCGATTAGGATTGTTCCCGACACAACCATCACAGCCTCTTTTGAGACTGTGCGGTAGCTACAGGCAACTCGCAGGGCACCCCTGCGCTGGGCAGTGGCAATGCGCTTCCGGAACTTCTTAGTTCGAAGCACATCTCCCCAAATTTCGAATCCATATATCAAGCTGGAATTGGTCGTCACCATCAGCAGCCTTTGTTTCGTCTCACTGGGTCCACCAACGTTAGCCCTTAGCCTACTCAGCAAAGTGACGGCTACTAGAGCCCTGTTACATGCCTTACGAATACGATCCCAATACTTAAGCTTGGAACATATGACCAGAACTTCTTAGGATAATTTGAGCTAAAAAGTAGTTACGCATTGCAATTTTTGTTTCTTTTTTGAAAAAGGTAGAATTATTGCCTGACCCAGACTGCAAATATTTGAGGCGTGCAGCGTTTTTCTCATCTAAAGTACGCATTGACATTTATTAGCTAGACATATGGCAGTGTATGCAAAGATTGATAGAAGAAGAGAGCTGCGGACGAAAAAACACGCAATCAACAGAATCAATTGTTTTTATTGTGCAAAGTTAATTGCAACGCTCAGTCTTTATAGAAATTGTAACGATAAACCATGTTCCGCTTGCGCAGAATGCAGCCATTGAGGCGTATACTTGCCGACAATGAAGTATAATTGTTATTAGATCTCACATAAGGATTAGAGGCAGAGGACAGTGTGAAAGAAGATGGGTCAAGGTTGGAAAGGACAAGATCATTATAGCTGCTGTTAGAAAAAATATTGTATTTATTTATTAATAATTCCGCTATAGATATTTTCTAATTACAGTGATAAGAATGAAAATGAAACATAATAATAATAATTAAATAAATATAAGGAAGAATTAAGTAATTTAAAACAAACGACAAAAGCTTAAAGTAAGCATAAATTGCCATTTAAGATAACATGTTCAATACATTCTTGAAATTTCAAAAAAATAAACCTCCGATGATCGACTAGGGCGAATAGATTGACGTCTGGTTACCTGAAAAGAAAACGATCATCAAAGAACAATCTACGCGATTCAAAAAAACATACGAAGAATGAAAAGACGAGAGGAGTAGGGGCAATAGGGGATGCTGAATTTAAAAAAACAAGTAGCGAGTGAACCTACCCTGAGCTGATTCAATGGTTTATCTGACGCCACTGAATCAGCTGTTGAAAGCGAGGAAAACAGATTTTGCACAGCACTGCGTTTAGTACGCACACAAATAATTGAATACAGGTGGAAATGTGGATAAACATATACTAAAAACACAAGACAAAGCCACCAATCATAGAAGCTTTGCCTGTGACGCTCATGGCGTGAACATCAAATTTCAGTTTAGAATGAAACACGACGCCAAGGTCCTTAAAATGTTGGACAACTGATAGGGAAACGCCAGACAAGGAATAAGAGTACACATATGGAGAATTTTTATATGAGAATGACATCTGGCGACGCGTCAAAATGTTTAGCAGTAAGGAGTTGTTTTGACACCAGTGAATAAGGGTAAACAAATCAGCTTGCAGTTGGTGATAATCGTCCGCAGACTTGACTGCCCTGTATATTTTTAAGTCATCAACATATAAAAACAGAAGGAGTTGATAGCAAAAGGAGAACAAACAAGGTAAAAAGTAAGAGACCTAAGATAGATCCTTGAAGAATTCCGGATTTGGGATATGGAAGATATAAAGTGACTCTGCAAGGACGACTGTGAAGATAGGTGGAACACCAGGCGAGGAGAGGACCAAAAATACCAAATCCATTAAGTTCATTGAGCAGCAGGTTATGGTTCACAGAATCAAAAGTCTTCGAAAAGTCCGTATAAAGTACATCAACTCGACGTTATTAATCGCAGGCAGAAGCAACACAATTAGTGAACACCGTGAGATTGTCCGTAGGAGAGCAATCCTTGACAAAAAAAAATGCAGCAGAGGAGGAAATAAAGGTTGTAGAGACAGATAAAATCTAGACAAGACGTTCAAGGAGTTTACTAAAACAGCATAGGAGGATATTACATATGGGTCACATTTGAAGCTTGGGGAAAATATTGGCGGATTTCCATAAAGTAGGAATAAAGCATATGCAAAGCTTATGATGAAAAAGATAGCTAAAGGAACACAAAGAGAGGATGAGAGGAATTTGACAAGCATATTGGGAATACTGTCAGGACCGGAACTAGCATTAGAATTTAAGGTATGCATAAGAGTTTCCACCTCCAAAGTATTGGTACTAAACACAGAGAAGGAAGAAGAGGAACGGGAGAAAACAGAGGTTATGGAGGTATTTATTGTGTTTTTCTTTAAAAAAAATTGCAAATAGCCTCAGCATTAGAATCAATAATATCATCAAGATACATCGAATCAGGAACTAAGAAATTGGTCTTGAGGGAACGGATATAATACCAAGAGGATTTTGGGTTGATTAGAACAAATGGAAGGCTCGAGAAGTAAACAAACATTGCCTTCTTGAGCGCTGTTTTAGCATCGGAACGCAAACTACGGAATTCCTGAAGACCAGAGGGTGAAATTGTCTTCTCTAGCTTTTCACGAGTTTTTTTTTTTTTGCTTTTAGAGCATCAGAGAAGACTTTCAATGTAAACCAAGGAACATCATTAGGTTTGAGAGGATGTTTGATGGGAGCAAAGTTAAAGTTAAAACAGAAAGAGTAGAACTTGGACAATTAACATCAAATCCAATCAATCCAACACCCAATCTTTTGAAAAATGAACACCAATTGATACGGCTGACTTCGGTGGACCTGTTCTGAAAGTCAGCTTTATAGAAGTTATAACGCTGAATAGAAGGACATTTAATCCTTGCCTGGCAGTTAAAGTCAACATCAACCAGGAGTAGCGGATGATGAGGATTAAGTTCCACCCATGGGAAAGGAGCAGGAGAGAGGGAGAAAGGAAATCTAAAGGAATGCCAGAAAGAACTTAATCGAGTATTTTGGTGTTGGTATTAAGAAGGTAGTAAATTTGAGAAGAAGAATAAAGTGAATGAAAGGAAGAAATCACAACACAGAAGTGATTTTAGGATAGTAAACTGAGATTATTGCAGTCCACCTCCACAATTTTTCCGTAAGAGAGCCTGGTGAGAGCCACAAACATTTTGATAATAAAAACTAAGATAAAAAAAGGCTGGAATGCAAACTTTCAGGATTCCCAAAAAGTATTAAAACCATGCAGCTAAAATTCTGGATCAGCGATGATGTTAAGCCATAGATTGGCAAAGTTTTAGATTTTAGTCGTCATTCATTATTTCAACATCCGAACATTCCCTATATTGTGGCATACAGCGTGGAATTCAGTTTGTCTGATGCTGGTGTCATCGTTTGAAAAATTGACAAGTACTATTCATTAATTCTGGGGGCATTACTACGTTTGGTAGCAGCAATTTAAAGATGGAATCATGCACTTAATATAATGTCATTTATTTTCATTTAATGTATTTGTGAGAGATCGGTAGCTCTACTTGCTCAGGCGCCAGTCCAAAGCAGCGATCTACTGCCTGCAGGTTCAAATCCCACCGTATGCTTCTGGCTGTATTTGTTCGTCTTGTGTTGTTTTAAGTGCCGGTGACTGTGCATAATACCAGCGCTCCATTAATCAAGTGTCCCATCAGCTTTAGCAGTGACAGGGCATAACACCAGCGCTGCAGAAAATAAGTTAAAAGTGTGGCACTTAAAGAATAATGGTATAATTGAAATTGGTTTCTCCCATATATGTTTCTCTACCGCTATATTGCCGTTCTTAGCACAAACGCCCTATCTACATCTAAATCTAAATGCTGCAGCAATCTTCAAACGGTATGAAAGTTTAAACATGGATGTATATACGTTTATTTGAGGTATATCTTAGGTAAAAGCTTTTACATTGGAAATATTTGCGGAACATAAGTGTTAAGCAGGTAGGGCTTTTTGTAGGATATGCAAGGAAAATATGATAGCATTACTTAACATAAAGCATAAATGTCGGATAGGGCGTTTATGCTTATGCCTAGTACTATACTCTTCGCGAAACGAATTCAACGGTCAAATCCCATACAAAAAGAGCTTTACTGACGACTTGAAAAGCTCTTTTTGTATGGGATTCGATCGTTGAATTCATTTCGCGAAGAGTATAGTACTAGGCATCAGGACGAAAATATAGTTAAGCATTCACTTTAAAGAGTAATCCTCTGTGCTTTGATATTATCATAGAAAAAAACTTGCTTTAAAATAAATTGGCAGCACAGATTAGTGTACTAATCGATCTAAAGATGTATTCTGAATATTAAGGGATTTCACAACAATCGGTATGGAATTAAGAGATCCATAGTAATTTCCGGTGCTCAATAATCTATTTAGGGGACTACCCAATTTCAAGCACTTTTTACATTTCATTAATACGATTGTTCTGATGATTAATACGATTGTTCTAATTGCGTCATTTTTCTCATTTTAATTTTTCTCGATTTAATATACACACAGAAAACAAGCTTACTAAAACTATTTGCCTTGAAATTTTATCTCCTCTAACAGCTGCTTGTGAAATAAATATCTGCTTCAATTCGTCAAAGTTCAACATTTTAGTCGCATCTCCAGAGTGAGCAATCTACGTATGTACGTGTACTGTATGTGTGCAGTTATCGCATCATATAATACTTAAGCCAGTTATCAAGTTAACGTGCTCTATTATGCACACAGGCAATTCTATCTGTCTGAATATCTTGAGCGCAAATTTCATCTACGCTGGTAATTTCCATTAAAGATATCCGCAGCGCACGTTTATTTGAAGAGAAGAGTATGCCTACGGCAGCGACATTTTGTTGCGTTGTTTTGTTGCTATTGCTTGTGTGTTGTGTTGTGAAGCAGAAACCGCCGCATGAGCTTAACTGCGGCATTCAGATTTAGCCATGCTTGGGAATAAACACTAGACCCGGAGAATGCCACCATTACACAGTGCTATCTCCAGTGAGACGACTTCAACTTACAGATACAAGTGGAGCTTGTATTGAGTTGCGGTTTTGATTCAGCTCCAAGCCGTGCACGTCTCCGCTCCTTCTCGAATCTTGTTGAATATCTGAGATTCATATGGGGACTTTGGCGATCTCGGTACCAGGTACCTACCGACCGGTTTAATTATTTACTTGTTATCAAACGGTAGATGAACTGCGTCGCATTTTGGACTCTTACCTTTGCAACTTTGGCACAGGTAGAACTGAAAGGCGGTCAGAAGAGTTACCGGGTTTCGTTGTCGTGAGCTGTTGTCGTTGGTGGCGTCAAATAAATCGAAAGTTCTGGGGAAGATGCGATGAGGAGCCACGTACTGATGAATGGTCAACCGCAACGAAGATGTTGCAATGACATCTTACCAAAGAGTATCTATGAGTAAAAAATATATATATACATCTAATCAAGTCGCAGTAGATTTACTGGCTGAAGTTAAGAAACTCAAAGTGCTCGTGAATAGGATATTTACTGAGATCTGAGTATTATTGTTGGTAGCTTATTTGGTTTGTAAATTTTTGAATAAACCTCAATTACGGATGGCGAAATATTTTCCCGTTTTTTACGGTATGGTCAATCTTTTGTCAAAACATCTTTATGATTATTATTTAGTTTTTACTGTGGAAATATTTGGATCTAGGTGAATATACAACAAGCTGTTGCAAGAGGATAAATAAAAAAATTTTTCAGGCGATCTTGTGGAATACTTAAAAACAAATTTCTAGGCCAATACCGAGTAATTTTTTTGGCGTTGTCAAAACAACCACTTGTAATCAACTATTGGCATCAATATTTGCCCATAGTCACGGTTAAAGCATGTTGCTCTGATTCACAGATATGTGCGGATAGCTAAATTATTTTAAATTTTGTCAACATGGTATTGAGCACGTAGACACGGAATTTGATTTTCTAGTTGACATTTTCCTGCTTTTTAAGGAATCACTGTTGCTTTTAGCACGGACGTAGAATTATGTTTGTCAAATCAAGTTAGGTAGGAACATTCCGCAACTGCTCCTCCCAAATAGAATGCAGAGAAGGCTCACTTAGACACACAAGGACCCATTGTGACTTTGCTTATTGATGATATTCTGTTCAATAAAGCTATTCCAGTTAGGCTTGCGAAGAAACTTCAGCCAACAATGGCCGATCATTCGCACTAGAGGTGAAGAGCTGTTTCCTGTTCTTCCTTGCATCCACAGCTCCAGCAGAAGTCGTTGCTCCAGCTGTTCAAGGTGCAAAGGTCATTTTGAAAACGTTTGTAATCTTAATCAGAAAGAATCACGCTAAATATCTTGCAGTCATCCGCTTATAAAAGGCAAGATGAGTTTATCGCTGAAGGAAGGTCATGTATAAAAAGTAAAAACAGTAACGGACCATGAATGGATCTTTGTGGAACTCTAGATAATGAACGAAAAGGAGTTAAAGAACATGAGTTGCTAGTTACAACACATATCACGCAATAAGAGGAAATTGAAGAAAAAAAGCGTATCGCAGACTCCATAGCTTTCCAGTTTTTGAAGAAGTAGCGTATGGCCAACGGAGCCAGATGTTTTAGCAAAGTCAGTATATATGACATTTAAGTACTTGTCTTTGGTGATACTAGGTAGATGTAGCAGTGTTTGTCAACGACAAAAAATTTGTAAGAATGAACCTTCTTTTTACAAAACCATGTTGCTTTTGTGCTAAGAGGAGCTGGATAAAAGGATATAGTTTGTTATACACAACGGGCTCGAGATTTTCGCGAAAGCACGGAAGTATGAAAATGGAACGTTAGTTGGATATGCTGGTACGGTCACCAGACTTGTGCACCAGACTTGTGCACAAGACTTGTGCAGATTTCTGCAACATGACGGAAATTTCCCAGCAACTAGGCTACAAATAAAAAGCATATACTGAGGAGCATACAAAGCGAAGAAAAGTGATTTCGCCAATACATTGGAAAGGACATCGCAGTGCTTTTACCCAGACAATTCTTTTAGAGAACCGGTACGAAGCGAAATTGAGATACAAGCAAATGAAGAGGCAAAATTGAGGTAAGTGTGGAGTTGGTACAGAATAAGGAAAAATATTCTGTAAAGAGCTCACAAAAGCCGAGGACATTGGAAGCGGAAGCATTATTTAAGTGCATATTTACTGGAATGCTATATGCATTTTTAAGAGAGTTGACTTAAAGCCAGAAGTGTTTTTGATAATTCAAGCGGATTGACGAATCAACACTATACTAGATGCGCATAGCCATATTGGTAATCCTCTGGAACCGAGATCTCTTGCATTCATAACAAGTCAACTTCAGCGTCCGTGCACTTGCGCATAATCCAAGCCAAATCTTTTGTCGAACTGAACCCAGGGATGTGTTTTGATTTATTTGTACGATAGTCGGTGTGAAGAGAGGAACTATGTATAGAGAGTAGAGGAACTATGTATGGAACTATGTAGGAAAGTATAAAACTTTTCGGTAGAACTGACGGTATCGAGATCGCGAAAAAAAATAAGACGAATTAATGCTATTTATTTTCGATGTCATGTCAGAGAAATCTGCTTTCAGGAAGTTAAAACGGACAGATCAGCGACTATTTCTAGAAGAAGAGAAGTCGTAAATATTTTAATTGAAAACGAACGATGATGCAAATCTAGGGACACGTAAGGTGATAAAGCAGGTCTTAAGCAAACAAACGAAATGGTGAGGTTGGATAAAACAAGGCCCAATATTGCTTGAATTGAGCACTTTATTACATTGGGAAAGAGAGAGTATAACGTTACGTTGACATTATTCTCGAAAAATTAGAGTTCCACTGCACGTCTGACATACAAAAAAAGTGCGATTAGAAAACGGCCCTACAAACAAGTGGAAAAATCATAAAAGAAATATTCATACACAAAAGCAGGACAGTTGCAGTGAAAGTAAACAGTAACAATAATCAACACATTAAAAGAATATAACGAAATTCGAACAACAATTGATTGATTGATAGCCAGGAGCGGGTCCAGAAGGACCCTAGCACTGCGACCTGCTCGGTCTATTGTGTCTCCTCTGCGTTATGTCATATAGGAAGCCCAGGCTTCTAATGAACCTGAATATGTTCCTTGACGGGACATTTGTGATGTCCCTGATGGGGGGATGAGCAGAGCCAAAGAGCTTGAATCTTCTTCTTGCTAGTGCTGGACAGAGTGTGAGCAGATGTTCTACAGATTCTGTTGTTTCCCCACAGTATTTGCAGCGGTCGTCCTGCTCCTCATCTATCATTTGGAGATACTTATTGCAGGGAAGGTGGCCTGTCAATGCTCCGCATAGTGCTCTTATGGTACCTTTCCAGAGAGCTACTGCTTCTTTTGCTCTTTTGTTACCGAAGCCAAGGTATTTTTTTGAGTGTTTTAAACCCTCAATAAAAAGCCCGTAGTTTTCGATCATTTTCTTGTCCGTATCTGGCTTTGAAGGCTTATGAAGGTCATTTTTACTCCTTCTTTGGCTTGGGTACAGCTTTTTCATTTCCTTGATACCCCTCATATTAACTCGAGGCTGTTCAGTGCCCCTATTTCATTTATGGACTCTCCCATATCAAAGAGTATACATAGCTGAATTTATTTGATCGCGATTGATAGCCATGAGAGCCGCTTGACTATCCGATATCATCATAATTCTGACTCTTTTAGTGTTCTTTATCTTTATTATTTGTTAAGCTCTTGGTATGGCAGACAGTTCTGCTTGATAGATCGTGGCTTCCTTTGGGAGAGTGAAATGCATTTTGCACTTCGGACCTACGATCTCTGTTCCTACTCCACAATCCATCTTTGAACCATCCATATACCACATATGCGCTCCTTTGTACGAGGGAGGGGTTCATCCTCCCATTTGTCCCTTGATGGAATTGTGATCTAAAACCTCTTCCTGAATGCTACTTCGGTTTTCATTTGGCCGTTGAGGCTCAATATTTATATTATGGGCCTGATGTCCTCCAGGATTGTGAGGTGGCCTTTAAGGTCCCCTGATTTGTACCTGTAGGTCTGTTTTTCTGCTTCCTCCTGAATTTTAAGGTGTAGTGGCTCTAGATTAAGAAGAGCCTCCATTCTTGCTGTTGTGGTGGAGCTCATAGCTCCTGTAACCAGCAGCCCGGCCATCCTTTGAAGCTTGTTGAGCCTATTATGAGCAGTTTTTTGTAAGGTTTTCTTCCCCCACACTGCAGAGGTTAGGTCTCACCATTTGTTTGTATGTGCATAGTGTCTGTCTTGGAGATAGTCCCCAATTGCGTCCAAGCATTTGTTTTGCCTCCCAGAGTGCCTTAGTGGTAGGCAAATTGACATTTTGGTAGGCAAATTGAAATTTGTGAAGTGGCATCTTTGTCAAAAGATGTAGGTCTATCAGTTTCTCTATGATCTTTAATATAAAAGATGTGAGGCTAATTCGCCTGTATGGTTTTGGCAGATTAGCCGATTTGTTGCCACCCTTAGGGATGACCACAACCCGCGCCAGTCTCCACAATTTTGGTATATAGCTGAGTTTCAAGTAGCGCTCTAAATATGTGTACCAGAATGGTTTTCAGTTTCCTCGGTGCTCTTTGTAGCAAGTCTGGGTCAATTCTGTCTGGTCCTGATGATTTAAAGGGTTTGAAGGAGTTTATTGCCCATTCAACCTTTTCATACGTGATGATTTGTTTAATCAGAGGTGAGTGAGGTATCCGATCAGGAATTTTCTCTTCTTCCTCAGTCTCATCGCCGCTCCTGATTTTGCACACTGGAAAGTGTGTCCTAAGCAGCACTTTCAGTGTGTTGTCAAAGGTGGTCGTCATCCCTCCATCTGGAGTTCTAAGTAGTTCTATATGCCCTTGATAGCCTTTGGACAGAGCTATTTGCATCCTAGTAGTCTCTGCGATGCTATTGAGACTTTCGCAGAAAGCACTGCAAATCTATTTTTGGATTTACTAAGCTCTTTGTTGTATTCTGAAAGTTTCTTTTTACAGGCCTCTCAGGTTGATGGAGTTTTGGCTTGGTTGAACTCCGTTCTTGCGGTTCTTTTGAGTTTTTTTTAACTCCCTGTTCCACCATGACACTCTGGTTTTGGATGCAGTGGTTTTTTGAGGGCAGATATCGTGGTATGACCTTATCTACAGTGTCCTCATGGGTGATCTTATCCGCAGTGTCCTCCAGTTCTTTGTTTGTATTGAAATTTGGTTGCAGGCCATAAATTACCGCTGTAAGGAACAACAATACATTGAACAGGAGACAAAAACTGGATATCACTACAGATTGTTCCTTTAAACGACCTTTTTATGTCAATTTGGACACCTCCACAATCGAATTTACCAGTGGTAAGACGATCACGGCCTGTCCGGACTATAATATGCAAAGACAAAATTTCACTATTCAAAACGTCCTCTGTAAACTAAGCTTCTAGCAGGCACATTATATCATCGCAAGCAAAAGAAGACAACAATCTTACATCAGAAGTCCTAGTTCTTAGCACGCGTACATTTTAATAAAGGATGCTAATGCCGAAATTAAACTCTGGATAAATGTTGGCGAGCCGAGAGTGTAAATGGTCACATCGTCTATTCTCGCCTGTTTTTCACATGCCAAAACATGGCAAGCACGAGAATGTAAATGGCTTCCTCGTCGGCTCTCGCCTGTTTTATGGGTGTTAAATTAGCGTTTTATCCTTGAGACTCTAGGGCGAAAAATTTGTTGCGCTAAAATTATGAATTATTCGAAGAGAATGGTTTCTTCGAAGAAAAAAGTCTCTCTGAATCAATTGAATCAGGTGTGAAGAGACAATTAATCTCCTGTTTTATTAATTCTTACTTGCAATATTATCAAAGTTATCGTAATTTTGATAAATCGGACTAGTATTTTCACAATGCTGAATTATTCTATACAATACGTTTCGGTCAATACGGTCATATGCTTGTTTAAAGTCTACGAAAGCTTGGCAAAAGTTAATGTTAAACTCCCAGGACCTCCCGAGTACGAACTCTTTGGACTCCCCAATGACATTTCCCGTGTAACTTTGATTTAATTTTCTAATATTTTCGTCAATGTTCTATAGGACGTACAAAGTAATGATTGATTCTCTGTAATTTTCGCACCATAGTTTGTCTCCTTTTTTTCTACCACTTCTACCACTTTTCCGGTAGTTGCTCTTGATTCCAGATGTGCTGAATCACTTTGTTGATGGTTTTAATGGTGCAGCTTCCATCGCATTCAAATATTTCAGCCAGAATTTTTTCAATGCCCGGCTTCTGGCTTGGTATGGTAGACTCAACTTCTTGCAGCATTGAAGTGACTATTAAAGCTTCATTGGAGATGTCTGTCGGCTTTGATATTATTGAGCCACGTACAGTATTAATGTGTACTTTAAAATACCGAGAACATATCTATTTAATCTGGCTATCTTCGGCGACTTACTTTTTGTAACAACTTGGTCTGAAATATATATGATCAAATTACCACAGGATTTTTAATTACTTTATGTCGAGAGAGGAATTTATTTTATTTAAAATGAAGTTCTGATGGTTGGTCTTTTTACTTTTACACCTCCGCAAAATCCTAATTGCTATCGATTTTTCTTCCCATTTCAATAGGCGTGGTGTAATTTACGCTAAACTGTTATTTCAGTTAAATAAATATGATAATTATCCTCAAAAAAACAGCACGCGATCTTGATTAAAACAACACAAATCAAATAAATTCACCTTCAGACTCATTCGTTCGCATATCGAAAGCAAGATAAATACAGGCCTTGAAATCACAGACCCTATAGTATGCTAGTCAGCTTCGATCTGGCGATAATCAAATGTTGTTTACATGAACGAACAGAGCGACACAACAAAAAATCTTACACAACACGTCCATAACGGCAAATTAAAGCCTCTAGTCGACATACAATAAACACAATTCTATAATCTTCAATTCTTATAGCTAAACTACTGAGCGAGTAAATAGCCATTAGATACAAATTTAATTCAAAGCTGTTGTGTGACAGTACCACCAGTATCAGAGCACCGAGTTATGCAACCGGTCGTACGGAATGGATGAGACAGTAAATTTGATTTCCGGTTATTGTAACTTATGACAAACAATTGCCGGCAGAGCTCGTCCACTCCAGTAACGAGATCGGCTAGCAGCATGGAAATTAACTCGTTACAAAACAAATGATTGCCTATTTTCGATTGAGTTACCACGCTAATGCCAGCGAGAAAGTTTCAGTTTCGATACAGCTAACTAAGCACAGGTAAAACGTTCAGATACCAACTACAGATGCACTGTCGGTTCTGGCTGGCCGGCGAAAATCGAATAGTATTGCTGCAATTTTATTTTTCAGTGAATATTCGCAGTGAAGCATTCGGATTCGAGGACTTCTATTGCCTCACGACGACCGATCCGGCAGCCAAAGTTGCATCTTCACTCTGAAAATAAATCATTGAGACGACGCGACGTGGCATTTCCCATTACAATTGGCACTCGATCGAATCTTATAGCGTGACGTGATATACTGTCGAGTGGTGTCCAAGCAAGCAGGCCTGGTTGAGAAGAACTATCGTGCGAGGATAAGAGCACTTGAACATATTTTTCAAATTGAAGAGTTTCGTGTCCATCTTCTTAATGGAAAACGAATGAATGTTATCGGATATCTAGTGAAATTGTTATTTGAAGAAAATTATCTGAGACGAAGAGAGAACGTCAATATATGGAGTTTTGTTGACAAAATCAAAAGAAAGGATTCTGGACAGACGTGAAATGTAAAATTGCTACCATTATTCTTGCGGGCTCAGCTTGCAACCTGTCATTGATGACGTTTCATGCAAGTCCAATAACGGTGACATATGATGCTATTTCCTCTAGGAAGTAGCACTCATTATCAGCACGTTAGAGCATGTGTCGAGAAGAATGGCCGGTTCTATGCATCAGCAAACTTCCGTGTTTCGAGATAGCTCCGTACCTGGCTGGATGCTCTCTGGTACTTGAATATGCAAATATAACAAGAAACAGCAGCACGTCCATGCAAATGCATACACATGTTATCATATTAAGCTTTTCTAGAGTTTGGTCCGATTGTTGCGTTTGTTTTAAAGTCGAAATTGCTTTCCGACGTGACGAACGACTTGGGGACGAAGAATGCTGTTGAGATGATGGTTTTCAGGAAAATGAATTTTGGAAGATAAATCCAATCTTTGAATCGGATGAAGAATAAAAGTTGAAATGCAAATCGTTTTTGATTTTAGGATCTGGGTTTTCCGGTGATATTACATGAACATTTGACCTGAAAATGTGAAGCTTAAATTACAGTTTGAATATGGTCTGTTTGGTGGCTTGAAAATGTCTTTTAGTTATTAGAATTTTGTTCTCCGTACGCGAAGCTTAACATTGAATTTTTGATTTCGATGTAGATTTTATGTAGATTTTTATTTCGAAGCATTTTCTTTCCAAAGGTTTGTCAAGATTTGGTCAAGCAAGCCTTCCAAGAGTTTCAAGACTAAATACTCATCGAGGAACACTTCGCGGGCGTTCAAAGAGGATACATGAAGGATGGAAAGGCGAAAAGAATAGAGACAATAGGGGGGTAAACCTACATAATACCGACTCAAGAACGTCAAATAAGTATTTGAAACGAGGGGACCAGATTGGACCCGCATATTCAAGAAAACTCTTTATAAAGTCAAAAAACAAATGAATACAAGAGGAAATCAACGCAAAACAGAGCGAGCAACTTTGGAGGCTCTGGTAGTGATATGCATGATTTAAAGCTCAAATTTCAGTTTGGTATCAAAAATTAACCTAAGTTCTGAAGTTGCTTTGCAACAGAGAGGGGAAATACGAAACAAAAAATAGGAAAATACATAGGGGAAATTTTTATATGTGAATGACATCTGGCGACAATTCGACTTATTTAAAAGAAGAATATTTCGATTCGCACCAGTGATGAACGACAGCCAAATAATCGTGAAGCTGGTGATAGCCGTCCGTCAGCTTTAGACCATCAGCATAAAGAAGACAAAAGGAATTGATAACAAGAGGAGTGTCATTGACAAAGAAGACAAAAAGTAAAGGAGCAGCGATAGAACCTTCAGGTACTCCAGATGTAGGAAAGGAAAAGAGCCGTCAAGAGTGACTCTACAGAGACGAATAAGAGCATAGGAAAAGAGCCAGGGGAGAAGGGGGCCAGAAATCTAGAAACCTTCAAGTTTTTTTAGAACCAAGCTGCGAATCACGGAGTCAAAAGCCTTCGAGAAGTTCTCATACATTAGATCAACTTGAAGCTGGGAATTGAAGTTGGGAATTAAAATAATTTGAAAACGCCATAAGGTTAGTTATTATGGAGCAGCTTTTAATAATATCAGGAGTAAGAAAAGGTCGCAGAAAAGGAAAGATTCTGCTGTAGATAATGCGGTCAAGAAGTTTTCTGAAACAGCAAGAAAGAAATAGTACTGAAATAGTAAGTGGACGATAGTCTCAGATGGCTGACGACAAACAAGAGAAATAGGATGATAGTCCAAAACAGTAGACGGATCAGAGGACTCAAAAATAGGGTAAACATTAGCAGCTTTCAGCTATAGACGAATTACACTAGAGACAAGGCTAATATTGAGCCTTATCGATAATAAAACACAGAGGGAAGACGAAAATTACTTCACCAGAATATTGGAAATACCGTCAGGTCCAGAACTAACATTGAAATTTAGGTTCCGCACTAGTTATTCAACTTCCAAAGGATCAGTGCTAATGAAGGACTGGGTAGGTGAAGTAAGAGACAAATCAGCAAGAATCAATTAGTTCATGTATTTTTAAAGGAGGGAGGGGAAAAGGTGTCAAAAGAATGCAAATAGCGTGAGGAGTTGTCGAAACTGTGTCACCAAGACGCATAGAACCAGGAAGACAGGAGCTAGATTTCAAGGGGTGGATGTAGGACCAAAAGAGTTTCTGATGATTAAAACAGAATTGAAGTTTCGATGCTCAAAACGTAATCCCATAATTACTTATTTGGCTTTAGATCATTTAACACGAAATTCTTGAAGATCAGTGTGGATTTTTTTCAATTGTGTACTTTTTCCTTGACTTGCAATGTGAACCAAAAAGGAGTACTAGATTTAACAGGACGGTTGGTAAGGATGAAGCAAGAGCCAAGATAAGACAAAAAGATATGGAACTTAGATAGCCTACAGTACAAATTTAAACCTCTAAAAGAAGAAAATAAGTTAATACGACTGATTTCAGTAGACATCCTTTGAAAATCAGCTTTATGGAAATTGTATCGAAGGATGGGAGAGCGTTTATGAGTTAACTGGAACTAAAGATCAGCATCAACGATGGGTGTAGGGTGATGAGGAACAGGTTGCACATAAGGAATAGGAGCTGGAGAAATAGAGAGGGAATCCAAAGAAACAAACACTTCATATAACTAGATCTAAAATTCTGTTCTTGGCATTGCCAACGTAATTAAATAAAGAACAAGAAGAAAGAATGAGGTCGGAAAAAGTCAGTACAGAGACTTAATTATTGGAGAGTGATTTATTTAAAGTAAAGAAATTCATTTATTTCTTTTCGAACTGTGGCGAACTACCACTGTTACGAGTAGGACGACGATCTCAACTCGTGTGATGTTTGCTTGCTAAGTACTTGAGGTGTGGAGTATGGTTTGGACTAAAGACATCAAGTGTCAAGGTGAGTTTAGTTTTTATCTATCGCGATCGCAAGGTCATCTTGGATCTTGGATCAATTGCAATAGACAAAATACTTCTCGTCAGTGATCCTAAATCTGTTGATCAACTTCGATCGCCAAAACCTGAGAAAGTCCTAACGATTAGAATTGGTCAAGATGTATCTTCAAAATAAGTTTAGCAATCTAAGGGAACCGAGGATTTATTATTTTCTGTTTTGCTTCAAAGCTACGAAAACTTAACGCTCAAGGAGTCACCATACGAAAATAGATTTATCTAATAATAAAACTAGGAAGTGCATAAGCGACACTGTTGCGGCTGAATAAGCTCAATATGGGGTGAACCATTGTTACACCCCTTTCTATTCACCCCAAGCTAATGCTTCCGAAAGGGCCAACCAGTCTATTCTCACCGCTATTGGAGCCTACATAGGGGACGACCATCGGAATTGGGACGCTAACCTGCCGGAGTCATGTACCGCATTTCGTAATGCGGTACATAAGTCTACAGGTTGTTCGCCCCATTTCCTGATGTTCGGATACCAACCTATCCACCATGGTTCTGAATACGTGATTTTGAAGTCTTTACAGGCTTTCGACGATGGAGAAGTTGTGACAGTACCAAATTGTGACCGGTTGCGTCAGATTCATTGTCACATCAAGACCAAAATGACTGAGGCATACCTCAAGGGTGCGCAAAGATATAATTTAAGAAGCCGTATAAAAAATTTTGCCATCGGTCAAGACGTATGGGTACGTAATCATTCGCTTAGCTAAGCAGTTGACCGGTTTGCTGCTAAATTCACCCCAAAGTTCATTAAGGCAACGGTTAAGCGTAAAGTGAAAGAAAGGTGCTGGGAAATTATCACGCTAAAGACATCAAAGCGTAATGACTGAAGATGTTCACCGTCGGACACCAGCGAGTTGTGCCCGGCAATTTGAGACCTCTCAGGGTCTGGGGCGTCCCCACGATTGTTGTAGTCGAACCTTCACCTTGATCAAGAATTCCAGTACATTTTTTTTTATCCAGAATCATCTGTGATCATTTTTTTACTTGTGCCATTTGAAGTTTAATCGGTTAAGCTACATGCGAAACCTGATATGAAAGAATTTTTATGTCAAGTTAAACGAAAATCGGGCAAACCCCAGGAAATAAAAATCAATTATTTTTTTTTTCACTTCTACTCAAACCTTACCTGCACTATTGCATAAGGTTAAATTATTCGACAAAGATTTTGCCCCAGCATCGTATCGTATACAGTTCCTAAATGTGCTTTTACGATACAGTCATTTTCAATTTCTTTTTTTATATTGCTTCAACGCTTCCTGGAAATCTGAAGCAATTGCGGCACGCGCCTTCGGCAAATTCAGATCAGCAATCAGATCAGCAAGTTCTCTCGCTTTCCTTTCTTGGTCATTTTCAGCAACTTCCTGATCATTTTGGTTTGATAACGTAATTCCTTCTTCACGATTAATTAGAGATGCCGCTTGGGTCCTTTCAAACAATAATGTACAGGCCATGACTATGAAAACAAAACCGTACTTTCTTAGGCGGCTGAACAATTACACGACAGTATGTTGCTGACAGCTATTTAGCGAAAGCTTTTAGCAAGGTACCAACAGGCTTGGTGATGCCCTAATGGTGTGGGGAATTGGAAGAAATGAAAAATTTGTAAGTAATTTGTAATTTGAAACAAAGAGAGGGGACTTAGTTTTTGGGATGTGGAAAGAATAGAGGTACGAGTGGAGTGAAAAATTCAAATTTTAAATTGTCTGTGAAAAGTTATTAATTTGGAAAAAAGTAAAAAGAGGTAAAAGAAAGTTAGTCAGTTTGGTGTTATCAGAAACCAAAAGTGAAAGGTGGAGAGTTAAATCTTGGAACGGGTAACGAAGCCAAATTGCAGGCTCGTAGATATACATTGGGCTTGAAGAGTCAAAGAAATCCGAGGGAAATATTACGCAGCTACAAGGTACAACTCAAGAAGTAGAACGTGGAATTATAAGTGAAGCTTAGGAGACCAAGATCAAAACGCTATTCAAACGGTGGCGCGCAGCGAATCCATTTTCGGACCTGTTGGGATGGTATAAAACGTGGGCGTGAAGAAACCTCAAGAAAATACTCACTAAAGGAAGTTACCAGCTAAGTTCGAAAATTTATTGCCATTGGTGTTGAAGAAGATATTGTTAAGAATTCATATTGATCATTAAACAACCTATTTTTTTCATTATGAACAACGTAATTTGCATGATAGCAATTGTTTTTGCATACAAGTCTCAGCCACGTCTGTACTGAAGAAAAAAGAAACTACCTATTAAATGTTTCTATTAATTTTCATTAACAAACATAATTTATTGGTGTGAGGTGCTTGTACATTATTTTGCTTATTTTCATTTTTAATTTACATTTAAACTTATATGACCTTGGTAATTGAATTTGATCACGGTTCCCTTCTTGTCTATAAATCAGCATAGACAACGTATATCATTTCTACAGCATCGAAGCCGAGCATATTGAAACGGGAAACTCGATCGTTTTGCGGAATCAGCCTCCGAAAGCAGAATCAAATTGGAATTGTTTTTGCGGGATGATTAAAATTGAACAACTTTTTATTAACATTAAAAATTTTAATCTACATTGAAAATTCTATTTTGACAAAGTGGTTTCGATTAAAATATTTTAATATTTAAAATATAATATAATCAATGTAGATTAAAATTTTTAATGTTAATAAAAAGTTGTTCAATTTTAATCATCCCGCAAAAACAATTCCAATTTTATATGACCTATTTATTTTCTTATGCAATCTGTTGGGAATTATAATTTTGAATTTTGTATCATGGAATGTAAACCGATTCCGGCCGGGGTTGGGTACTAATACACCTCACCTTAATTAGTAAATAAGTTTTTATTATTTTTCATTTATTTTTTTTTGTGTTGTATTTTTTTTCAATAATGTATCCTAAATAAAGATAGAAAAAAAAATAATTTAACGGAACTTTTCTCTTTCCCTCTCCTGCATGTTTTGTGATGTGTTAAGTATTTGTAAAACAAAAATATTTTTAAAGATTGTATTGTCTGCGTCCCGTACCAAGAAAATGATTTTTCCGCCCGCCAGCCCACGCTAGACTGAGCTAGTCGGCTGGGAAAGGCACGCCGGGCAACCCAGAAAAAAATCCTTTTAAACTAAACGGCTCGACAGACCTTAGTCAGCCGCAACAACACTAAGTAATATTCATAGCAAAAGCCAAACAAACTCAATGTTTTACCATACATCTATTTCCTACGTTTCGACTTAATGTAACAACATTTTGAAAGAATAAATTTTGGTACGTCTATTTTGTTCTTATTGTCATGTCATTTTCAACAACACAAAAAACCCTAATAATATTTTTTTAGTGATTTAGCTACCTTTTCGAATTCGAATCAAATATTTAGTATCCACACCACCAAATTCTATATTCTTTCCGAAAACATATCTCCTTTGCCGACAAATTTATGATTCATAACATCAATTCACATACTGGAGACAACATTCATTCTGTTCGACACGTTCTTTTGTACGTGTATTATGTGTAAAATATAGAAAATTGGATGAAATGTCTTCGGAAACCGACTCATAAGCCTATAATTTCGCCAGAATCCTTCGCACTTAGGAAGTTTTAAACAAGAAAACTTTCGGTGAAAAGTTTTTGATAACGCAATACAAAAAGTTACTTGACTTAATGCCATCGACAGCTAAAGGACGATACGAAATATCAGCTGAATCCAGAAAATTTCTTCAGCCAGGATGACTGCGAATAAAGTTTTTTTTTGCGAACTCTCTTATAAAAGCAGGCAAACACAGAAGAACAAAAAAAGCGTCGGGACAATATCTGGAAGACAGAATAAGTATGACATCGACAACGATAACAACAGAACGGAATATTTCTTGCAAAGGGAAAACTCCAAGCCAACAGATCTCACAAGAACAAGCAAATGACAAAATGCTTGTCTTGGTTATTTGGACGACTCAGGTCGCTGCTCTTCGCTGTTGCGACTTGACTAGTCGACTAAATGGTGGCAATTGTCTGCCCGGAGGAATGTATTGAATTGAAAACATGAGCGGAAATACTAATTTGAATAATGCTTCTCCTATTGTGCTGTGCCGCATCGTTTCGATAATGATAATAATACGGAGCCAGCACAGTGCTCGTACATAAGTGCACTCAGCCCAAAATGTTTTGAGGTCAAAGCCAGACGACACTGTAGGCGGACCGCCGACCCGACCCAGACCTGACCAGACCGTAGTAGACGCAATTTTCAATGTGAATACGAAACGTGCATCTGAGTGCGAGTGCTTTTGCTACTATCAAATGCTGCATGACTTGTGGGTAATGCATATCCTACTTGCACGAAATTATTATTTGTCTAAATCAAAGAAAATATCTGCAGGCGCCAGTTATACTCTGCGCTTAGCAGCGACAAATGTGGCAATGAAATTTGCTGTCGTTTCTTAGATCAAAGTGTATTGTTGAGTTGCGGAAGCAGTGGTGGTATTTGAGTACCAGTTGTTTTGTTGGGGAGCCAGAACAATGCAAAGTGGTCCTTGGGTATGAAGTTTGAAGACCGAAACACATATCGTTGGTGAAATGCCCTGTGGGTGTTAGACTTTGCTTCAGAAAATTTAGGTTAACACCGTGAATAATTAATCGATACTTTTAAAGATAATTTTGGTCGTACTGAGAGTTTCGCCTGAGGAGCGATTGATGAACAATCGGAATACTAAAATTAAAATCAACAATACTTTTAGGCACAAAGCCACTCGTTTCTCAATAGATGGTGTTTGTAGTCTTAAATCTGAAGAACAACTTGTGGGATCAACATTAACGAGAAGTCCGAGAATGCTATTGTTCTTGAATCAACATTTATCGCCAGGATATATTTATTTCAGAATACCCCAAAAACTCAGTTCGACACAATTTCCTATTCAAAAAGGTCAAGGTCTTTTCTAGTAGTCTTCTCTCTTTTATATCGGAAAAGGGTATTATTTTGCATCGAACCCATCCTGTCACTTCCACCCATATTTACATCTATCTATGGTTCTTAAAACTAAATGTCATATAAAAAATATCGCCATTCGTTTCGTTGCGGTCACTCAACCCTATTGATTCGATTTCTTATCCTTGAGTTATTGCGCAAATTGCCACAACCAATTTTATACATTATTCAACCCTCTTGACAGACACACATGAACCTCTATGGAAATTCACACTATGGCTTCCCATTCACTGCCCGTAAGTTACAATATCATCCGCCTAGGATCTTAAATTCATATTCATACCTGTCCGAATCCGACACAACCAGCACTTTTAATCGCCGTCGGCTCTCGTCGTTGCCGGGACAATGGCAGTCAGTCGAAATTACAATTACCATTATAGGAGTATGTTCAAGGACTTACGGTCGAGCCGGTTTTGCATTTAGCCTCGAGTGAAAGTAATTAGGAGCCTAACATGACAACTTGAAATCCCCTACAAATTCCTCGTCTGACGACCATTTGATTTATGGCTTAATTAATTGAAGCTAATTAGAGGAGAGCGAGTCAGTCGACTTGGTCGCCTTGACGCAGCAGAAGCAGCAGCACTAGTAGTGTCTAATAATGTGAATGCGGCGAATCGGTCGATGGACATTCGGCAGACACAATTACAATGCTAATGTCTTCTAAAGTTTCTGAGTAAGTGAAAAGAAATTAAAATATGATTGTCCCGAAGACTAGTGCAAAGAAAACCGAATGGCGATTCTTTGGCCGGAAGACTGAGGTTTTCGCGTCGACTGATTAAAAGGGTAACGGGTTGACAGCTCGCTTGTTTGCTTCTAATTAGGATGATAATTTGCAGAGGAATTCTTGGCATTTTTTCATCGTAATCGTTTTTCTGGATTTGATGGTTGGTCATTTGGGTCAATGGATGCCATGAATTTTAAGAAGATTATAATAACTGTTCCGGAAGGTCGAGATCTCAAAATCAATGGAGCGAATAATTTGGTATCTTGAAGTTCTTAAAATATTGTTTCTACTCAAGTGAAATCAAAAGGAAAAGATAGCTATTAAAGATGAGATTTTGGGTCATATAAAAAGTCTCCGCGGTTTTTTGTCACTAGATCGTGTCGATCATCTCAAACAAACATATGCTTAAAAGGTTACATTTCAGTTTACATTTTTTGTGCAGATTATTTTCCAATTCGTTGCCCGTGTAAAATGTTATATTGATTCGAAAATGAGTGAAATATCTGAAGAAATGCGCTATGTAATGCTTTTTTACAATAAAAAATGTAAAAACGCTGCAAAAACATGCCGAAAAATTTGTAAAATGTACGGTGAGAGTGCTTTGAGTGAACAAATGACCCAGGAGTGGTTTGCTCGATTCCGTTCCGGAAATTTCGATGTGAAAGCTGCACTTCGCTCTGGTCGGCCAGTCACTGAAAAAGCCGATGAAATTTTGCAACTGGTGGGGCAAGACCGGCACGCAAGCTGTCAATAAGTAGCGGAGGCAATAAACATCAATCACATGACAGTTTGGAATCATTTGAAAAAGCAGGCTACACAAAGAAGCTCGATGTTTGGGTGCCACATGAATTAACGCAAGAAAATTCGATTGACCGAACTATTGCAAATGAAACGCTGCTGAAACGCAATGAAATCAAACCTTTTTTCAAGGAAATCATTACTGGCGATGAAAAATGGGTGAAATACGAGAATATCAAACGCAAGCGATCATGGTCAAAGGCTGGTCACCCTCCACAATCGACTTCAAAGCCTGGATTGTCGGCAAAGAAAGTTATGTTGAGTGTTTGGTAGGATTGGAAGGGAATTGTCCATTATAAGCTGCTGCAACCTGGCGAAACCATCAACTCGATCCTGTACTCTGCACAACTTGACCGTTTAAACGAAGCAATGCAGAAAAAGCGACCAGAATTGGCCAACCGAAAGGGAGTTGTGTTCCACCACGATAATGCGTGGCCACACACATCTTTGATGACATGGAACAAATTGACGGAACTTGGTTGGCAAGTTTTTATACACCCACCAAAAGTTCGGCCTTTGCACCGTCTGACTATCATTTGTTTCGGTCTCTGCAAAACTCACTTGATGGTAAGAAATTGGAACCCGGACCGCTGCTAAAAATCACTTGGCCAAGTTTTTTAACGATAAACCACAGAATTTCTACACCGATGGAATTATGAAACTACCCAAAAAATGGCAAAAGGTCATAGATAATAACGGCCAATATGTACTTGATTAAAATTGAATTTCAATAAAGAAAATTTTTGTTCCAAAATGTATCAAAAAACCGCGGAGACTTTTTATATCTCCCCAATATTAACACAGCATAAGAAGGTGGCTGTATAAACTACCCCACAGTTGGAGCATTTCTTAGCAGAGGAACATTTCTTAACTTTCGCCGGGCTATTTGAGACAGTTCAGTGAGATTTTTTGTATGTAAAACAATCCTTAAAAGTTTTTGGTTTCTATTTGACCGCTAAATTTGTGCGGCTCTTCGACAATCATATGGAGGTAAAACAAGAAGTGTTAAAATATAAAGCAAACTCTCTTTTTAAATTATTGATTTCGAATATAACCAAAGTGTCACCTCGCTTGATTTATTGATTGCACAGTGCGGATCTAGATGGCATCCAGCACTGCAACCTCGTGTGTGTATTTTGTTTCCATAGCGATAAGCCTTAAAGGATATCCAGGCTTCTTATAAAACTGGCTATTTTCGCGGAAGGGACTTTCTTAATACCATAGGTGAACGGAAGAGCAGAGCCTATAAGAGCTTTAGTCTTCAGCTCGCTATTGCTGGACAGTGTTTACACTAAACTACACTCTCCGCCACTTCTGCATATAATCAGTTCCGCTTAATACTACCCTTGACTTCTATTGTCAAAGGCTTTTTCTGTGTTATTTCTCTATAATTCAATTATTTTTCTATTATTTCTGTCAGATATGTAGCTGATAAAGTAGATTTGCCTTTTTTGTAGGTAAATTGTGGCATCTTTACTAAAAGCTGATTTTGGTAGATCAGCCGAATTGTTGCCACCTTAGGAATGAACACCACCGTCATCAGTCTTCACGATTCGAGTATGCAGCTGATTTTCAAACTGTCTCTAAAACCAAGATGATTCTAAGTTTTCGTGTGTCGTTTTGGAGCTGGTAATTAAAGGCCAAATAAAACGGTTTGAAAGCGTTTATTATTTATTCACGGCTTTCATGCGATATGTTTTGTTTGTTGACAGCTCAAAACGTTCATGTTCTTCTTTAGCATCACCATTATCACTAATTTTACAATCTGTGAAGTGTGCTTTTAGCAGCACTTCCAGCGTCCCCCGAATAGAGTCGGAGCTCGAAGCAAACATATATGTACTGGCACCTTTTCGACAGAGCTTCTGCACTGTGGCAGTCTCTGGTATACTCACAAAAGTCACTCCAAACATTTCGTTTGGATTTCCTTAGTTTTTTGTAGTATATTGAGAGTTTCTATTGGCAGGCTTTTTTAGTTTGATATGCTTTTGATTCTAGCGACTCTATTCAGTTTTTCTTACTCCCTGTTCCAACATGGCCCTCTAGTTTCAAGAAACTGGTTTTAAAACTTGTCCGTGGGATTTTGTTAGTTGTACTCAATCCTTTTACGATATTTTTTTGTTTAATTCGACTGCTATTGGTCTATGATCAGAGAACGAAGCCCCAATAAGGACATTCTACTTCTTCATTAGATACTTTACACTGTTTGACACCGACGTGAAGTCTGCCACTTCTTGCCTGTTAGCTTTCAGAAACTTTGACGTCTTGCCCTTAAGAGCAGCTGCTAAATTATTGGTAATGATGAATGTGAAGAGAGACTCTCCTCTAGCGTTGACGTAACCTGCTCCGATAGTTACCAGCATTTTTTTCTTTTCCCCAATGGACTGCTTGTCCCTTGGTGCTGTTACTCGAGACTTGGGATTATCCCCAGGGAATACAGCTGAAGAAAATATTGTATCCACTCCTTCAATGCCGACCTCTCCTTGAACCACAACTGCGTCCCTGTTGGTGTAGTCTAGGATTAGAAGAAAGTAAATGTTTGTTTTGGTTACTATTGTTACCTTCAGGTTTTTTACCCCTGAAGGCCAAATTATCTTCATATTATATAGATAGAGTTCTTGTATTAGCTCCATTTTATAGGTGCCCGAGGCAAACCAGTTGGTTACTACCGCCGAAGCGGTTTTGAAATCATACAAGTTCACTTATAAACAGCTCAATCTCCATGACTTTACATTGAGTTGGTGAAGTATACTAAATGGGTATTGGGACTGGGAATTAGGGATTCCGCCAAGGCCCATAGATGGTAGTCTAGTTGATAGAGCACTGGCTTCTGAAGTGTAGGGTCTCTGATTAGCTCTGAATTGGTACCTGAGTGAAATCAGGGGAAAGTGAGTCATGGAACCAATCACTCCACACTCGTATTCGCATTAACTGTAAATTTTTTAATCAACCTTTTTATCAGCATCAACCCTTAGACCCAACACGGGTTGTCTTGAGATTACTTTGGTTGATTACTTGATTACTACATGGGAATCACTGCGAGCAAATCTTTCAGCATGATCGTCATTTCTCCACCCTGTAAGGCTCCGATTTAAGCTCTTTTTGCTGCCTTTTACTGAATGATCTCTGGTACTCATTAGTACTACTAACCTTCTTCTGTGGCATGTTCTCTGGAGTATCACTTTCTGGACTAGGCATTTTTCTATTGGTTTCTGATGCAAATGAAAGGAGAAATCTGGCCTGTTGGTTGGGTATGCCCCTTTTAACCAAAAGTTTTTCGGTATTTGGGCTTGCTATGATAGATACTCTGAAATCATGTCGAGAGCTTTCATGGTCTGCAACTTTGTTTGCCAATCTACTGCCCGAGGTACAAACTGAGGCTTCGGTCTCTGTCTTCTTTTACTTTTTAGATTTACCTCTTTACTCTTGAGTTTCGGACTAGGACTCTTGACCATTGCTGTCTCAAATTTTTAGTTTTGGACGAGAAACTATTTTCAGCGCTTCTTTTTTGCCATCCATTGCAGCCTGGATCCGTTTAAACAGTTTGAGCGAATGAAACTTTACCAGATAGTCCGAGATTTAAAGGGACGACCGTGATGGCGTCAAAGCTTCAAGTGGACAATAAGGGACATGAAGTCAGACAACGAGTAAATTTACATGAAACAGATTCAATGGTGATAACAATTTTAGACAACAAATCTTGTAGTTTAGACACCCAAAGCCAATATAACAAATATATTGGTCAAACATTAACTTCGGATCGAATAAGATAAGATAGGCAGTGAAACAAAATCATTGAGAAATGAGATTTAACTGAACAACTTTAGGTAGAGAGTTAGATGTAAATATATAGACAGATTGTCATCAATGAGAAGAGCTAACCGCAGAAGGCCAAGTATGTAATTTTGCGGCACACCAGATGAGCGATAAAAAGGATTATAAAAGCAGCCAATCAGGAGAATTTTATAGATACGATTAAGGGTATACGGAGCGAATCAGGAGAATAAGTAACAGAATATGCCGAATATACCAAGTAGCAAATAATGATTCACTTTGTCTTAGGCTTCCAAAAAATCAGTACGTAAAATGTAAGCTTGTTGTCCAGTACTATAATCGGCAAACTTGATTAGATTAATCGCAGTTGTACGGCCTTACTCCTTTGGAACTCGACCTTGAGCAGCACACTAGACTAGACCACTAAAAAGCAGGACACGAGGGATATAGGCAGGTCGTTTCTTCAACATCAGATAACGTTGGGAGTTTTCGAATGCGAAGGAACACATAAGGAGGAAGAAAGAGATTTTACGAATATATTTGACATACCATCCAAATTTTGAGTAAGGCTAAAAATCAACGAAAGTGGAGGATGGATCCAATCGGGGCTAGCAAAGGGGAAAACATTAGACAGGATTCCGTACAAAGTGAAGGCATTGGCAATATAAAGAACATACAGAAAGAAAAGAGGCGAAGAAAATAGAAACCGCGTTTGTTAAGGAAATGCACAAAACATACATATTTCATTGGACAGACAAGAAAATGGGGAAGACGTGAGGACATGTAGATGGATAATTTTGAAAAAAAAAACCAGGCAAATAAAGACACCGGAGCATTGCGCAGTATATAGGCAACGGGATACGAAACATAAAACTTTGAACACAGTGTTCCAAGCTTTAAGGATCATAAGCTCATATGAAGAAATAATTTCTGATTACATTTATGAGTTTATCGAAAAATATGTTGATCACGAAGTCTCTACCACCTCGGATTTAAAAATAAGTTCTAGTGGGACAATTTTGCTTCAGCGCTATAAAAAATGACATTGAGTGCTATACTACATAGCTTTGCAAGCTATAATACACATATATAGCATTTATTCCAATGAATATAGAACATGCTCCTATAAATATTTCGCTTTGCATTATGGTACAGGCGATATAATTTATTACTATCCCGAAATCAACCACATACAGAGCACCTGAAATGTGTCTATAAATTATGGTTTCTGGTGCAATGCTATTTGCTCCGTGTCGGGCTCTCACCCAGCGGTCGCGCTAGCTGTTATGGAAACTTAATATCAACTCAAAGACAGTTTTCGTAATACTTCTTTGACTTTCGAATAATCTGCGGTCCGTTTCTGTAACTTGAATAGAGCGAAAATCTCTATCCGATGAAGTCACGCATATTCACCTCGAAGAACTCTACTGGTTGAGTTTTGTAGTTTCTGTGCAGTGCGGTTGAGAATTATGTAGTGAAATCTGAATGGAAGAATGGAACAGAAATAGAGATGTGTAAACTTCAAAGCTACTTTTGTGTGAAAAACCGCTTTTGAATTCGGTTTCAAAGAAGGATTTGTATCAGTACCGCTAAGGTATGACTCTGAAAAGGTTCGAATCCTACCAGTGCCCATGGTTTTATTTATCCGTTTATTGTATGTTCTTTTCGTTTGGTTATAATTTTTACGCAAAAATTTAAGTATGTTAAGTTTATCACTACAATGATTAATTGTATATTTGGTATAGCTGAAGATTAGTGACCGATGATACACGCTGCGGGTTCTAAGACGACAGATTTTTTTAGCAATTCAAAATTAGGATTCCGTAGCTATTTCGTTTCAAGAAAGATGGAGTAGGAAAACTTCTGGAAGAATCAAATGCTCATATGAGAAGTGGAATAAGGAGGACTTATGTGCTTTAAAGTCTGAGGTTGTTTTCTGCTTTGCACCACTATGCGACTGGCTCTTTCCTTAGAGATTGCGGGCAAGATTTTATCAGCCCGATTAGTGAAACGATATAAAATCAGTTTTTCTGCACCGTAAGAGCCCAAAAATTGGTGTTAATATCAATAACAATTCAAATTAAATAGAAACAATAGGAGTAACAGCAATCAAATCATTATCAATAGAACTATATTTACTTACTGCTCCTTGATTATTAATCAATTTTATTTTTCATTTTTGCATTTTTTCATTTTCTTTCAATAAAAAACTACGAAAATTTTACTTTCTCACACGCGTCCTATAGGATTCTATTACGAGAATTCTAACTCAACTAGAAAAATGTCTGTAACAATATTGTTAACTGACACAGAAGTCAAACTCTACTCATGGCATTGCAGAAACACTTTCTTTATTCTAATCGACGTAGTGAATGAATCGAATTGGCATATGAAAATAGAGTTTCATACAAAAACGCACTAATGGAGAACGCCATTAAATGGAGACTTGTAATAGAGATATTTGCTATTTGTAAGTGCCAGAAATAAGCCAGTGGTACTTTTAGATCAGCTTATTTCTGCACTGAATAAAATACACTTAGTTCGTAGCCTTAGATAACATAGTGCAGCATTTATGGTCACGTATGCTGTGTTCATAGTACTTTAAAATATAGCAACAAAAACCAAGCTCTAATACACTTAATGGGCTTTTTAGTTATGCACATAGTCTTAACTCATATGTATTATAGCCTTAATTACTACGAACATAGTCTTGGAAAATATAATTAAAGTAGACTTAATAACAATAAGTTTAATAAGCTCATGAAGCGTGGTGGGTAGAGTGTCGGCTCCTAAAGATTTTGACCGCAGGTTTAAATTCAAATTTGAGCAGAATTAATTTGATTATATTTAAAAGTTAAGAAATATATTGCTTTTTATCAGGGCTATAAAGCATGGCGTTGAGAGCTGTACTACATAGCGCCTACTCCTATGAATTTTTCGCTATGCATTATGATGCCAGGCGGTATATTTTACAGCGGACACCGATAGATATTCTCGTGCTATGGGATTTAATGTTTTTCCCCACAGGCATATGGGTGATATCCATTTATAGAATGGAAGTATCCAAAAGAAGTTACGAGTCATGTGTAAAAGAATCGTTTCGTAGAGCTATAACGCTAACATTGAACTACAAAAATTTACATTGTACCGAAAAACTTGTCAAACTCAAATGCAGCTTTGTTTGGCAATAGTCATAATTACAACCGTACTGAGTGGCCTTTATTAATTTCTCTTCAAACCGAGTTTTGGCACAAATGAAGGACATTTCTTCATCTTTTAAATTAGTATCTGGTCGCAGCTGAAACAAGAATTGCATACTTAGAAGACTTTAACTTATTTCTCGACCATCTGTTCTTTTTTGGAAAAATTGGAAAGCTTTGATGCACCTCCTTTCAGCGGTAAAGAAAAATTAGAATTTAGTACTTATGCTGCGTTTGCTCATCTTACGATTGGATTTTTGTTCCAGGGTTAATCAAACAGTGTTTGTTGGAACGTTGCCCACGCCGCATGCATGACTACTGGATATCAATAACGGTAAAATCTAGCATAAATGCAAATTGAATAGCATGTATATCGTAATTCTCGGGATATATGCGAATCTCGATATCACTTTTTTCGGAGGTAAGCCTGCAGATGACAGGAAGTTAAAAAAACAGCGGAAATAACATTGCATAATCAAATTCAAAAATGTAACTCTAAAATTATATATTTCGCAAAATATAGAGCTACTATTTTATTAATCATACTTTCCTGACATGTGGCACACCCCAACCATCCATAATAACAACTATATCGCCCGCATTTTCAATTTCAGATTTTTCGAAACCTTAATATTAGATTCACAACAATTGATTACATAAATCCCAGCGAAAAGCAAAATGTGTTTACTTAAAACGAAATTAATATACCAGCCGTGCTCACTCATGCAAAAACAGATACGGTGCCAGCTTACTACAGGACCAAATTCCATTAAAAAAAACTATTCAATCAGCTAAATATTAGCCATGGAAAATACAAACATAGTTTAACTTATCAAATTCACTGTTGTGTCACATTCGGCAGTTCACCTGGATTTTGCGTCACCAACCCCGTGCAGTGTTTCGCTTATGTAACACAGCATTTATAAATGACATTGCCGGTGTTATCCGCTCCACTGCTCGCCGTTCGCCGACTACGTCGAAATGGAATTTACTCAGATGGTTCTACAATAATATTTATTTCATATCAGCAGATTTGCATGTTTCATTCAATATTGGATTGAGCACTGTACCAGCTTTCTGGCAGTAGTTCGAAATTAATTTGATCACAAAGATGCAGCCTGCCTCCAAGCTCGTATCTTTTAGAACTTGAGCATATAAGGACGCAAAGAAGTAGTTCGAACAGAAAGAAGCATTTTTAAAGAATGTTTGGGCCCCGAAAAAAAATCATTTAATGTCGGAATCAATCAGCACCATTCATAGCATTTGTCAAAAATGTGTGTCAGCTAACTACTTTGCTCCAATAAAGACCGTCAGAAGCTGGGCAAGTGACATTTCCACAAACATCGATTTTCATTCACATGCATCATTAATGGAGTCAATCGATTCGTAAAACGAGCGTGTGCTCCAGCACAAAACAAAAATCAATAGTGGACAAAAAAACACTCGGCAGCGGAAAAACATTCAAGGAGATGAAAAAAACAACCCCAAAGGTTACACATGTGCTGCCAGCAGCAGGTTATTTCGAGTTCTACTAATTTGTTTATATGTAGAAGCCACTTGGACTCAACACTTTCACAGAGAGCTAGGCACTTGCTGAAAATACTGCAAGTAGAAATGACATTAATATTGATTTCAAGTGGCTTTACGTGCGATGATAATGCAATCAAGCATGTTTCCACGTCGTGTCGAGCAGTGACAGAATAATCAGGACCGCTTCACATATATGGTTTCAGGTTATGTTAGTTTTTAGCTCTATTCACTATTAGTATCGAATTATAGTTGCAAAATAGTAAAGCCGAATTAAATCTACAATATTGCACCTAATCGAGTTTGGTGCTTGAAACAAACATGTCCCCAATATTACTGCTGCATTCATAATCAATGGAAAATTAAGCATATTGTCGATGACAGTTGAGTGCTCTTGGATTTTGGGGATGAAAATATTTTATGATGTGAAGAAGATTGTTTGAATAGGACTATGCCTGTATGTGATGGGTCAATGGATGATGGGTACAACAAGGTGGTTTATTCATTCTCGTATATGAACGTTTCTCTGCGGAAATCTCGTCCTACCTCAATGGCTGCTTCCCTTCTGCTTCCTTACTGTTATGTGGTGACTTTAATATGCCGTCGCTGAATTGGTATGATACTTTCTCTTGTATTTTATCTTCAAGCAATATTTCTCTCGCTACTTCTTCCTTTATGTCCCTTTGCTCACTTTGCCAATTCAACAACGTACCTAATACTAACAACAGGATGCTCGATCTCGTTCTGACTAACCTTCACCCTTCTTCCTTTTGCTTGAGTCCTTCTCTATCTCCGTATGTGCACCCCGATCCTCACCATCCTCCTCTTTTTATAGAATCAACTCTTACCCGAACATCTAAAGACAAATCTGCCTCTACTCTTCGTTTCAATTTATTAATGGTACTGACTGGTATAATTTTTTCAGAGAGCCAAGTGTGCTCTCTATAAATTTTATTCCTTCTTGTCCAACTTAATTTTCTGCTACACTCCTTCCTTTCGCTGTAAAAGAAGTTCCGACCCTCTGTGGTTCACCGCTAATGTCCCGATCGGTATTAGAGCCAAAGATGTAGCGCGTAGCAAATACGAAAAGACTGGCTCACTTGATGACCATTTGAAGTTTAAAAGGTTACGAGCTGCTGCTAAAAGGGCAGCCAATGACGCAATGCGTGTTTACCTTGAGTATGCCGAAACTCTATTACTTCTGACAATCCTAAGCCTTTTTGGTCCTACATCAAATCCCTTAAAACTTCCTCTGTCATTCCTTCTGTTATGTATCTTCATGATAAGTCTGCGTCCTCACCTCAAGATTCTTGTGAGTTCTTTGTTCAATTTTTCTCTTCTTTCACCTCCCATCATAGTAACTCTTCGCCATCAACCTTTTTCCCCGCATTAGATTTTACCCTTTCTGCTTTATCCCTTAGAAGTCGAATCGTTAATGTTGTCTCTTGGTGCTGACGGCATTCCAATTTTTTTTACCAAATCACTTTCATCTTCCTTGTATGTTCCTCTGTCAATAATTTTTAACCTCAGCATTTCAATTGGGACCTTTCTATCCTTTCGGAAATCCGCTAGTATATTTCCCATCCATAAAGCTGGTGATATACCTTCCATCTGTAATAACCGTCCCATATCCTTTTGCCATGTTTCAGTAAGCTCCACGAAAGAGTCGTTTCCAATAGAGTGTACCCTTTCGTCCAGCCCCTGCTGGCCAGTGAACAGCATGGATTCATCAAAGGTAAGTCAATGGTTACAAACCTATTGTCTTTGACAAACACCGTTGCTTCCGCAATCGACCAGCAAAGGCAAGTAGATGTCCTCTATACCGACTTTGCCAAGGGCTTCGATTCTGTGAACCATGACATTCTTCTGTCAAAGTTAGCAGAGTTTGGTCTCTCTGGTGCCCTTTTTTTACTGATTCGCCTCCTACGTTTGTGATCGTTCTTGTGTTGTGCACTTGTTAACTCTTGTTAACTCTTGCTCCTCTACACATTTTTTTCCTACTCCAGGAGTTCCGCAAGGATCCATTCTTGGCCCTTTATTGTTCGTTTTGTTTATTAACGATCTTCCTTCCCTCTTTAGCTCACCCTGCCTTTTGTACGCTGATGATCTTAAAATTTTCAGAGGATTGAGTCCGCTAGCGACTGTATCGTATATTGCAGAGCAATTTAGATGCTTTGGCTAACTGGTGCACTGCTAATTCCCTCACTTTGAATGTTGTGAAGTGTCATCAAATGTCTTTCACTCACAAAACATCCCCTTTGCTCTTCTTCTACTGTGTCCTTGGCTCTCCTCACAATGTTGTTTCTAGTATCAAGGACCTTGGCGTGATTTTTGATTCCAAATTGAAGTTCGACTTACATATTCTACACATCACTGCCAAGGCTTCTCGTTTTTCTGGCTTCATCATCAGATCCTCGAAACGTTTTTTTTAATCTTTCCACTTCTCTATATCTGTTTTTTTTCCTTCGTCCGTAGTGTTCTTGAATACTGTCGCCAAATTTGGTATCTACATTACGGATACTTGATCGATGCGGTTGAATCTGTGCAACGCCGTTTCACCCGCTCCTTGTTCTATAAGTACAGTATTCCGTATTGTGATTACAGCATGCGCCTCTCCATCTTTCAAATTCATTCCCTTGAGTCACGTAGAGTGTTCCTTGACGAGTGCCTCCTTTTTAAACTTTTTAATGGCAGTATATTGGTTGACCCCATCATTCAACTTTCTGTTAGAGAATCGGGCCGTTCGAGTAGAATATTATTTAACTTTAATGTTGCATTCGCCCGTACCGACACCTATTTCTTTTCCCCCCTTTTGCGTTTGCCTCGTAAGCACAATAGCCTTAACCTTGGTCCTCTGCCTCGCACGTTATCATTGTTTAAAAATGCTTTAAAAATAACGTTCTTTCTTATACTTGGAATATGTCCTAATTTACTCAATTTGTTTGGTTCTTTTTCGGTCGACTAGCTCTTTATTCTTTTGTTTGTATTATTATTCCACTCTGAATTTTATTAATTTTCTTAGTTTTTATGTTATTTTTCTTTTATTTTCTTATATATTTTTATATATGTATTTTTTTTTACTTTTTTTTATTTTTTCTTCTTGTCTAATGTATAATTGGATTTGTTCTGTGGATTTGGACAATCAATAAATAAATAAATAAAATTGGGGCCACCAATGACTGAGAATGGGAACTGACGCCTGGATCGCAGGTACTTAACTTTTGTTACTTTTTTATCTGGCGAAAAAAACTGTTATACCAGATTTCCGGGTGGCATATCAGACCACGGGGCTTGTTGATTCTTACATTTTAGTAAAATAATAAAATGACCAATGAAAGTTTAGAAAATCTTTAAAAAAAACGAAACTTACCTGAAGATGTTGGTACAGGATGTAGAATACTACTGATGCTGCTTAAGCTGCTACTATCACCGAAAACCGGTGCAAAATTTAAGGCGATACTGGTTAGGACGATGTAGATTGCTAAATAACCTAGATTATTCAAAATGTTTAGCAGCCCGGAATGTCGTGTCGAATGGCTTTCGAATCGTTGATTTCGATCGATTTTGTTCCGACGGACCATTTTTGTTTTCGGTCTATCGACCGCTATGGGCGGATCCATCTTGATGTTGCTATATGGCTGTTCGATGCGTCCGCTCAACTTGTTCTCCCGCATTGCAAATCGCTAATGCGACGACTACACTAGACCTCGTTACACTGAGGCTATCTCAGTGAGATTTATCGATTTATTTACAAATTAACAGCATTGACATTCATATCACTTGTTACGTTTTCGATACACACTTGTCACAATTTTTTAAAATTCACGAGGAAATTAAGCGCGAAATGTCGAGAGAGACGAATGGTCGATGTAACGTATTGTTGGATGATATCTGAAATGAAGGAAACACATACATATATAAGTCATGACTATGGAAATGGAATGAAAAGTCATTACTATGGAAATAATGCGCATACTTTTTCTAGTACAGTAAAATTTCGAAAACTTTATGATCTACAATTGGTTGAAGACTTTCAAATAATTCGATAGTTTATCAGAAATATCTCCAGAATATTAGCTTAGAAAAAACATAATCGATGCAGAATGTGGCTTCATGCTACTTGAACATCATGATTATATAATTTTTACATTACGAATAAATAATGCGCACGTACTACGGATCGATTCGCTTGAAATTTTGATTTACTTTTTTTCCCTAGTGTAGATGGCAAAAAAAATCTGTTAACTAGATCCCCCCATGGGGTATGTGAGGTTTGACTCACTAAAAAAACGACCATCTACAAGCCCACGAAGTTCCGAGTCGGGATCCGCCTAAGCACATGGTGCGCCTCAAACTTACGAAGCGACTGCACATAAAGAATGTGTGCTACGCATCATCGAGCTCGGTCACACAGTACCGGCAGTACGGTGTGACCACCTTACCCATTCTGTTCAGGTATTTCCTGTAGTAAGCGTGTCCTGTCAAGAATTTACAAAGGTAAAAGTTTACCTCTCCGTGGCTCCGGTTAAGCCAAGGCTCAATAAGACCAATTAGCTTAGCCGTCCAGCGTCTTTTAGCACTTTCATTCCAACTTTGTTGCCAAAGTTGGAGGGTAAACGTACGCACGTGCGTCAGACTCTCAGTTCGACTCAGCTCTGAGCGAAAGAGGTATCCTTCTTTGCGTTCTCGCGCTGGTAGATCGACCGGGATTACTCTCGATATCACCATCACCGCCTCTTCTAAGATTATGCGGTAGCTACAGGCGATACGCAGGGCACTCCTGCGCTGGACACTGGCAATGCGCTCCGGAACTTCTCAGTTCGGAGCGCATCTCCCCAGATTTCGGCTCCATACAGCAAGATGGAATCGGTCGTTACCGTCAGCAGCCTCCGTCGCGTCGCACTGGGCCCACCAACTTTGGCCTTTAGCCTACTCAGCTAATTGACAACTACTAAAACCCTGTCACACGCCATGCGGATATGGTCCCAATACGTCAGCTTGATGTCCAGGGTCACTCCCAGATACCTGACCGACTTGCTGGTTTGGACCTCGACGGAGCTAACTTTCATGGGTATGACAGTTGGTATCCTCCACTTCGTCAGCATAATAATCTCTGTTTTAGAGACTGCCAGCTAGAGGCCGTGTTCGGTCATCCACCGATCTACCCTCCTCATGACTTGGTTAAGTCTGAATTGAGCGAATTCGCCAGATCTGGAAGTGATTACCGCTGCTACGTCATCAGCATAACCTACCAGAAACTCATACGGAGGCATTTCCAGGCGCAGCAGATCATCGTACATGATGTTCCAGAGGTCAGGTCCTAAGATCGACCCATGTGCCGCACCTGAGGTGGCAGGCCTCCTTTCGACTCCTTCGTCGGTGTCGTAGAACAACCAGCGGTCCCTGAGGTAGTTCCACATCACGGCTAGCAAGTAGTCGGGGATACGGAACATCTGCTCAAGAGCCCGGAGGATGTCTTCCACCTCGCCGAGTTGAAAGCGTTTTGTACGTCTAGGGTTACCAGCAGGACGACTGGTCTGGCTTGATGGCATGCCTCTTCCGCTCATGCTACAGCCCCAAAAACCACTGAGATGGCACCGATTGTTGAATGCACTTTTCAGAAGCCGTGCTGGCTGCAAGAGAGATCACCAGCAGATTTCACTGCTGACAGCAGCCGCGATTTGAGCAACCCCTCGAGAAGCTTCCCATGCTTCACAATGAATGAATTTCATTGCTCATTAGGGACTTTTTGTCCTTGCTGGATAAAGTGTCAGGTGTCGGGTTAATTATATTCGTTATCAGTTGCTTATTTCACAAAATTTTGAAAGCAGCATCTCATATAACATCAATGAAGAAAATGCTCAGTGCCTGCAGCACTGTAATTGAAGTTGGTGTTTGGGGCTGCGATCCGAAAAATTTGCAGAACTTTGGGTACAAAAGTAGCACAACCGACTCGTGCTGGCAACCTTTCGCCAGTATCAAAGCCAAGAATATATCACATCTGCTTCACGTTGTTATATTACATTCGAAGTTATAGGAGCATAAAGAAATTTAGGGTTACCTACAGCGAGTTTTTTCAAATAATCGAAAGCTTAATATTTGCTGTTTATTGTCACTACAATATCATTACCAATTGAAAATTCTACGATAAAACCACTTAATAAAGATATTGCAGACAAACGCAAAACCAACAATAGCTGGCAACCCTATCGTGGCTTTTCAACCAAATTTGGCCTGAGTAATTAAATTAAATTTCAACTGTATCTGATTATTGATTCGTGAGTTCCCGTGAACATAAGTTTTTGATGCTAAAAATATAGGTCAACTGGGAAAGGGTTACCGTTCTTGTCCGACATGAAATTTCCAAAGTTTTACTTTGAACGTGTAGATAAAGCATAAGATTTGTATACAGATAGGTTTTATTGTAAGAAACAGACATTTTTTAGGATATTCGATGGTTTGAATGTTTTCACTTCCAAATTTTTATTTTTTCAAATTTAAGACACCAAAATTATCATAGCTGGCAGCTCGAACCGAACGATTGAATCAGAATTTATAGGGCTAAAAGCAGTTATCTTTTTTAGTAATTTTTCAAGATGGCACCACTGGCACAGATTCGCCCGCATTTCAAAATCACTTCTATCAGACCTGGTCCTATTTAAGACAATATGCTGCAAATTTCAATTAATTTCGCTTATCGGATCGTGAGTTTCCGTGAACAAAAGTTTTTGATGCTAAAAATATACGTAAATTGGACAAGGGTTACCAGGCGTGCCCGTTATACCATATCAAATTTTGTCTATGTAAACAAAGCACAAGATTTACATATGAGTGGCTTTTTTTTAAGAAGCGGCATTTTTTCAAGAGAGACGATGATTTGGAGGTTTTCACTTTCAATGTCTACCCTAGCTACAGGGTTGCCAGCATGCTCATTAAGCTACACAAATCCACAACTAAATAATATCAATATGTCCTGAAAATTTCGTAATGATTGAATAGCTTTGTCAAAAGTTATCGCAATTTAAAAATTTTCAAGTTTTCCCGTTCTCTTTTTAGGCACCCAGCGCACACATGGGGTTAACAAAATTCCAAAACATTATCCGATTCACATGTAAAACACGTTCGAAATTTATTTTGTCAACTTTATTTTTGCGAAAATTATTTGTGTACGGAATAATAGGTATATTAAAAATATCACTAAAATGGCCGCCGGCGCCAAAGGGTTAAAGGTTATTAACTTTTTGTGAGGCCTGGCACTATTCTGCATATACACCAATGTATCCTGAAAATTTCAGTTCAATCGGATGGCGCGTATATATATATATATATATATATATATATATATATATATATATATATATATATATATATATATATATATATATATATATATATATATATATATATATATATATATATATATATATATATATATATATATATATATATATATATATATATATATATATATATATATATATATATATATATAGAAATATGAATTTTTAACCAAAGTGATTTTAATACTAATGTTCTTCTTCGAACATTAGTAAAAAGTGAAGAAAATGTTCATATCGGACAGCCCTTACCTTATTTTTCAATCACAATCCTATTAAAGTTGGCTTTCAATAAGTTCTATCAACAAATAATTTGAATTTAAAGGGTTGTTCAAAAATTAAATGCAATCATGTCGGGGAAAAAATTAGCTCATCTCAAGGAACCTTGATCTGAATCATTCTATATATATGTACATACATATATAAAGACTGAAATGTGTAGGTTGAAAATAACTTATATTCTTTTCGTTGAAACATTTTTGGGGTTTAAAGGGTATCACACTTATTCATGTTTTTCATTTTCAATCAATTATGTTTTGAAAATCATTTGAATTGACAAAGTACACATATGATTTTCGAAATACTCCAAGTACGGCTTTATTATCTTATGCCTTTAATCATAAAAAAAACCGCCAAGACCACTTGTACACCAAAACCATTTGCGAATGCTGAATCAAGTGCTTCACACTTTCCATCGCTATCGGGCTGCACAGCTAGTACCACAGGCAAATCAGACTTTCATATAGCAAGCCCATTCCCATTTGCAAAATCATAAAACGACCGATTTCAGTGCTGCAAAGTTTATTCCCATGACAGAGCTTCCAACACGACAAATATTTCATCCGAAAAGTTTATTTATTGACGTTGCAAGAGGAAATCAACAGCGAATCTAATGGGCATGTAAACTAGCTATCCGTCAAATAATACATATAAATCGAAGTTCGTCAGATACACGTCCGCGCTCGTCTGCTCTGCTCCGTTCTGTTCGCCGGAGCGTTTCAAAGCGGTGGCGGGTGGATGATTAGTCGCCCGGTTAAGGTCAGAGTCACAGTCAAACCACCATCACTTCTTGCCACCGATTTAACTAGAACATGCCGTTGAGAATTTTAAAATCCGATTCGTCAACAACAACACCGAATGAATGATGGCTGAGTGAGCTGTGGAGGTCTTCCTCGATTTGGTACTCAATATGCATCGGTTGTTATTCGACGACTATGAGAAGTTGCCAAACCGGCAATGATATCTGAGTGGAAATACAAAGTACATACATACGACAGTCCATAAATCGAACGTGATTTGAAAGTTAAAAGTTCCCGACCCGATGAATGTGATGGATTCGAAGAGGTAGTAGGCAATACGATTTGGAAACAGAGGCCTTAAGGCAAGTCGATGGAGTTTTCAAAGTGGTGAGAATAAAATGTTTAATGGCGGAATGGTGCAGATTGTTTTGACTGTGGGTTGACAAAGTGCACACATGTATAGGTATTTGGGGGCATTAGCAGCATCTAACGGCCGTGGAACCCATGAACTAACGAAGGAACATTCCTATGACCTAAACATAGTTGGGCAAACCACAAAAGGCACTAATTCATATTTTTTCTTGACATTAATTCTTCGTAGAACAAATATTTGACAGTTGAGTCTCTAAAAAGACCTTTTTATTAGAAATATTACTTGGAATGCGCATAAGTAACTTATGCCAATATTAAATTAAAAACAAATTTATTCTGTACAACTACTGATTGAATTGTTATTCCGTTCGAGAATGCAACTGAAACCTCTCATATATACCGTCCAAAGGTAATCATGATCAACTTGGTCAAAGGCCGGAAGGAATAATTTTATGCTCATCTGCAGTTCGGGTGAAATTTAATTACAAACACTCTATGTCCCACATGCAATTGCACTTAGTTGAATAGCATCATATATAGGAAAAGTTTTCAACAAAATAATAATGTCCATTGCTCAAAGTTCCAGGATGATGCACTTACAGTTAAAATAAATTTAAATGAAATTACAGGAATAACTCACAGTCAGTTTCCTATGATACGAAAGGACAACAAAATTGCAAAAGTTGAGTAATATGGGAATAACTTTCTTTTATTTTAGGACCGTTGGTCTCGGTCTCGTTTCAAGTTCGCTCATTGCTCGGATTGAAGCGCGGGAAAGTCATCCGGCTGCTCGGAAAATCAATATCGTTTCCATACCTTCTGTTTGGTAGCATTTACAATCGTCCACGCACAGCCCATTCTCAGCCGAATAAGTTAATTGCACTTTTAATTTCAGCTTCTAATCGATAACGTCCTCTGTTCTACTCCTACAACTTCGGCCGGTATTTTCAATATCTCCCGTGCACGCAGCAACAAGACGCCGAATAACAGTGTAGCTCCAATTCATTCTGATTCACAGCAAATTGAAGCATTTGAGATCGCCTCGTACTGATTGAATTAACTCAGCAAAACATATAAAGCGACACGCATAAATTTAGAAATTCCCGGAATGACAGTAATCTAATGTACGTACATACATATATCAGATACGTCGAATTCGGTTTTTATTCAATACAATTATATTGATTTAGAACGGGGCCAGAGTAATTACGTTGGCCTACAATACGCTGTCCGACACCTCCTGCTCCTGTACGCTTTCACATTGTGCGATCCAAGTCGCGTAGTTACAGTTTCAATTCAATTGGATCTATGCATATAGATACGCGGGAGTATCCGAGACGAGTACATATCCAGAGGTCATAACCACAAGCTCGGCTGTCCGGGCTTTCTGGCCGGTGTCCACTGAAATTAATATATCGCGCATCTCATGATGATATTGACATTCGAATGAAATATGAACAACCTCCGACTCGCAAATTATTAGATTGTGATGATTGCGTGTGATTGGTTTGTAGCGATCTCATTTGCATTAGGATCGAGGTTTGGAATGAAATTCGAATTTGCTGTATTTCACATAGACTCAGTACGTGTCATCGTCAAGCGACCGACCTGTGGTCAGAATATTCGTGACCCGGAACTGGATTCAGTTGTCGATAATGATAATTGTCATCGAACTAAATTGTCTATGAATATTTATATGAATAAATAATGTTTGCGATGCAAACTACTGATAGCATGATTGATATTTAATAGTTATTAATAAACTATCGGCACGTTTTGAATAAATAAAAGATAATTCCAGGATATTTAAGTTTTGGTCATTCAAGCGTATTACTTATGCTATTACCTACTACTAACACTAATTGAAGCCTTCAGCGACTGGTGCTAATGATAATATATTCGAATCTATTGGCACGTGTATGCAAAATTGAATTATCCTACAACAAGAAAACTTGATAGACGAAAGTTGACACTGATCTAATAGTTTTTAGTAGCGTTTTTACTGATTTTCGAAGAATATTAGTATTAAAAGCGGTTCGCCGAAAGTTCATCATATAATATATATATATATATATATATATATATATATATATATATATATATATATACATATACATATATATATATATATATATATATATATATATATATATATATATATATATATATATATATATATATATATATATATATATATATATATCATCATCATCATCATCAACGTTGCACAACAGCCCGACGTCGGGCCTTGGCCGCCTGGATCGAGCTCCTCCAATTGTCTGGCTCCTCCAATCTTGGAACCCCAATAGTTGTTCGGCGTCCGCATACACTGAGCTCTCCCAACGAGCTCTGGGTCTTCCTCTTAGCCTCGCTCCGTCGACTTGTCGTGCGTTCATGACACGTTTTGGCATGCGGTCGTCATCCATGCGTTGCACGTGCCCCGCCCACTGCAATCGTTGTAATTTCACGATTGTGGAGACTTCCAGCTCATCGTAGAGTTCGTACAACTCATTGTTGTACCGGATACGCCATCCATCTCGGTCGCGGATAGCCCCGAAAATCCGCCGTAGAAATTTCCGTTCGAAGGTGTCGATCATATTTTCGGAGGCTTGGGTCAGGGTTCATGTTTCGCAGCCATAGCACAGCACAGGTCTTATGATAGTTTTATAAACGCGGAGCTTAGTCTTTCTGAACACATATTTCGATTTCATAATGGGGAGGACCGAGAAGAAGGTCTTATTTGCTAGTTGTATACGTCGCTTGATTTCGTCAGTTTCGTTGGCGTCACTCGATAGGTTGCTACCCAGGTAAACGAAGTTGTCCACGAGTTTGATGCAAAGGTCCCCTACGATGATGGTCGTGTGCGCTGGCGTCCTTGTCCTGGATTGCATCATAGCTTTCGTTTTGTCCTCGTTGATTCGTAGTCCAACTTCATTTGCTGCGGTGTCAAGTCTAAGCAGAAGTTCTTCAGCATCGGCCAGTTTTCGAGCCATGATGTTAATGTCATCCGCGTACGCTGCCAATTGTGTCGACTTAAAAAGTAGCGTGCCGCTGGTGTTCAGGTGCATTGCCCGAATAGCGAACTCAAGTGCCAGGTTGAAGAGCGTGGGCGCTATTCCATCGCCCTGCTTCAGGCTACTCAGAGTTTCAAAAGGATCCGTCAATCTGTTCTGGATCCGGACTTGCGAGACGGAGTTGGTCGTCGTCATCTTTATAAGCCTCACTAATTTGGCCGGTATACCAAATTGCAGCATGATGCTATATAGAGCGCCTCGGTTGATGCTGTCATATGCTTGTTTAAAGTCGACAAAGATTTGGTATACGTCGACGTCGTATTCTCAGCACTTTTGCAAAATTAGCTTGACCGTGAAGAGCTGGTCGATTGTGGAGCGACCAGATCTGAAACCACCTTGATACTCGCCAATGATTTCTTCTGCGAACGGTTTAATCCTATACTCCAGGATTTTTGACAGGATTTTGTAGGCCGTACAGACTAAGGAGATGCCTCTGTAATTCTCACACCGCAGTTTATCTCCCTTTTTATGTGTGGATATATATATATATATATATATATATATATATATATATATATATATATATATATATATATATATATATATATATATATATATATATATATATATATATATATATATATATATATATATATATATATATATATATATATATATATATATATATATATATATATATATATATATATATAGGGTGTTTGGTAATCGGTGGGAACTTTTGTAAGGAGGAGCTCCTTGATATATTTTGAGCAAAAAACTCGTTCTACAGAGTGGTCCGGTTTTCAAAATCTGCAGAGTTACAGGGTGGTCAAGAAAAGAATTTCGGACCTGTACCCTGACTCACCTAAATCTTTGTATCTTGAAAACTAATAATCATAACGCAAAGTTTTATGGCTTGTTTTTCTTATGGAATCAAATTACCTTTAATTTGATGTACGTCCTAAATTGTAACTGTTACTGATTTTGAGATATTTACTTCAAAACACAAAATTTTGGTACTTCTACCCCAAAAATTCTATGTTCAATGTCGTTTTTCTCAGAAAACCTCATTGAAATATGTCATTTTAATTTTATATTTTTATAGGCCATATTGTTGGCTACAAAAAATGCATACATACTTGTGACTTAGATTTTACCATTTCGCAAGTAGTAAGCAAAAAACTGAATATGCCATAAAGTGGCCCTCGTTTTCGATCTACACTCTTTGCTTGAACTGAAAGAATTTATTTATTTGAAGATTTTTGAGCTACAGTAAATGTTCAAAATGACCACCTTCATTTTGAATACACGCTAAAGCTCGTTTTGCAAGCGTTCTTTTCATATTCATACTTCTCAGCTACAACTGTTGCAGTCGCATCGATCCTGGTATTTGGTCCATTTCTACCGATCAAGCGATTGGTTTAATTGGAATTCAACCAATCTCTGACTGGGGAACAATTATTATAATAGCTCACACACACCTGTTTAAATCACAAAACGAATTTTGGAACGGGGGTAGAGTAGGAAGGGAGAACGTTGTTGGGTTTTTGAGTTTTTAGATTGTTTGATCGTTTAGGAAAACGGACAGGCGTGCCCGGTTCGGAAGGTATGTCTGCGTCTTAAATTATAAGCGCACACTCCCTCACCCACACTTGCAATGTTAAATGCAATAGTAATAAGCTGTCCTATTCCCGGCGCTTCGTTTGGACATAGTTTTAAGCTCAGTCGTATCATGTAAGAACTACAGACAAACTCACTCACACACACACACACACACACACACACACACACACACACACACACACACACACACACACACACACACACACACACACACACACACACACTGGTACCTCTTCTCTGTGATTAGACTAATAAGTTTTGCACTGGACATCCGAAGCCTGGACCTCCAAATCAGCCTCAGATCCTGATCGTTTCGATCAATACTGCTCGGATCTGCTTCAACATTAATTTGCACTCTCCGTTCGCATTTCATTTCACACCTGGCACACAAACAATAAAAACAAACAATGGTGATGCCGCCAACACACTAAAGCTGGCTTTGGTCCTCTCTTTGAGACTAAAGCGTCACCGTCCTTCCGAGACTGATGGCAAAACGTGCGGAATCCGGCTACGCCTCGCTTAAGGATCATAAGGATATATCGCAGACATCAATATCGGCAAGGATTGTGACTAGTGAGCCCATTACGGGGATGCATCTGGGTGTCGGGTGAAATTTCGGCATTCACATGCCCTTGGTTTTCGCTCGCACGCACTCGCATCGAATTTCGCCTATGGTAGGCCATGCACCGGGATTCTGGATGGAGCAAGCCATCGGCTTGGCGGGAGCCACCACGTGTCACGTCACGTTTCGTAGCCATGGGCACGACCTGGATCCACCATTTTAATCCAAAAACCAAACAGCAATCGATGACCGATGCTGACAAAATTCAAGGTGTCGAGTTCGGCAGAGAGCGTTATGCATCAGTTTTTTGGGACGCTGAAAGGATTATTATGGTGGAGTATTTGGAAAAGGGAGCCACTATATCAGGAATTTACTACGCAGATCAAATAAGAATATTGCGTGAGGCTATAGAGGAAAAAGCCGCGGCAAACTGCGAGCCGGAGTGATGTTTCATCAAGACCACGCACCGGTGCACAAGGCTGCAGTTGCGATGGTTACCTCTTTTTTCTGCTTAAGGAACACCTTCGGGGCAAAAACTTTGAAGATGATAGCGAAGGGGTGGCAGCTGTTGGGGCATTTTGGGACAGTAAAGACAAACAAATTTTTTCCAAGGGTACCCTGTTTTTGGAAAAAAGAAAGGACTAAATGTATTAGCTTATTAGGAGATTATGTTGAAAAATAAATATTTTTTTAAAGATTAATCACCTTGGTATATGTTGATTGACTTTTGGATAAACCTTCGTATTTGCAAGAAAAAGCAAGAAATGCATTGGAGTAATGTACATATTTTTAAATTGTACTCCGACGTAAGCTCGTGCAGTCTAGTGTCTGGGGTCACGGGTTCTAATCTAGGTTCAGACAAAAGATCGCGATTCGAGCTTTTAGCTCATCTAGCTCTGAATAGGTACCTGAGTTAATCATGGGTAATCTGAGTCGTGGATGTAATCACATTGATTGTGCATTTGTGAGTGTAGCTCTCTTTCAACTTCAGCCCTGAGACCCAACAAGGGTTATTATGAGATTGCTTTACGTTTTCACTCTAACATGAACCCTGGGTATATAATAGTTCCAATTTTACATATTAATATACAGCACAGTAAGTTGTGTAGACACCGGCGGCTACTAAAGTTCCATATCCAAATTTTAAATGCACGCACTAGACAAAAAATTATTAAATTTATTTTACTTTAGCAAAAATATATGACCTAGAAATTGTAATTAAATTTGTTTCTATGGTTTCGAATGACTTGGTAATTGCCAGCCACTCCAAAGCACGATTTAGCAATGTCATTCCGTTAAACATTCTGAAAACGATGCGACTTTTTAATTACAATTTTTGTCTAGACAATTACACTGTCATAAAAACAATGCATTTACGAAACTGCCATAAGCCACTTACCTAACTTCTCCCGCCATAGACTCCATCAAAGTTTCCAACTGTTAAATACCACGTAGGTTTTCTTTTCGTGGTCGTACTATAGAAGTCCAATTAAATGCATTTCCAAGTTGCCACAAGAACACGCTTACGTACCTCAAATGCCTTAACATTCATCTGTAACATGAATATCGGTGTTGCACCGGTGCTTGCGGTTCTATTCTTTCTTTTATACAAAAGAATCACCACTTCGCTCACTGTAGCAGTGGAATTGTACGATGAAGTGAGTATTCTAATATAAATTTATTTTAGACGGAGCCAGCAGAAACAGGTAGAGCAGAGCGAAGCCATACGACGCGAACGGATAATGTGGACTTTGTGAATGGATTCCGTACAAAGGAATGCACTCAGCTGTGCATTGTTTGAATCACTTGTGTATACACATGGATTTTGCCAGGCTCTATAATATTACCGATTTCATATTAGACGAGCAAAATAAAAGAATCGGATAGAGTTGAAGGAGTGCCGGTTGGAACTTTCTTTGCACTTACATTGCGGTAAATGGACTTTATGGGAAATCCAAAACAAAGAAGAGAAAGACTGAAGTAACTGGTAACCATTTTTAGTCTACATTAGCTTTAGATTTGTTGCATACTTTCAAAGAGCACGAGAAGTTTATATCGAATTAAAGGTTCATCAAAGGGTCAAATGTATTCTCTTGTGTTTCTGAAAATATCAACAAGTGACTAATTTTATAGTACACTACTCGGCACTTTCTGCCCCAATCGATTTCCGTAGAAAGTTTGCACTTATGGAGCCAAGCTAGCAACCGGATCACGAAATGTTATTCATACACTCGAATACCAGTTCTATTGCATAGTAAATAAACCACAAGACATTTCAAGTTTTAGTGCAACTGTCGCCAGAACTACTGCTACCCGAAGAACTTGAAGTACTCGGAACAGTGTCCATTTCGATTAAACGGTCAAACGTGAAATTACCTGTTCTGCGTGGTAGCATGCTCGTCGACTTTCTTTCCAGTTTTCAATCTCGTGAACAAGTTCAGGGCTGAGAAAAGTATTACAGCATGTAGGCGTGTAATGGAAAACGGCAGCAGTCAGTGCCCTGAATGCAAATGGAAAAATCATTAAGCAAGTTTGTTTTATCGAGGCCCAGGTAGTCAATGCTGAAATGTACTTCAACTTCCGTAAAATACAGACAGTTGGGTCCAGGAAACTATCAGGGACATTAAAAATCCATGTAGATAGAGATCGATGTGGAAAAACACATTTTGGACCTCAAAGCAAAACAAACTTAAACGTCAAAATTATTAGTGGATTCCTTTCAGGAGTCGCTCTTCCAGTAATATCTGAATCGTAAACACAAACTGTCAGAAAGTGATGTAATTATCTCACAACCAATGTAAAAGAACTCCTCTTCACCGCACACCTGTCCAGCGCACATATCAACCGGTTACCAATAAAAATATTGGCGTGTTTTTTTCTCTTATCCCTGATCGGATCGACTTTTCGACAACTCTTTCTTCAGATTGCAAATTGTCAAGTTCAAGGCCAGAGGTAGCTAGGTGCCCGAGGCACTTTTGGTATTTCGGACTCTGCCACGGTGATAACTTGTTCGGGAGAGTGGGGGCAAAAAATTGAACATTCGTGTTTCTCTTGTATCCTACCTACTACCTACGTACCCCGGTTACATTCACAAGTACATATATGATTGCATGTACCTGTATGCACGCTTGCGTTTTTTTTGTCCGACTGCAAGCAAAATCCACAACGGAAAAACTACATCGCTGTTGGCTTTTATTCAATTACGGAACGCTTATGTGGCGTTCCATTGTGCAATTTCAAATTAAATTGGAGGAGTTTGTTGCAGAGAAGAACAAACAGTTTATGAAATTGAAAATCGGTGACCGGGTAATGGGATTGAGTTTAGCTGAGGTGTAGATAAGGTTATATGGCACTCGTAGTTTGCATGGTCGTTCGGTGCCAATCGTTTAGTTTATTTATTCACCAGCAAAGATAATATATTAACCGATAACCGATGTTTTCTTTTTTTTTACTTCTCTTTACATCCACTTTTGACATAATAACTCCAAATAATTCCAAGGTATATCTTTTAGTGTTTTCAGAGTTAGCTTCATTCTAAAATTTTCAACGAAGTGTATGCTAAAGAATGCTTAAATCGAAGTTGAAAAAATGCGCCCAATGTGGGTCTCATTAAAATATACAAACACTTTATGCAAACACCGTAATTTATATTTCGCTACTTTCGAAGCAGTATTTCCGAAATTTTTTCCGAAAAAACACAGAGACATTCATTTTCATGTATAAGATTGAGTAAAGATCAAATATTAAGGTAATTAGTCCGTTCACATGTTGTCACAAAATCTATTTCTTAGCCCATTTTTGAAGTATATTTGGATTGACAAAGGCTAGCAAGAACGGTTTGCCCCTATAAATCTTAATAAAGGTGAGTTGAAAAACGCTGAGGATCTGGCGACCACTACTCCAAATGCCTCCGGCCTCCGGATATCCTAAGTGGGATAATGATATTTTATGTCTTCACAAATATAATTATTGTAAAAGTTAAGTTCGGCCGAGTATCTACCGATTGAAGGGAGTCCTGCTTAAGACACACACAGATACTCATTGCGGACCCTTTGTGATTCTCAGGTATTGTACTCAAAAAACCATCTGGTTCGTTTGAAAAAAAAACAGCACGATCCTGTTTAAGTCAATTAAAAATAGTCCACTCAGACGTGCTCCTATTGAAGACAAGCTTCTCCTCACTAGAGCCGGACACTAGTACATGACTTGGAGGACGAATTCCTTTTCATCTTTTAAACCACAATTTTAGCAGAAATCCTTGAAGTCAATGCCTGAACGTTGCACGTTTTGTATGTATATAAAAGCACCGCGGCTTAAACCTAAACGCTGCCTAGTGCGATGCGAGATCATGAAGACCCAGGACTGTATTCCAATCGAACAGGATGATTTTTTCTCAAGGCATTTTTGCCTGATAGCTAGTTTTTCCGATAGCACCGCTGTTCCCACAGCGAAGGGAGTTAAGACCTCCAGCAGCAAGGTCAGGGATGCAATCATGTCTTTTGAAAATTTCAAATCGCCAGGCCTGGATGGTATTTATCTGATTGTGCAAAGGAAGGGAATTTACCACTTGGAGGCAGGCTTAAGAGACATTTTTTGTGTATGCCTAGCCTTGGGTTATGTTTCATCATAGCCCAATGCTAGGGTTATATCTAAACCAGGGAGAAATGACTATTCGGACCCAAGGAACTCTAGGACAATTAGCTTAACTTCGTTTATGTTGATATGCCTGGAGAGACTTTTTGAACGACACATACGCACTAGGGCGCTTAAATCTAACCCCTTGAATGATGAGCAACAGGCGTACTAGCGAGTAAACTCATGCGAGTTGGCTCTTCATTCTCTGGTTTCCATAGCTGAGGGAGCAATCTGAAATGGTGAGTATGCGATGGAAGTTTTTGTGGACACTGAAGGAGCCTTTGAATGCGCGCCCTTTGTGGAGCTTGTGAAGCTGCGGAAGCTCATGTCTTGAATGACGTCTTAGTTAAGTGGATACATGACATGCTCACGCAGAGATTGTTGCTGGCTGAAGCTGGATCCGACTACTACTTGAGAAAGGAGGCGACAAATGGATGCCCTCAAGGAGGTGTCCTATCACCACTCCTGTGGAGTATGCCAGTTGACTCCCTACTAAACAAACTGCAACATGAACGAATGTACACGCAGTTTTATGCTGATGACGTGGCCACACTAACAGTCAGTAAAGATTCGAGGAAATTTATGAAATTTATTATGAAATTTATACCGAGCCGGTTACAATTACTAAAGCGAGAGGACGCCAAACCGCGGTGTGTGCCATCACAATGCTAAAGTAATGCACGACTATACCGATTCGGTTTTCCTCTCGGCAAACGCTTAGGGAGAACCACTGTGTGTGTCATTGGCCTTAATTGCGAGTTAGTAATTTTAAGAGGCAGTGACGAGCTGAAGGGCTCTAATTTGAGTCTAAAAAGGCAGTTCATCAACTCTCTGAATGCATCCCATTGAAACCTTGTCAAGGCAATTTGACTTATTGACACTCCCCATGAAATCACAGAATGATCACCATGAGGATCCTTTGCCATACACATGGTGTACTTGAAAGGTTGCAGTTTCATTTCAGGCAGTGACCAGCAATTTGATATTTTTGCGTTGTTAAAAAACCCTTTCTTATACTATATTTGCAGGTTGGTGTTTTTTCACATTTTGCTATGAAACCTTTGAACGGGCTACAAAAAGCTCTAGCTGCAGACTTGAGAGCACTGGTAAGGATGTTAACCGCTTGATTCAGGTTTTGGTAGGAATCGATACTTCCCAGAGAGGAATCTCCAGAGAGGATCTGATCAGGAATTAGTATTCGATACAATCCATTATTTTCCTGTTATTAAATACTACCTGCTCAGTTAAACAATTGCCGTCAACATTAAAATATATGTACGTTTGATGAACACTAATGAATAATGCTCTAGTCATGAGCGAGGTTTCAATACTAAGAGACACACAAATCGTCGTGGCTGTCACTACTACATCCTTGCGAGGCTTGCGAATCAATTTTTTTGTAGATTTCTTCAAGATGCCTGCGGCGTTACTGGAATGAGTTTATTGAATGGTTTTTCTGCGAACTTTACAGGCAACTAAAAACACAACACCAGGAAATTGAAAACCGACCAGGGAAGTGCGGCTGCACTACTAGCATCAGGTGCTCCCGCGAGTACTTTCATTCTATCTTGTTCCCTTTTCAGTCACAATACCATTTCTGCATATCTGCTCCCAAATTTACTCTTCGTAAGTCATCTTTGAGTCAAACGTTACCCCAAAATACTTAATAGATTTTCTGCTCTCGACTACAACCGTCATGGGTATGACAGCTGGTATTCTTCTTTTCCTCAGCATGACAATCTCAGTGTTCGTGATTGCCAGCTGGAGATCATGGTTTTTCATCTAGCTTTCAACCTTTTCATCACATGATTTAATTTGCGCTGAGCGAGATGGGGATCTCTGAAAATGATGGCGGCTGCTGCAATACCACAGTAACCTACTAAGAGAGAGGCGCAGAATAAAGCCCAATTATGGAAAATGGGTGTTGAATCACTCGTATCGATCTGTGATAGTTCCAATGTAGAAGTGAAAATTTTTAATATTAATGACATGAAAAAAAAACAATATTTTTTCTCTAAACCTGCCTTAATAAATTATTCTTTTCACACTTCTAATGAGGGCTGCTGGAGATCCTAGAATCGTCCAAGAAAAACTATGGCCTCTTTTTTTCCAATTCAATTTTTCACCAGAAAATCGCCGCAATCACTTCAGAGAATATGTATAAATCAATTGAGAGTCGATTAATACTGCACCATCAAAGATTGAGTGTTTGAGATCAAAGCAAATTAGTTCAATATGTTTTTAGCCATTTTTCCAAAAATTAAATTTTTATACATTAGCCGAAGCTTTCCTTAGCTCTCCACACTCTGTTGTAACGCTAATCGCCCACAAACATTTAAGCACACCACTAAGGTGTCAATTGAAAGTCTAATCTATTTCTCTTTGTTGCGGATGTGGGTAACGCTAAATAATGACTCTACAACACATTTACATACTTCAAACCGGCATCTAAATCCTACAGTATGTATCTGTTGGTGGTATTTGTAAGTATCCGGAGTAATGCCATCCAACCAGGTGCTTATTCTATGTACTAATGAGTACTGCAATCCAACGAGCACACATTGACGCATGAGTACGGTCGATACCTCACCGAAATGGGTACAAACGCGATTGAATCGAAGGTGAATGACGACATTGCGCCTAGTTGCCAGTGGTAACGAATAGTTCCAAGTTCAATGAACATTAATTGTATTCGACCAACAGGTTATGTTGAAGGTGTAGGAACGTATTGACTGCAGATGTACAGTGGTAGTGTAAATTAAAAGAAGTATTAACTTTGTTTATGGGTATGATTCAGTTTAATGGATATCTATCTAGGATACAATGTTGATGGCTGGATTATTTTGTATATCCTTTGGATATTTTTTCCTTGCTGGTACTGTTGAGCGATGCGACAGGGGAATCTAGAAACAACTTCAAATTACTGCTTCCAGCGAGGAGATTTTTTTGCAAATCAATAATCTGAAGGTCTTGTTTTTAACCAAATGCCTGTCCCAGAGCTCAACTGGAGTTGGTTTGGATTGGCTTTTATAAATATGTGCCAGAGTTTGGAGTGACTTTTGAAGATTTCATTGGAACCTGTATCGGTAGGCGGTTTTGCTTTCTGAAAGGTTTTATCACCAAGTATATAGAGTATTTGGATGCTCTCCTCAGGTGCGGATTGCATACATTTCTTGCACCCTGATCGAGAATGCTAGAATCTGGAAACTTTATAGTATTCGTAGCACATGTGTATTATAAAAGTTATTCATTTGCGATCGTTGATCCCTTTTTGTTTATGATAGCGTAAACAACGTGTATCGGCTCTAAAGCTTTTCCAAGCAGAGAATATTTGATGCGGGAAGACAAGAAGAGAAAAGCGATTGCAAATTAATAGCTTCTATGCGAACATAATATCGCTGGATACACAAGTCGCAGTTATTAAAATTTAACTAAGTTTGGTTAGGTTGTAAAAAGAATTACCGGCTGCGCGGTTAGCATTAGGCCGCCACGTTTGGACCAATTTGCGACCCTTCACTGGCTTTTTAGAACTGCCAAGTAACCCCTTCGTCAAACCTTATCAGCTGATTCAGTGTGACGCTACTTACCACCTCCGCTAACTCTTGAGAGTGGCAAGAACCAAAAATTTTGAGGCGTTTATTAGTAGGGCCAACATCGGCGGTAGCTCCCTTTTTCTTCCAGTCTGTCCTTATAGGTATCTTGAACTGGAAAACCCTGCCAAGATGTATTATTTTGCTCATATGGTCCGTGTCTTCTGCAACGAGCCCAAATCTTCTGCTGATATTGAAAATACTCGCCAAGCTTGACATTTCCAAATCTGCCGGTCCTGATGGTATTTCGCCCCTCGTACTAAAGTCCTGCGCCTCCGCCTTGGCTAAACCTCTGCGCAAACTATTTTACCTGTCATATTCGACTGGAATATATCCTTCGGCATGGAAGCTTGCACACGTTCCGCCCATACCTAAATAGGGGGAGGCCTGTGATCTCTCTAACTATTGACCTATTGCAATCGTTTAGGTTCTGTCTAAGGTATTCGAATCTCTCGTGAATTCAATTTTAATGAAATATCTTGAGTTGAACCATCCTATCAACAACCGCCAGTATGGTTTCCGTTCTGAGCGCTCCACTGAGGACTTACTTACATTTATCACTGAGAGATGGAACCGTTGTCTCCATAATTTTGGTGAAGCAATGGTCGTTTCTCCTGATATTTCGAAGGCCTTCGACAGAGTCTGGCACCCTGCCCTATTAGCCAAGTTTCGTGCATTTGGTCTTCACCCCGTCCTTGTCAAGTACATTGAAAGTTTCCTCGTAGATCGTTCCTTTCAAGTTGTTCTGGATGGACACAAATCTTGTGTCCACACCACCAATGCCGGGGCTCCACAAGGTACTGGTTCTTTCACCAACTCTCTTTCTTTTATTTATAAATGACTTCCTTTCCTACACTTTCAATCCAATTCATAGTTTTGCCAATGACAGCGCCCTTGACTTCGCATACTCTTTTGACAGAGTAGCCGACTCTCGTGGAAATGCTACTTCTGTTAGTAGAGATTGCATGTTTGCATCGCTAAACAGGGACTTATTAAACATTATCGTTTGGGGCTTAGCGAACCGTGCTGTGTTTAATGCGTCCAAAACCCAATGCTGTCGTCTTTCGCTCAAGCCTTACCCTCCTCCTACAAGCCACACTATTTCCGTTTATGGTCTGAGTATTTCCGAATCACCTTCGCTGAACCTATTAGGATTTAACATCTCCAGCAAACTATGCTGGATCAGCCATATTTTTCAAATTGCAAAATATGCCATGCAATGCTTAGGATTTCTTCAGAGAGGCAAGAAATACTTTACACCATCAGACATAGCGCACATCTACAGGGCTCTGGTAAGACCAAAACTTGAGTATAACTCCCATATATGGGCTGGGGCAGGCCGCACTGCTTTAGCGGAACTATGGTCTTTGCTCTGATGCTCAGGTCTGCTTCCTTGTACACCCGAGTGTGACGATAGCCGGCACTCTGTGATTCCTTGTGAAAAGTACAAGCTCGGTTTGTTGTCGAGTTTACCCCGAGCCCGGCTTTTCTGGTCCAGATTTGGATACGGTCCAGCGCTAATTGCATAAAGTCCGACAAAGTTTGTGGGAACGCACCCTTCACAAGCACTACAATCTCATCGGCATACGCCAGCACCTCCAAGCCACTGGCCCTTAAATTATCGAGTAATTCGTTGACTGTCAGAATCCAAAAAAGAGGCGATATAAAAATCAGCTTTCGGGTGGTTATGATTCGCTAGAGTTTCTTTTGTTATTTAAAGGTGGCACTCGACATACACCTTACGTCTAAAGTTAAATTTATTTTAACTACATCATAAGAACATACTTACACGTTATACATACAAATGAGTGATTGCTTCGTTAATGTTCGTGCCTTGCCTTCTAAATCTTGTTAAAATAGTATCTTACTAAAACTCGGAATAGTAAAATTACCTTTAAATTACTGATTGCGTCAGAAATGTCTATGCAAGGTATTTGTTTGGTGAAACAATGTGAGATGCTAGTTAGTGGCTGTTTACCTGAAAAAAATGAAAAAAAATTTAATTAGCAATTATTTTCTATGTATTTGAATCGATATTTATTATTGACAAAAGGCAAGCGCCTGCAGCATATTAGCAGTTCATTACAAAACTAATGTAGAAGAATAATAAAATTTCTCGATAGTTAAAATAAATTAATTTCAGCCCATCGAGTTATAAACAATGTGCAATAATTTTTCTGAATGCTAGGTGGTCAAAGTCATCGGATACAAATTTTCTTTATTCTCAGAAGGGAAAAGCTTTTTCAAAGACAACATGTACGCACTAGATATGGCGTTGAACAAACCTCTCCAGGTATTTCAGCATCAAAAACGATTGACTTTAAGTTCATTGGATCATCTCTCCCAGGTTTTGGCATAAAGACAACCTTAATCCGTTGGCAAGATGGAGGAGTATACCCCAGGAAGCATGCCTTTGGGTCCTCCTCCAGATGCTCAATTCCCTCTCTTAGCGTAGTCGGATGAATGACAACCAGATCTGATTACTTTTCTGACATTATTGATGTTAATTGCAGGTTTAACTTTTTACCAGCAGGACTTCCTGCAACAGGAGGTTTGGTCAGAGGCACAGAAGTATTCTGCGCTTCAGTGATCGGAGCGCCTGAAAAGTTATTTCCAAGGAAAAAGTCTGAAGATATTTCTTTTTGGATTTGGCGATTTTACCATCTGGCTGTTTTAGAGAGTTCAGCTAAGCTGATTGGTTCTTTTCCAGGACCTCTTGAACACAATAATTTTGGTATAATTTGAAAGATTTCCTCTGGGTAGTCTACACTTGATTTTTGAAGAAGTTTTTTTTGGCTCTGTAGGCTTTACAACTATCCTCTGTGTTGCTCTTACTAACTCGACTGAGGAGTTTCCCAGTATCTTTTTTGAGCTTTCGCAGTCCCTGTTTCCATCCAGGAACCGTCTTGTTGCATCTGCACTTACTGATTGGGCAGGCTTTTTCATAGCTACTTAATAAAGCTCTAATCAGATTGCTCAACAGAAATTCTTTTGAATATATCGACTTTATCTTACTACAATGACACGCTTTGTATCCAAGAAGTCGGTTGAACCTAGTCCAATCAGTGTTTCTTGGTTTTTTTCTCTAAACTAAATCCGTAGCCAAACGGTGATCAGGAAGTGAGATATCATCCGATACGTGCCATCTAGTTATTGATCTAAATATTCCAGTGGAAATTGTCATGTATCCAACCAAATTCGCGCTTTGGATAGGGGGTGAGAAAGGCGGACGAAATCTTAATATGTAGAGCCATAGACCCCATACAAGTTATAAAATCAAAGAGTCTGTCTTATCTTGGTGTTGAATTTATTTCTGCTCTAACGGGTGTCCTGAGAGTTAGCAGCGCATTCCACCGGAAGATACAGTATCCCTTATTCAGCTTGCTGAACCAGGACTTTAAGCTCCTCTGTTGGAGTAAAAAGGAGCTGAAGTGACAATCGCACGGCTACCATTATCTAAATACTGTACGAAAGCCGCTGACAGGTATTGGCTTTAAACTTGGTGACGTACTGGCATTAAGCAGATTGGAAAATAGAAGACAGTCTTGGGCACCGTCGACCTTTCATCGTAAATAGTTTTTGATCCTTTAACCAAAAAGAGTCCGCTGATCCAGTTGTCTCAATCTGTCTTTTGTACAAATACAATATGGGGATATGCTTGCAAGTTTGCCAATGTTTCGCGTAGAAGAAAGGACGAAGCCGTGAACAAATTTTAAACCGTAAGACATAGAAACATTTAAAATGAACTACTGAGACCTTTACCCAGTTAGAAAAAACTAGTTAGTGTAGCTTTGCTTCCAGTCGTCTGTTCGACATATTCCTGCTCTAATCTGGTTACATTGGCATCATCAGCCAATCTTTCTCTTGCTTCTCCTTGAAGGCCTTGCTATTCAGAGAAATTACAAGTATGCTGATATCCGAAATAAAGTTGTTCTTTTTGATGTCTTAAACATACCTCTTAGCCAAAAAAGAAGGAATGAAATCAAAATGGCTGATGGAAAATATGACAACAATGAACGACGATCTACATTCTCTATCCTTTTCAAACTGTTTTTGAAAAAGTAATCAGAGAACAGATATTATCAAAAGGTGTGGGATTCTAATTAAAGCTGCCAAAATGTTGACTTTTACTGATCACGTTTATATCATTTGCCAAAATAATAAATTCATAGAAAAATACCTCCTAGAAAATGACGCATATGCACTGTGTCAACAAAATTGCACGTACACCACCTTATCATTAATTAAGACTAATTTATTTTATAAGCTCTACACAACTGAAACGACCTAAAACAAAAAAGTATTCCGTTATATTATTGTTAATTTTTAAAATTATTGTAAGTTATAATTCATTTCAAAAAATTGCACGTACATCAAACATTTCCACATATATTCAGAAAATTAATTACTTTTTCTACTTCTAATGGCGTGTGTGGTGTCTTTTTGCTGAAATGACATCCTTTAAGCGATTGTTAATTGAATGGGCTAGTTTTCTAGTAATTTCAGGTGTTATTTTTCCTCACTATTCTAAAATAACCTCCTTCGGGTGAGCTCGGCTTATGATATGATGTTCCCGCACTTGTTTTCAAAAATATCCTAAAGATGTTCGATGGGCGGTCTGGTGATCGGGGTGAATGAGGAAATACAGATTACACGATATACAGTCACCACTCTTTTACTAGATGCGAGGAATGTTTTGAATCATTGTTATGTACTAGTGAAAATTTGTCGCTAATTCCAATTTTTGAAGCACTGGCTCTTAAATTAGGCTTTATTATTTCCAAGTACTGATGCTTGTTCATAGTGCTTTCTACAAATACCAAATTTCCAACGCCATTTGCTTCCATCGGTCCCTAAACCATAACATTTCCACCTCTGTGTTTCACAGTGGATCTAAAAATGTTTGACTGCAACGCTGGATTGACTCTGTGCCGAACAAATCACCACCCATCGAGACCAAAAAGATTATACTTACTTTCATCTACAAAAATAACATATTTCCAAATTTGGTCTGATTTTTTTACATACTCTTTGGCATACCCATAGCGTCGGGCAACATTTTTCCTCGAAATGAACGGTTGTTTTCTTGCAATGCATCTCTTGTAACACTTTTCATGCAGAAAATTTCGCACTGTTTGAGCATTCAACGATACTCCGTCATTTTTTTAAAGTCTGCAGCTGTTTTACGAGCACTTGTTTTTGGATCCTTCTCGATTTCCTCTCCAAGCGCTCAACTAAAATTTTCTTTCCACCCCTTCTTTGAGCCATTGAAAAACTTTTGTTGCTTTTAAAAAATGTTATAACTGTTTACATGGTCGAACGTGGTGTGCCAATGATCCTTGATATTTCACCAGAATTTTTACCATCTTCCTTAAAATGTACGATTAATTTCTTCTCTTCAACAGGAACATTGCGGTGTGATTCGCCCATTTTAGAAAAAAAAAACTTTTAAAAAGAATTACTGCACGGCTCTATTGAGCGTTTGCAACTACTACTTTTAATAATGAGCATCGTGTGTAAATCTGCACTGGAAACTAAGTACGGCTACTTTTCTTTTCCAAGAGATCATAAGTTAATTTTGTGTGTATGTGCAATTTTTTGATGTACGTGCAATTTTTTTTTAAGTTTATTATTGCTGTACTGTGACAATAAAAGCTAATATAACAAAATACTATTTTGCTCTAAAGAGCTTTAACAGTATAGAATTGTTTAATAAATAGAAGAGTTTTTATTAGAGCTAGAGTACTGTACGTGCTAGTTTTCGATACAGTGTAGTTTTGAAGAATTTAACTCCTTTCTAAATCTGTCACCTGTCATTTATATTTTATCAATTTCATTTCATTCTTTCAAAAACAAATCCGATATCTGATTCGATGTTCCGAGTAAGGTCCTTTGTACTGCAATCGAATCGGGTTTCGCGAATCTCCAATGAGCATTGAACTTTTAAATCCCCTTTGTTTGACACATTAAGTTAAAAGCTCAATGAGATTAGCAAAACCAGATTCGACTACAGTTTGTCTCCAATATTAATGTCTACCATGGGTGCACTACATGATGATGGATTTTTTCGAGGCTTTGAGCAGATTGAAGACGATTGGACACAGCGAAAATAATATACATCGAAAGTATACAGGAATAAGGTTATAGGAAACATGCTGCAAGCAGGTGATGTCATCAGTTGAGAATTGGAAGACTGCAAAGTCTTAGGGATAAGGTAAGGTATGAACTACAATATCAGCTGCTGCACCGTTTAAGATTAATAAGCAAGGATAACGGCACTAAATAAAAAAACGTCTCTTGAATTTTTTCCAGTTCATTTCCAAAAACAATACCTGCGAAATTTTCCTGCATCAGCATTTTTTAAAAACTGTGTTTTCGTCTAGATTTGAAAATAACTTGGAGCGTTGCAAAGTAGAATAGGATTCACTAATAAAAAATGACAAAACAAATACGACCTAAGAGAAACGTCTATCAAAGTAGCCGGGATTCTTCCTCAAATCAGAACCTTTCACAGGCCATATTTTGCTTGTGGATATTTCATTCATTTATTAAATTCATCTAGTCCAGACTATACACATACAATAAAAATTAATTATTCTTATACAGAAATCGTTTAAGTGATGCTGTAGATAAATGAAAGTCAAACTTATAATAAACTTCGTTAAAGCATCTCTACTTATTGCAGTGACTGGTTCATTGCAACCATAATTGGTCCGATGTTGAGGGATTGACAAAAAGTTAACCCGCCTGACACGTTTGTTATTAGTGTTGAAATTAAGTTGGCTTAGTAAGTAGTTTGAGTCAATGGTGCCTTCCAAAATTTTCGCGGTAAATAAGATTTTGGAATTTTGACGTCGAGAGTTCAAGGTATCCATTCGTAAAAGATTTAAGCTGTCTTGATAAAGAGGTAGATGTAAAGGGTCATACCACGGAAGACCGCGGAGGCACAAACGTAAGAACCTCTTTTGAATGGACACAATTTTGTCTATTTAGACTTTTTGATATGGTACCCATACAATACTTGCATATTCGACATTAGGTCTGACTAAGCTGCAAAAGAGGGTCTTAGTTATAAAAAAGTCATTGAATTCCCTCGAACGTTTTCTGACAAAACCTAAGGCATTGCTAGCTTTCACAACGATTGAATCGATGTGATCGTCAAATGTGAAGGATTGATTCAGCAATACTTCTAAATCGAGTCCTTTCGCTGATTTATTTAAAGATGTACTCAAAAGTGAGTATTCATAGATTACAAGATTATTTTTGTGTGTGTAAGATATAATCGTACACTTGTCAGAATTAATTAGGAGATTGTTATCGGAACACCAGCTGGCAAATCTGTTTAGATCCTGCTGTAAATCATTGCAATCGTTAAGGTTTCTCACAACTTTGAAAATTTTAGCGTCATCGGCATAAAGAAAACAGAAGATGACTGCAGAATGGAACCTACGTCATTAATAAATAAGGCGAACAATAAAGGGCCTAGATGACTACCTTGTGGAATACCAGACGTGGTTTCAATTTCAGATGACAAGGCACCGCGAAAGGATACACGTTGGGTTCAATTCGTCAAGTAAGAGTCAACCCAATTTAAAAACAAGTAAGGGAATTGTAAGGAATGAAGCTTAGCTAAAAGTATAGAGTGATCAAGCTTATCAAAGGCTTTCGTCAAGTCTGTGTAGGCGCAGTCAGTTTGGAGGCCAGTTTCAATTGAGTTGGTTATTTGGTGAGAAAATTCAAGCAGGTTCGTTGTGGTTAAACGACCTTTCATATTCAATATTTCAAGATCAAATTAGGTATGCCATCTGGGCTAGGTGTTATATTATTGTCAAGATTATTAACAAATGTGATAATAGTGTCCTCGTCAATTTTTAAATCCTTCATCTCCAAAGAAGAAACTGTTGAGTTCGTCAAGTAGGGTGAAAAGTGTCTGGAGTTTGGAAAGTCCGCACGATAAGCTTTACGGAAAACAGAAGCAAACAAATTACTAATATCAAGAGGATCATCAAAATAGGAGTCGTCAGATTTAAAAGTGAGTGGATACCCATCGTAATAAGTCTTAGAATTAACAAAATTCCAAAATCTTTTAGGTTGAGCTTGAAAATTAAATTTTAGCTGTTGCGTATGTCTAGGGTATGCAAATGCAACTACTTTATGATGCAGATCTCGTAATGTAGAAAAAAGGTTCCCTGGATTAAAAAGATCTCCCTGGATTATCGTTTATATAATTAGAAATATACCGTGAACCTGCTTCCAGCTTTCTTGCGCTCTGATGCTCTTATCGTCCTTCTCTAATCATTATCCTAAAAATGTGAGTTCGGTTTGAAAATGAAATGACTTTAAAAATTTGGCGGACCGATTATCTGTAGCAATAAATTAACATCAGCCGTACGAAACGAAGGTCAGAATACTTTGTTTGCGCTAACCGTTTTACCTATCTCAATCCGACCGAAAGGTCTTATCGCGGGTAACGAACGCCGAAACCAACCGAACGTATCAAGATGGCACATTATAACTTTGGAGGCAAAAAGATAGCATCCGCAGATGTGGCTTTCTCTACTTGAATTTTTCTTTCGGCATTCCATTCAGCCAGGTAAATCATCATTCTTCAATTTACTTTCTCGTGCATTCAGTTTGCATTCCACGCATTTTACGAGCAACTATATGCGGAATCGTAATAAATTTCTGTTTTCTTTGCATTATTCGCAGAACGTCAGAAATGTAGAGCTTCATGCTTCAAGTATCCTAAGGCAATCATCGGAACAAGACTCGAGAAGTATCTTTCCTGCAACGAACAAATTGAACAGATATATATGTAGCTACCTAGATGGTATTATGGGAAAATAGACTGAAAGAGATCTTACTGTCAGAACTAATACTGCACGAAGTGAAATGGATTCCGTTTCAGATTTTCATTCGCAATCACTTTCCGAAATGCAATACTAGTGCAGAGTGAAACGAATGAAATGAACTAGGTAGGGGAGACGATGTTAGTACGACGAGTGCTGCTATTGATGCAAATGAGTAAGTTCACCTTTTGATTTGGAAACATGAGAAAGAATTTCTTTTTCCTAGAGTTCTTTTATACGAATGTGTGGCAAGCGAATTGGAAGCCATCTAATTCACGAATACAAGAGAAATGAGAAAAAATATCCTTCCGCTCTAAAAGTGCGATGTCGACAAAAAGGACACGTAATTGAATTAAGAGGAAATGGCGGATAGTAATGAACGCAAATGCCAACGGTTTCGGTCCGGAATCAGTAGATGTGGACAACTTTGACGAAATCAAAATGAAATGTTTGCTTCACGAAGGAATTATGCATATTAGTTTTTGCATGGTTGCGTCGCAATCCTGGATAATTAATCTTGGATACTTCAGAGTTGTAATTATCGTAAGTATTCCTGTTCTTTACGAACAAAGACAGCAGAAGGTATTTGTGTGAATACAATTTTATGTTTTTTTAGAGAATCTCGTTAGCTTTTCTAATTTACTTTTACAAAGTATGGATTTTTGTTTGAGAAGTCTGTTGTATTGGATTTAAAATGAGCAAGAATCACAGTACATAGAGAACTGAAGCAAAATAATAATTATGAGATAGATTCATGATAACTGAGGATCAAAAAATAATCAACGAAAGTTCTAGAAAATTCTTAGCTGAAGAGCGTGCATTTAAAGGACGCAATCCGAATGTAATAGTGTAGTAGAATTGACTATGAATAATTTTGGGGGAATATAGGATGTCAAGAAACACTTCAAAGAATTACGTCCCTGCAAATCAAACCCGTTTAAATTTCTTTGTTTTGAACTTACTTAAGAAAAATCGGTTTTATTACACTAAAACAGGAATTTCTTTTCAGGCGAAGTTTTTAGTAACGTAAGATTTTTTTTTCACATTCGAATTAGTTGGCAAATACTCCTTTTTTTTAAAAACATTTTGATACAACTAGTAGAAGCCTGCTGAAATGTTAAAGAAGTTTATATCAGGTTCCGAAAATCACTAATTGGTACATTTGAGTAGAATTAATTGTTTGAATAAGCTAAGAAATTTTTCTGTTCTTTCATAGGGTTTTTCGTTGTTAGCGCCTGTTTGGCTTTTCGCATATTGCATCAGCTAGTACTTCTAATAGTCAAATTTCGCAAACATAATGTTACACATATGTAAGTGTTGTTAACGGATCTTATAATTTCGGATGTACACAAAAATAGAATCTAATTACTAAAATTATTAAAAATCCAAAACTCGTCAGGTGTAAGTAAGTCTAGCACCAATCTCCAAATACTCTTCAACGTTAAAGGAGGATCAAGACGACTGAGCCATTGGTACCAGCCCAAGCCACGAGAAGTGGAGTTATGGGAAATGAACCAGTATCGCAGACTTAAGCTAATGGCAATCGCTTCAGGGCTAACTCAACGTTTCAACAAGATGCTTAATGAATGCCTCATCTGAGCTGTAATCGATAGCCGCAAAAGCTTTCTCCTCTTGTTGGGAACGGGAACGAGCAGCAACATGGTTTTAGAAAAAGTCGCTCAACGACCACAAATTTGATAGTCCTAATCTCAGACGTGCTGTGTAAAATGGAGAAAGGATACCAAATTGACGCAGCCTATACAGACTTTAGTAAAGCTTTTGACACAGTTGACCACCCTACCTTAATTCTAAAACTCCAGAAATTCGGATTTGCCGGATCTTTGCTTAGCTGACTGACCTCCTACCTTCGAAATCGAACACAATTGGTAAAATTTCAAGGACTCTTATCGAAAAATATCTCTGCTAGCTCTGGTGTACCACAAGGTAGCCATCTTGGCCCACCTATCTGACGTCCTAGCAAATATACCTCATTTACTTTATGCCGACGATCTCAAAGTCTATCACATCATTAATTCTAAATCCGATGCACTCTCTCTCCAATCTAAACTTGATTCACTTGATCATTGGTGCAATGAAAACAAGCTCTCTCTCTCAACATTGCTAAGTGCCAAGTTATAAGTTTTTCCCGAAAATACACCGTCTCACACAATACGTATTTCCTCGGCAATAATATGTTAGTTCGAGTTGAAAACGTTGTTGACCTTGATGTTATCTTGGATGAGAGACTCCGCTTCACCTTGCATTATGATAAAATGCTTTCCCGTGCAAACAAACAGTTAAGCTTCATCAAAAGGCGTGCGAAGGAATTTCGTAACCTGTGGGTCACCAGATCCTTATACATTTCACTTGTACGCCCCATTCTCGAATATGCTTCCATTTGCTGGGATCCGGCTTTTGAGACCCACAGTAACAGACTCGAGTCCATACAAAAGTAATTTTTACTTTTCGCATTGAGAGATCTATACAACCCTTACGATTTTAGCGCCCTTCGTCCTTATGAGTTTCGACTGGATCACCTAAACTTATTGCCACTTGCATCCAGAAGAAAGATGATTTCGGCCTGCTTCACATTTGACGTCATTAGAGGCGTTATCAGAGTTGAGTTCCTCAATAATAAAATGGTGTTAAATAACCCTGTAAGGAGCACCAGGTCCTCTCGTTTTCTTAAGGAATACCCACATTCCACTACTTACGCAGCTAATGAGCCGATAAATAGATGCTGCAGGATATTCAATAGCATAAGTAATCTGTATTCCCCAACGGTCCCAAAATTATCCTTCAAATCTTCCCTTTTCCAAGCCATCCGCAACTCCTTATGTTAAGCTATTTGTCAATGTTTTATATATTTGTTATTTATTTATTATTATTGATTTATTTGTTAATTATTTGATTTATTTAATTTTTTTTTTCGTATTACTTTTATACACTCATATTAAGTTTTCGATTTTCTATTTTGCTTTGTATTGTTTATGTAACTTGGACCTTGCTTGGTTAATGAATAAAATAAAAAGAGTTGGAATAGTCGATGAATGAAAACTGGCTCCAAATAAGGCAATCAAAGTTTAGCGTCTACTGCAAGCTACTGGAAACCAGCACAGTGCCTCCGCTTAAGGTGAATGATATTCAGACTACTCTTAAATGAATGCCGAATTGTCAGCTGGGTTTTGCAAGCAAGCCATCTCAGAACTGGAGAGCTTTGGACAGGTGCCAAATAAAAGGTGTCGCAACAGGTCAAAATTTTTAGTAGGCCTATATGCTTGGCCATGAATTCCCTGCTTCTATTTCGATCCAGAGGACATTATAGAGATCATCACCGTTGTGGACACACTTAAACAAATATACTTTTATTCTACACACAATCTACAACTTCCCATAAACACTACCAATTTTGACACATATCAAAATTTCATAACATAGCTAGCAGAGGTGAAATGTCAAAATTGATGAAAATAAGGAAGAAAAAACATTTCAAAAATAAGCAGGTTGTTAGTTAGTTGTGCAGGGTATTTTTTGTCTGTCTTCTATTTCAATATATGTATGCATCAAAGGTACGATCAGGACAAAGACTTAGAACCAGTAACCTCAATATATGCAAACACGCTGAGCTTAGTCACATGAAAGCAGTTGAAATATGGATGCACTTTGCCCAACTATAGGGCAACGCGGAGGCATGAAAATGCTCGTCAATCGGGGAAATATCGCTCTAGAGGTTGCGACATCTGACAATCTACAACCAAAACCGAGGATATCACAATTGGAAGAATAGTTTACGGCTGGTAACCTTCAGTTTGTGGATTTTCTGACCATTCGTATCGTTTTATTTCTGAACGGTGTGAATCCATCCATGTTGCATCGATAAAAGGCAAATTATCTTCGAAATATCACAATCTGTCGAGAAATTCAGGAAAAATTGGTCTTTAAATTAAAATGTGAATATTGCTGCATATAAATCACATTGGCAACATGCTTTACACGGTATTTCATATATATCACTACATACGTTGCACATTTTTTTAGCCAACTCATCCTCCTGCCGCGTATTTCGTATTATTGTCCGTCGCATATCCCGTAAAAAGAATTCCATTTGAAAATGAGCGACAACCCTCGGTAGGTTGCAGTTTTTTCAATTTACTTTAGAGAGTCTTGCAGCATTTTCAATTTGCCTTTTCAGGGAGTCAAACATCGCTGACAAACTATAATTATGTTGTGTACTCGCTGTGGTTGACGGAGCTGAGGACAGTGTGGGATGTAATTAAGAACTCTGACCCAAAGACCCCATATGGCGTCCTCCAGAGAGCTCTTGCACCACAGCTTTCAGCAGGTGCTTCCACTAAACTGAAGCACCTCCCGGAAAAACTTAGCTTGGGTGACAGGTACTTTGCTCAACTGCTCCGGATGATGAAGCAATTGAGAGGCTCCTCAGTTGATCAGTTGGTGAAGACCTGTTTAAAACTTTCCAACTTCCGAAGCAAATATTGGCTATTTGAACCTATTCACCGCAAGCTATCGTTGAAATATTAGCAGAAACGGCAGATAAAATTGCTTAAGTATTCAACCAGCCTCATCGGCGATGTAGCTTAAATCGCCTCCACGTGGCGCATCCTGAGTAATGCCAAATGATTTAGCCCTTACGATACTTCTGCTGGTGACAAATGAGTGGCTGCTTTATTGATGGTGGCTTGAGTGACATCACCAGAAGTATCATCCGACACGACCTACCTTTCGTTCATGGACTACTCTCTAATCTCCTTTTGATCTGGGCATCAAAATCGCACCTAGTCGCTCTGATGCGGTAGCGACAGAGTGAAATTTACTCGTTAACGACTCCAGGTTAACATTATCACCTCCGTCTTAATAAGCCCGTTTCGGGTATCTGAAAACACTCTTAGTTTCGTAGCCGTCAAGTTGTTCGTGTGGGTTTAGTTGAGTTTCATTTCATTTATTTATTTATTATATTTATTTAAGTAAATAAATAAACAAACAAATATATAAGATAAGAACCAAACAGCTTAACTGTATTCTCTGAGAGACCTGTAAGTTATCCATTTTATGTTCAAGAATAGAATGATCTACCGTATTGAATACTTTTTTGTGCCACACACTTAAAATGCTACAATATTCTTATTATTGATACATACTGGTGTTTGATACGAGTCCCTTTGGAAATTGTATCAGTAGTACTAACACCTACCCGGAATGCGAACTAGTTTGGTGATAAATACTGAGTCCTGTCATGGTAGAGGCTTCACATATTTTTCATAATTTTTTGTCAGATTTGAAATTAGTGAGACTGGGCGGCAATCACTTATTTGTCTTTTATTTTCTTGTTTGTACGAATGTGCTCTTACATTTGTTTGGAAATAAATTGGTTTTTAAGGCACACTTACACTTGTCAGTTACAAATATGACAGAGGGGATGTACTGTTTATATACTTACTTGTACTGTTTATATATTTTAATACTGTTTAGCAGTTTTGTTGACATTGAATCTTCCTCTTAAAAATAAAAATTTAAAAATTTCATCTACGAAGCTTCTGCTTATGCGCTTTAGGCGTTTCTCTGAAAGTTTTAGACGCTCCTGGTCACAGAATGTTATTTTTTCTCCTGGTTTTGGCTTTGCATCACACAACAAGCTGAATGGCACAGCGGCGCATATGTATTAGGTTGCTGCAGATGAAATGGCCGATTTAGTAATATATTTTTAAACAGCTGTAACTTTTTACAAAGACAATTTATTTAATCAAAATAGGTACCAATAGATGCAACGCACTTTTCCTATCGAGATACAGGTACATTTATTCCAGTTTTGTAGAAGTCCGACTTTCTGGTTCGAAGAAACTCTTTGAAGGCATTTTTGACAGCCGCTTCCTTATTAAATCTTTTTCCTGTCAAAAAGTGATCCAAATGGTTAAAGAAATGATAATCTGTTGGTGAGAGGTGTGGTGAATATAGAGGGCGAGGAAGAGTCTCATAGCACAACTCGTTTAAATTTTGGACCGTTGTTTTCGATACATGAGGTCGTGCGTTATCAGGAAGCAGTATTACTCCATCCCTGTTGACAAGCTTAGGTCGTTGGACTATCAATTTCTGATGCATTTCATCATGCAGCACAGTATTTCTTCGCATTGATGGTTTCGCCAGGTTGCAGGAACGAATGGTGGATAACTCCAGCTACAGACCATCAAACAGTTGCCATTATTTCCTTTGGATAAAGGCTTGATTTCGGCATGTGTCTTGGCGCTTCATTGGCATCTAGCCGTTGGGCCGATCGGCGACAATTATCGTTTAAAATCCGCTTTTCATCGCAGGTCACAATTCGATGCAAGAACGGTTCCTTTTTGTTGCGGGAGAGAAGAGAACTTGAAATCTACATTCGACAGGTCATGCTTTGCTCGGTAGGTTAGGTTAGGTTAGGTTAAAGTGGCTGCCGGTCCACAGAGGTCTGCCGACCGGCACACATAGGCACAAAAGAGACCCGTTGTGATACCACAATAATTTATGACTCTCTCCTACTCACTGAATTCGGGAAACCATCTGCTTCCCTTAACAAATCGCGTTATCTCCTTTAGATTAACCAGGGACAACTCAGTCAGGTTTGAGAGAAAGGGGACACCAATTGCCACCAACCTTCTCCTTGCCAGGGCCGGGCAGTGACACAAGAGGTGGAGGACGGACTCCTCTTCAACCTCAGAGCCACAACTCCGACAGAAATCGTTAAACTCCCAATCGTTGTGCATGTCGTCCTATGAGGCAGTGGCCCGTAAGAACTCCAACAGTGCAGCGTAGAGCACTTCGAGTTAAGCCTAAAAGCTGCCTGGTGCGATGCGCATCCATGGATACTCAGGACTGCTTTGCTATTGCACAGGATGATTCATTTGCCCAGGACCTCCTAGCATCCTCGAGATATTTTTGCCTGATGGCCAGTTTGACCGATGTCATCGGTATACCTATTGAGAGGGAGCACGAGACCTCTGGCAACAAGGTTCCAAGCCTTACTAGCTCATCGGCCTCACAGTTGCCCTGAAAACCCCTATGTCCAGGTACCCAAATCAACTGTACAACCGAATGTCTCAACATCTCCCTAAGAGATGCACGGCGTTCAGCAACAATCATTGAAACTGTACAAGGACCAGCGAGGGATTTAAAAGCCGCTTGGCTATCTGTGAAAATGCCAATATTAACCCCGAATATTCAATTACACAGAAGCCGGTCGGTTGCCTGTAAAATAGTCGCAACCTCCGCCTGAAAGACACTACAATGGTCTGGTAGACGGAAGGACAGCTTAAGATTCAGCTCATCTGAGTATACACACCTCCAACTCTATTGTTTAGCTTTGAGCCGTCAGTGTACACATGGATAAGCCAACTTTCGAGGGCGACACCATCACGCCATTCATCCCTACCAGGAATGCGAGTTGTAAACTCCAAATCTAGTAGGCACTGCGGAGCGATGTAAGATCGGTAAGATCATGCGGAACCCATTTGTCAAGCTTTTTCACTTTTCCAAGTTGTTGGAAGTGGCGTCAAACTGTTGAATTGTGAACGCCTAATTTTTCGGCAAGATCCCTTATGATTTGGCGGGGGTCAGACTCCACTAATGCACGCAGCTTGTCGTTGTCGATCGATGGTCCCGGGTGTTCACGTGGCTCACTTCCAAGGTCCATATCTCCGGATCGAAATTTTTCGAAAAATGCGCTAATGCGCTGTTGATATTCCTCGTTGCTTCCGTTGCGTTGTGCTCTAATTTAAATTCGTATAGTAAAAGTAGCCGTTTTTGATTCACTTCCATGTTCACTTTCTCTTTTTGTTTTTACGATCACTATGAAGTGCAAAACAGAAATGACTCCACAAACCAAAGAAGCAGTATGTATACTTCAATATGTCATATCATTTGCACCGCCTTGTGCCAACATAATACACTAGAATTGCAGCCAGCTTTATGTCATTGCTAAATCGGCCATTTCATCTGCAGCAACCTAATACTTTGGTGAGATGGCCACTTTGACCGCATTCCCAACAGCTTCTACTCCGATCTGGTGCTTTACAGTCCTTTTTCGTGTAGTATTGCACCGCTTCGGATTGCCTCCTTACTCTGGTATTCACTCAGCCAATTCTGATTTGCCCATTCTTAATTAGCTTCATAGCTGTTGCGTCCTCCTCTTCTGCAACGGCTTTCCGCTGTTACTTTACATTTCCTTCTTCTATTCTCTGTGACAAAAAGCCAGTATTTGTATTCAAATTACATACTCTATACCCTCCGGATGTTAATTAATGACCTTTGAGATGTCGTAGACTTTTATTATCAATTAAAGTGCAATAAATTCAAATGTCTATTGCGAAGGCTTTTCAAACTATGCATCATATGCCCGATAAGAATTCATTTCAATAAAATACAGGTAATAAAATTTACACGTGGGTATTAGCATATGACAAATACAGACAGAATTTTCTTAAATGCGCAATAAAGATAAAGTCGCATTAGCTTACATCCTCAACCAGAAATGCATTTAAAATTTCAACTGAGAATTTTATTCCGCCACAATTGGCAACGTGTTTTTCATTTCCTACAAATTCATGATGAAATCACTCAGAGTCATTGCTTCAGTTGGATATTTGACAGTCATCAACGTTCCGAATCGATGGAATGAATATGAAAAATCCTCAAATCCAGCACATCAGACACATAACGTGATTTTGAAATATCTATTGTTTCCAATTGTATTTTCAACAATCTGAATTCGACGTACTAACTCGAAAACAATACCGCAAGCAACAATCTGCAAATAATTAGAGAACAAACTAGGTCGAACAACTTTTGTCTCGACTCGATTCGATTTCGAATCTATCTATCGTAGTGAATGGTTTTCGATTCTTCATGATGACAACGTGCTATTGTGACTTATAGTGCATTACGAACGAGAGCAGATGAACGGAACAGCCAGCCAGCAACACGTACGAGATTCATCACGAAAGTTCGACGATGATAAAAGGAATCGAATGGACGGGGAGAACTGTATCTTTCTCAAGTTGTTGCGATTGATTTCGATTCAGCAGTTGGAAGAAAACGAACTGGGGCGATGATATCAAAGATTTTTTTTCTCATCATCAGAATCGATTACAACCGAACGGCAAATCTAAGGGGTTTTGTGAGGGTGACAATGGAATTAACGATCGATTCATGTGAATTGTTTCTTATCCGTAATCACAATCGCAAGGTCACTAAGTGATAATAAGATAGCATCTAAGACATAAATATGTACTTATTTTATTGAGTTTTATTTTTTTACAACTACCAACCAAATTTCGTTGAATTTAATATGACCACACTTACAAAATATTTGGTTCGTAAGATATTTGCGGTTCCATAAAAAAATAATCTTCCCTACACTACATACATGTATCTACAAGGACGTAGCCATCGACTTTCCGAGTAGGTTAGAAGTCAATGTATTTTGAAAATCGCCATGTGCTTTCGTACACGAACATTGAATATTTACTCCTTTCAGTGACCTGTATCATTCGTGTGACAAAAGGTCGCTACGATCCTAGCCATAGATGAAATAAAACACAAAACCCTTGAGAGATTACCTTTTTCCTCTCAACTGTCATCAAGTTAAGCGGAAAAAGCTACTGCCAGAGGGAAACCATGCTAATGTGATTTTTCACAGGATTTCAGATAAATCATTCGAATCAGATGACACAAGTTATTGTGCATAAGTGATGATTTGTGAATCTCGCCTATTGTGGGCTTATCGCAAATGTTTGTTTGCATTAGTTGATTGTATTGGGTTGACGACACAACTACTAACTGTAATTGAAGCATTTGAACTAATGTAAGATACTTGATTAGTCTTAAAGCTACTAATGACTTTCACTAGTGTAGAGAAGATGTTAAACGAAATGTAAAAATAACAGAAAACAATGTTGCGCGTTTAAGGTTTGCGGCCACTGACTTTGTACCTTTACGCAAGAAACACATGGATAAAATAATATAATTAATTATTTTGAATAAAATTACCCCCGCCTTAGTATAGATATTACGCCAGCCGGTCTCATGGTGTCGGGGTCGTAGTACGGGGCGAGACGATCCAAGTGTACGATCTGCATTTCGGCCCTCGGCTTTTGGTGCTCCTGTACGCGGTAGCCTACGACGTTTTTCCGGGTGATAACTCTATAGGGTCCTTCCCAATTATGCTGTACCTTCAGAGATCGGCTTTTCCGATGTCGTGCGTTGTATAGCCAAACCAGGTCATCCTGCTGGAATCCTGATGAATTTTGTTACCAAAATACTCTGCAAAACGTAGCTAACACTCCCCTATTCCCTAATGAGAGCAGGGGTGGTCATTCCGGATGGCTATCGGTCACGAGGAACGGGGTGCGTTGGCACCACTCGCTGCCGGAATTGACCTGACGTTCGTCGGTCTGAAGCAAGAATTTGACGACAGAAATACCGCTTTCTAGAGCCCTCAAAATGAGAATTAATTACCTCACGAATTTCTTCAGATTTCGACACTTCTACAGTCTACATCGTCCACTTCTGGTATCATTGCAGTACCGCTTTTCTTTTAGTACAATTTCCAATCGAACTGTCACTTGACCAGATCTTGTTGGTGTAGGTCGCGACCGGTTTCAAAACAAAACAAACTCGCGAGTCTTTTGGGAATCTTCTTTTGGAACTTTTTTGTCTGATTTTGTTGGATTTAGAACGTAAAAACATTGAAATTAAGTTGTTTGCATCACTGTAGGCGATCGAGTGCTCGTGATGCTGATATAGGTCGCCTTGCAATCTCTCGTGACAATCGTGTTAATGTAGGACGCGGCCGGTTTGCCATTGACGCCTCCCGTCTCAGGAATGCCATTCGATAGCGCCGGTAAGTACAACTCGTTATGTATCTCCTATCCGCGTTCATTCCCAGTAACAATTCGCGTTCGAATCCGTTTCGCGTTGCTCTCGACTGCCTAGTGTGGGGAGAATCATCTTCGCCGCGATCGCCCTTCACCCTAACTCTGAGGTCCTAACCCTAACCTAAAAGTTCATCGGGAAATAATCTTCGGCGCTTGGCCACCCTCCACCCTCGTTTCTTTCTGAGGTTGGTGGGGGGAATTCCCCCCCCCCTTTTACATATATTATACGTGCGCGCTATTCGTTCGTTCCGACCGTGACAATTTGCCTTTAAGTCATACCGGGTTTTAACGCGTTCGCTGGTACCCTTGATGTTTTTCCACACAACTCGATGCATTCGATCCAATCGTTGCCTTAGTTCGCTTGTGTACTCTGATACGAAGTTGTTCGAGAGGAATTCTGAGCTTGACATCAGCTGGTAGACGGAGGATGTTCCCAAACATGACTCTGGCTGCTGCTTCGCCCGTTGTCGCGTGCTCTGCTGTCCTGTAAGCCATCAAGAAGAGAAGGATGTGTCGATCACTGTCCCTTTGGTTCTCCTCGATATCCTTGGTCAAATGCTTACTCAGCGTGTCATTAATATGTTCGACCATTCCATCAGACTGGGGATGGAGAGACACTGTTCTTGTTTTTTTGAACCCCCAGCAGCTCACACACTTCACCGAAGACTCGTGACTCGAACTTTCGACCGTGAACAGAATGCAGTTCGCGGGGTACGTCATACCTGCTGACCCAATGTAGAACGATTTGTTTCGCTACTGTAGTCGCCTCTTGGTTCGAAATGGGATATACTTCCGGTCATTTACTGAAGTAATCACCCACGACCAAAGTATACCGATTTTCTTTTTCGGATTCAGGGAAGGGTCCGGCGATGTCCACGGCCATTGTTTCGAACGGTACTCCTACGTTGGAAATTCGCAACTGACCCCTTGTCCTTCGTTTTGGGCCTTTGACCGAAGCGTAGATGGTACATCTTCGACACCAATCCTCTACGACTTCTCGAGTGCAGAGCCCAAAAAACCGTTCTTGTGCTTTTGGTAGGATTTTGTTTACTTCTTGGTGGCCTCCCGTCGCTCTTTCATGCATCTATGCTAATACCTCTTTTACTCGGCTTTTTGGAAGAAAAATTTTCATCGTGCATAATATACCGTCCACCGCTTCCTACTTCCGCTTCAGCACCCCATCCTCAATCAATAGAGATATCCATTGGATCCAATAGTTTTTCACGACTGCACCATGCTCCGATATATCCTTCCATTCCGGACGTCCTGTGAACTCTTTTCATACGAGCAATGGCCCAATTTCATCGTCGGCTACCTGAGCGTTTGTGATCTTCTCCGATGATCATTCTGCGTTGCTTTCAACCGTCAGTAACCGTGCGTCAATGCTTGGCTCATTTTTCTCCAGACGGTGGCAATGTTTGCAGTTGGTTGAACAGCGACGACGAGACATAATGCATAAGCATTCCCAAGCATTCCTCCTCTTCAATAGACTAGCTCATAGTCGTAAGACTGCAGTCTTTCAATCCATCTAACGACTTGCCCTTCAGGATTTTAGAAATATAGCAGCCACCTCAGCAAAGAGTGATCAGTTCGAAGAACGAATTTTTGTCCATACAAGTACTACCTTTATAGCCAGTAGTTCTCTCCTGGTTACACAGTAGTTTTTTTGGCTCTTTGAGAGAACTCGACTCAAGTCAATATGACTTTTTCTTCACCATTTATTTGCGGAAAAAGCAATGCACCAATCGCGCTGTTACTCGCGTCGGTGTCGACAACAAACATCTACCCTGGCTTCGGATATACCAGCATAGGAGCTTCGCACAGCTTTATCTCTACTGCCTCAAAGGCTTTCTGACACTCCTCGTTTCAAGTAAAGGGACGGTTTTTCTCGGTCTGCTGATGTAAGCACTTGACTATTCCAGCAAAGTCTTGGACAAACCTACGGTAGTATGTTGCTAGTCGCAGAAAACTTCGTAGCTGGCGTTTGTTATTTGATGCTGGCCAATTTTCGAGGGCCTCCATTTTCTCTGGATCAGTTTTGAAAGCGTCTGCGGACAGGACGTGTCCCAAATATTTTACATCAGCTGCAAAGAGTGTGCACTTAATGGTACTCAGTTTCAAATTTGCCGCTCGCAACCTTGAGAATACTTCTCCTAGGTTCCGTACATGCTCATCGAAAGTTTTTAATATGACAAATCACGTAAGATCAAATCACGTAAGATGCATCCCTCAAGCGCTCGAAGGTTACTGGGGCATTGCAAAGTCTAAAATACATTACCACAAATCGCCATAGTCCCATACCGACCCAAAACACCGTTTTTTTCGGTCCTTCTTGTCAATTTTCACCTGCCAGTAACCACTTTTAAGGCCCAATATTTAAAAACGATCCGAGGAAGCGGGTAGCTGCCATTCTTGGTGACGCCATTGAGTTGTCTATAGTCGACACAAAATCGAGTCCTCCCTTTCTTTTTCTTCCGAACTCAATGAATCCTTGTTTTTTCATATTTTGGATCATTTCAATCACTTCTCCTTATTTCGTCAAGGGAAGCCGTCTCGCAGCCTGCCGGATGGACTTTGCGTCCTGCGTGTCTATGACGTAAGTCACCATGCTGGTTCTACCCGAATCATCCCGACCTGTGGAAAAAATGCCGATAAACTGACTAGCCAGGTCAGATGCTTTCTTGTATAGCTTTCCAGAGAAATTACAATGGAAAGAAACTAGCAGCTTCCAATGGTATATCCTGCTTTGATGCTCGTGACAGCGCCCGAAGTGTCAACCTCCCCTAACTCACTAGACTTCGTGCTAAGATCGGATTGAGCATGTTCGATCATGTTAGCTTGGTGGTCCCTAGAATCACCATCAAGTCTGACCCATATAGCACTTTCGGAAGATCTCGGCACGTCAGTGTTAGCGCTTACTACTACCCGTAACTTGGTGGTTTGATCACTAGAGTCTTCCATTAGAATCTTCACATTTCGCAATCTCAAGATTCGTTTGCGGGAGTGAGTTCATGCTGTCGGAGGAAACCCATGTCTAGGATGTAGCTAGGCATCAATGCTTCATAAGTAAATCTCCTGGCCAGACATGGAGGTTGATCTCATTATGGACGGGTGTATTTTCTCCTAAGCCTGTTTGCAGCGAGAAATTCCGGCTTTTGCAAAGAGAATGATTTGTCACAAGGTCAGAACGTAGTATCGGTTTTGTTGCGCCAGTGTCGATTGTAATGACGCACTGCTCACCGTCGACATAAGTCTGCCTCTCCGTAAAGCAGCCTGGAGACGGTGATGATGGTGCTGAGGTCATCGATCCTCCTAGTCAGCTTCTACCCTACGAAGCTGGCTCTTTCGTGATTCGCGCCTCCTCAATACGAGGAGATTTGCTTACAGGCTCTTGCAGTTTTGGCTCCCTTCGAGCTGCACACGCTAGACAATAGTTCAGCCTTCGTTGCTGCCGGTAGTTCCGCTGTAAATACCCGCGTTCGCTACAATCCCAGCATCAAGGCGTACCGTAACAGGTTTTGGTATGAAGACCGTCTGACCCTTAACCCCAGTAAAGCAAGACACTCTAGGACAGGTGGCCAATTCCTTTCTTTGGCATAACCAGATAGATGCTGTCCTGGTCCGGCGATTTGAAATTCTCAGAGGACATGAATGCGTCCCTGACTTTTCTGCTTTTGACCAGAGCAGAGGTGCAAAAGCTTTTTGCGTTTCAGCCAATTCAGCAACCAGAAAGTGTCTTTAGAGATTCCGTCTATAGCGATTCCCTTTGCACCTTTTCTAGGACCATGTACAGCTGCGACATCTCTCTTGCACTTTCAGTCCCTCATAGAGTGATCTGGATGATTCCCTTTACCATTCACTACAGTTACAAGGTCGATTGAGGACTTTTCTCGTGTCTCTCTTGAGCTTCTGTAGTTTCCAGTTATTATCACGCAGTATAGATTTTCCGAAGTAATGATAGTTTCTTCGAATTTCAGTTGGTCTCGAAAAATTTCTTTTCAATCATCTACCGATCGATATGTCCTGACGTGCAATGAAATCTGTCAACATCAAGCATCCATCATCAATGTATTTCCAATAGTTACCTCAAGCTAAAAAGCAGGCATGTTTAAAGGAAAGTAATGTGTGCTACATGAAACTTCGTCGTGGAGTAAAGTGCTTAAACTTTTTCGAAACAAGCTCGTAATGGCGCCGTTGATTTGCTCCTGGCAAATTCACGAAACTCGCAATAAAGCGACACTGTGTCTGACAACGTATGTTTCTCTGTTCTAGGCTTTAGTAAGTTTTCCTTTCGCAGTAGGGGGCCGGAGTATGGGAAGAAAATGGAAGATGGTTTTTCGTGTTTACATAAACGGAGACACGTAGTCTTACATTATTGTCTTTTAGTTTTACGAAAGAGGCTGTTAGGTTACATAGTTAGGATGCTTAGTTGGGTTGTGATGTATCCGTTCGAAAAGGAAGTGAAACTCGAAACTGATTGTTGATGAGATATTACATCGATACTACACAAATTTGAAACACGTGCTGAGATTTCAAAGCGAAATTTCAGTAAAGAGTTTCGTGAAGGTAGTCTTTTGTTCTGATCATCATTTTAGGAATTCTCACAGGCGACCCGGTAAATTATAGTTTGAAGAAAATTCCTATCAAAAACCCATTTATTATCCTAGGTTCTTGTGCAGCTCAAGAATGGTTTAAGTGTCACAACATATTGGAAGATTCAAAGTAGAAAATTAATTATGATTCAATGGATATCCTTGAGCTTGAACAATTGAAAAACAGTCTAGCTAACGAGGGAACTTAGGCTTAGCTATAAGCAAAAGCTGGATGTAAAGCACTTGTTCAAGGGAAAGGGAAGATAATCCGATTCTGAAAATGGTTCATGCTTTATAATTTTAATCCTTTTAATTGCTTTTGTGCTCTATGTGCAGATAGATGCTATATTTTATAGAAACTAATGTATTGCCTTTGTATGAAAGCTATAGATGAAATTCGTCTCCAGAGAACAACGCTTTTCCATAACAATATCCACCACTAACTTCAGTTCCCGGCACATATGCACCACGGCCAGAAGATTCTGGAACGCCAATTAGGTTTTTAGCCACAAAATCATCAAAAGAGCTTAGCAAAATTCTAAACTGGCTTAAGCTATCAGACAGCTGCACCATTAGCCGGACCACAAACTAAACCAAAACGACTAAGGCACACTTCGAAGTCACATCTACGCAAGTTCATGTAAATACGAAGTTCAGAACAAATTCAGAATCTGAAACAGTTCAAATCTGCGGGTCATGTTCGATATAGTTTCGACTCGCTAGACCTAAATCGAACCAGCCCTGCAAGTCCAGACTAAAGAAACTCGTTTGGTACTTTTTCAATTTGGTTCATTTCAGTTCTACGTTCTCAGCTCTTAAAAGTCGTTTAGGTGATTTGTAGTTGCTGCTGCCGAAGCTGTTGCGTTGTCCATCGAAGTTTTGCAGAAGAATTACTCGAAAGTCCCGTTGCTGTTATTCAGCTTATCTATCATATAGATGATAAAGTCTGCAGTCAAGTTGAAAATTTCTTCAGATTTGTCGAAAAACTGATGACGCCGACGATGATGATGATGGCAGAATGAAATGATGCATGAAAAGTAGAAAACTAGCGTGAACTGGATTTGTGGCAATCTGATATTTTATGTATGATATGAAAGAAAGCATTTTTCTTGCTGCTGAGCTGATCTATCGCTGTACTCAAATGAATGGAAGAGATAGATATCTGTTCGCTACATCGCTAGTGATTATAGTCAATATGTATTCACTTTGCGAATCTTGACCACATCTGTATCTATGGAAAGTTTGAAATGGGTTGAATGGTTAGATTAGCGACTGGCTATATGATTCCGGTTGCTGTTGACACGAAAATGAATTTATAATTTGTAGAATACAGTAAAATTGATTTAATGTGAAGTTTGCCTTTGATACAAATTATGCAGATATTTCAATACCTTATTTACGTTACCATTCGAAATTCAAGTTTCTGGTAAATCGCATTCTGTGAAAAAGCTAATAAAAGCTATCAAAGCAAAATTCAATTCTATCTGAAATATTAAGCTCGAGGTTTTGATAAGCACTGTCTTAAGATAATTTACATTTGACAAGTCGTTAATTTATGTGGAAATACATAGGCTTTCAAAAGACTTGTAAATCAAATCTCAGCACTGAAGTAGCTTAATGGTGGCAAAAACTTTTTGAAAAGTGTGAAATGTGTTTACCTCTTATTTGAGCCAAGGTTCAGGAGCTAGTAATAGCTCCTGCATCATTGTACTACGGTCAATTGCTGACACGACAAGAAAACTATATGCTGCCATATCGGCCAGACTAAAGTCCGAATGGGAAAACAGGATGGAATGAAGACAGCGGAGGGGGCAAATGGGCTTAATGTGAGCCGCGTATCCAGCAACCCTATTTACGATCTAACCTAACCTATTTGAGCCAAGTACCTCATAAACGAAATTGAATATAAGGAAGTAATGTTGTCGAAAAGTATCTAATACACTGTAATAATTCGTGCGATATATAAGCGTACCCGGTGATAAGAATTTTCAACACCAGATTTATTTTGAACGAATACTTATGTGAAACCAAGATCTGACGGCAGAATATGTGAAGAAGAATATCAGAGTTTAGTTAAATCGATGCCAATTTGCTTGAAAAACTTCACTATTTTCTTCCTCATCATGCTGTTATGAAGGCGGAAAGCTCTACGACAAACGTCCGCGTTGTATTTGATGCACCGAGAAAGACAACTATAAACATTGCTTTAAATGATATACTAGCTAAACGACCGACCATGCAAAATGACATTTTGAGGATTTTACTTCGATTTAGATTACATCGATGTGTGTTTGTAATAGATATAGAGAAAGTGTATCGACAGATACAAATGTACGCCGGCGATAGAAAATATCAGCTAATTTGGTGGAGAAGCAGTCCTGGAAACAAACTCAAATGCTTTCAGTTAAACATCATCGGTGCCATATCTTGCAACCAAAACGCTTCAGTTTTTGGACAGTATCCAAAACGACAAGAGCCCATTAGAATCGCAAGTGCTCAGACGCAATTTTTATGAAGACGACTGGCTCAGTGGAGACAACTGCTTAGCAGCATCAATAGAAATGCAGAAGCAAATAAGGGCCCTTTTGAACTCAGCTGATTTTAATCTGAGGAAGTGGTTCGCGAATTATCCTTGATTGTTGGAGAGCATGCCAGCTCAAAATCAAGAAGTAAAACCTGATTTTTGGAGCCACACGGAGGATACTATAAGTAGTGTGGGGCTGACGTGGTCACCAAAGAGCGATCAGTTCAATATAAAAACAACAAACGAATAGCTTTTTTGGAATAGCACGTATATACGATCCTCTAGGCGTAGCAGCCAAAATATTCATTCAAAAGCTATGGGTTTCAAATTCTGATTGAGGCTTACCACTTCCCGATGACCTTGAATAGCATTAAATTCGACCGACATGTATACGCGCATAAAACACGTTTTTGGAACCAGTTACACATCTTCGCGGATGCTTCACTTAAGACTTGCGGCGCAGCATCCTACAAAAAAAGATTTCATGATTCCAACATTGTTAGGGTACGTCTTTTATGCGCTAAATCGTGGATAAACTCAGAGTCATCCTCTTTCCTAATTTTTGTTGCAAACAGAGTTTCTACATAGCATGCAACAAATATCTGTACCGCAGCAATTGCGACATGTTGTATCAAAGGAAAATTCAGCTGACATTTTATCGAGAAATCTCATGCCACTAGCATTGATCAACAACACATTCTGGTGTTACGGGCCAATATTTTTCCACGGTTCTGAACACACATGGCCACAGCCATATGTTCCAAAGAAATCAATTTTTCACGGCAAAGACAAAGTACAACAAACACCTCACGTTTCAATTGCAGCAACAGAGTCCGCACAAGAAATCCTTAACCGAAAAGAGACACTCATGCATGTCAAAGAATTCTGGTCTACATCCTTCGGTTTACTAAAGCGATGTAAGAAAAAAGACACTCATTTTCAGAACAAATCTCTTGAAAAGAACTAAACGTAGCACAGTGGAAACTGATTTGGCTGGTTCAAAACAGATAATTTTCTGACGGGCTGAAATACTTGAAGCAATTCAGTGAAATACCGAAACGCAGCCCTCGTTCGACATTGACACCATTTAGCGATGAAAAGGATATAATGAGAGTTGGAGGAAGATTGGAAGCGTCAACTTTAGACTATGGAACCAAACACCAAATCATTTTGCCTTATTCTAGTTCATTAACCAAGGTCCTTCTACTTGACATACCCAAGGAATATATGCATGTTGGAGCCCAAACATTTGTTGCTATCGTCTGACAGTGGACATGGCCAATAAAAGGCAAAACACCAACACGATCTGTTGTTCAAAATTGTATACACTGCGTCAGATTCAGGCCAAAACTATTGTCCCAAAGAATGAGCAGCCTCCCCGAGCACAGAGTACAGCCAGCAAGACCGTTTCTGAACAACGGGATTGATTTTTGTGGCCCAATTGAAAAACATTTCAAGATACGAGGCAATCGACCACAAAAATCTTATATTGCAGTATTCGTTTGTTTAGCAAGTAAAGCAACTCACTTCGAACATGTATCTGATCTCACAGCTCAAGCATTTCTTAGAGCGCTAAAGAGGTTCATTGCACGAAGAGGGCATTGTCAAAATTTATACTCTGGCAATGGGACTAGGAGCAAATGGAGCAAAAATGCTCAAATCAAACACCGAAAGAGACAGAATATCTAGCTTCTGCATCTCAAAGGGAATTGAGTTCCATTTTATACCGCCCCAGGAACCGCACTTTGGAGGACCTCCCCGGTTCCATTTTATACTGCCCCCGAAGACCTCCTATAAGAGGCTGCAGTTAAGTCAGCTAAGCACTTATTACATCGCATATTAAGGAATCCATCGCTCACCTACGAAGAATTGGAAACCATTATGCTGGAGGCAGGGTCAATCCTCAACTATCGACCTCTGACGCCCCTATCAACAGATCCGAACGATCTTACTGCCCTCACAACAGGGCATTTTTTGATTGGTGAAGCTCTTAAGAGTTTCGCAGATCCTGAGACAGCACATTCAAAAAGCGGAATGCTCACCAGATGGTGTCTAGTTTCTCAGCTTAAGGATGCATTATGGAAACATTGGTCAAGAGTACCTAAATCAACTGCAACATCGTTACAAATGGAAGCAAATGAACACAAATATTTCAATTAGCACTATGGTTTTAATCAAGGAGGACAATTTGCATTACTTAAATGGCCTTTGCAACGTATAGTAAATAGTAAAGCGTTTAAAAGGGATCGATGGTTTAGCACGTGTCACAGAAGTTCGTACAACACGAAGAATCATTTTTATATTATTTCACGAAGAATCAACTCTTGAGAATGATGACACAGTAGAAGATGAGGCAAACAAATGGACACCCGTAAAGCATCAGGGAATACTACCTTCAACATCACCCACTCACAACGAAAAAACAACACAGCCAACAAAGTGAATGCCAATATTTTACGGTTCTACATTGACTACCATACTGCTCGTTTGTTTGATTGTCCCAACCCAACCAGGAAACATTTACACATCACGACGCCCATCAAGTTGCCGTTAGCTATACAGCGATGTCACTTGTGGTATCCCTGTTAATTGCATTCACCATAACCTGCAACAGATTTCGCGACCATCTCAAATCGAAATATTTACTGCCTACACCAGCACCAAGTAACCAACGCACCACAGCAGGTACGGACAGATTCCGATTTGACACCTCCTGCTAAATACCTAAATGAAGCGGGGTAGGATGTTTAGTTTCATTCAGCTTTAAATCAATAGAATAAGTCTGTATTGCATTATGCAAAGTTCAGTGCTTCTCGCTACACAGAATATAAAGTTCAGTTTTGCATGCATACATTAGATCAGCATAAATTGATCAATCATATTAGTATTTTTGTGAAAAGTATTATTTGCTGACATGTAGCTGATTTTGCATACTCAATATTTAGTTAGTAAGCAATTATGTATTATAAATATTTATCTAAGAATTAAATAAAATTATTATGATTCGGAACGCAGTCGAATCCTTTTATAGCTCTTCTAGTGTGTGGTTTAAGTGCCTCTTACGCCAAATTTCAGTTATATTGGCTGGTATTGATGTGCCGTAGAACAGCTTAAGAGACAAGGTACACGAACCTTAGTCTCTACTTTTAGCACCCTCTCAAAGAACGCTCATCTTCTGCGTTTAATATGTCACCTTAGATTCAGCATAAATATTTTAGCACTTATTAGCATTAATATTTTTTTCAAACTGAAAGAATGAAAGAAGCTATCACATGAGTATTTATTGAAAGTCTTTTTCATTTGATTTTGCGTATACCATGCGATTAAAGTATCAAAAGCTAAACTAACACCAAGTAGTACTGTCAAGTTTTTCAAAAATATATTTTTTTTTTTCTTACATAGATTCTAGTGTAACGAACCTGTTCACAAGGACATGGTGATATTTCCTAAAGCATCTGTCAATTAGGTCGTACTTGTTTTGTAGAACCGAAAGTGGTATTGAGTAAATATTGTGATATGTTCTCTTAGCTCTCTCTCTCTCTCTCTCTCTCTCTAGCTGATTGAAGAGGAGGTCTAAGCACAACCACTTAGCTGTGGATTTTCCAAGCTTCTGTTCATGGTCCAGTACTTTTCGTTATATTCTTAAATGACTTATGTAGAATAGTAAATACTGATACTGGCTTTTAAGTTATCATTATAGCCTACGCTGATGATAAAAGTAAAGCAATCCCACGACAACCCTCGTACAGGTCTAGGGGTTGAAGCTGGTAGAGAACTTCATTACAATTTTTTTAATCATTGTGGATACGAGTGTGGAGTGATTAGTTCCACGACTCACTTTACCCCTGATTTAAATCAGGTACCTAATCAGAGCTAAGTGAGCTCAAAGCTTGGTGCGCGGACCCTCGTCCGAACCTGGATTCGAACCAGGGACCCCACACGCAAGAAGCCAGTGCTGTACCTACTAGGCTACTCAAGCTTATCTACGCTGATGATACTGCGGCAATATTCATAGACATATGCTTAAGGAGGTCTAAGTTTTCCTCACCAATAGACTTTAGTGTAATGTACTCATTACACTAAAGTCTATTGTTGAGGAAAACTTAGACCACTGATTTGTCTACTATATTAAAGTTCATGTATAAACCAGGTCACAGTTTGAAACGGCAATTGCTTCACCCAGTTGCCATAAAACGTTGCAGAAAAGCATCTTCCATAAAGCAGTCCAGTATCATTGGACCTAGACTATTCAACTCTCTTACGACTAGGACCTAGACTATTCAACTCTCTTGAAGTAAAAAGAATATTCAACTGTTTTCTAAAACTTTTTTCCTAGATTCTTTTCTGAGAACTTGAAAGATTTGCAATCATCCGATTCCTAACCAAGCAAAATAGTTGCTATTTATTTTATTGTAACCTTAGATAGAATTCATATTAGAAGGCAAACTTGCATCACATCCGTATTTTTCAAATAGCTAAAATAATTTATCTTTTCGTAAATTCGCCAGCTTAAACTCTATTTTTCTTTTTAAATGTATAATTTTATCGATAATCACTTAAGTTTCTACTATCTTTCGAATGATCTGCCATCACTCTCGAACACAAGTTTGCTTTTGTGAAAACTGTATTTAAATTCATATAAAATAAATATATCAAATAGATGGTGGTTAGTTTCAATATGGTTGTAGTAAATACGGGCTCAAACCCTACGTATCGCAGACCGGGGTTCGGTGAGCCTGTACCTGAAATAACTCTTGTTCCGGAAGCAATGTCAGCGCTAACGTGAGACTGAAGGATGATGGAGAAATACTTTGGAGAAATGGAAATGGAGAAATACTACTAAGTGATTACAAAGTATCCTTTTGGCTATCGGTCGAAAAATAATGGGCTGGATTAATTCCAAGTTAGATAGGAGAAAGCTTTCGGAGTCACTCGATGGTAGCTTTTCTTGGCGAGTGCAGCGCAGGTCGAGTAGGTTTTTAGTAGATCGATCCGTTGGTGAACTCCACCCTGGGGAGAAATCAAGTGAGCGTGCGACCATAGGCGCGCCGTAGGGGGGGCCAGGGGGGGGCCGGGACCCCTCCAGACCCTAGGTTGGCCCCTCCCAGAAAAATAAATATTTCTAACAGCAGACACTTAAGTGTTCGCCTCTTTGGTTTTTGTTGTTACAGCAAGAGCTGTACAGTGCAATAGTGTAAGCCTATACCAAAGCATACACACTACTTATTACATAGAAACTGTGCTATTTGCTGTATTTATTACGATGTTATGGGATTTATCTCGAGAAAATATTTAATTTCGACAAATTATACGTTAAGAAAAAGACGAAAAGCGCCTCGCCAAATATTCTTTTTTAATTAAGATTATCTGTTCATTTATACTAGGCAATATACAGGTATTTAGATAAGAATACTTTTATAAACTGGTGTTTTATGCAATTATGTTTTTCACAAAACATGGTCTGAGTATTCAAATGGTAGGCTAACGTAGAATACAATTTCCGAAGTCATTTGGAGAATAAAAATGACATCCCTGCTACTTTTATGCTATCTATTTAAGACAATGTTGCTTATTGTGAGCAATTTTTGCTGCGCTTACTCTTTCTTGATGGGATTATGTACAATTAGCACATTCATACCTTGCATTAATCAAAACAAACACAGTCCCATTCCATATTTGAGAGCATGTTTCTTTGACTTTTGCGTATGATAAGGTTTACTTATTAAGTTTGAGTCAAAAAGTCCATACTGAATAGCTCGGAAAGTTCAATATTGCTGCTGCAAACCTTTTGACACCACCACAACAAAGACTATACCGAATTTGCATCCCGTTCAAATAACTTACCCTATAACTTTTGTTCCATCCAAAAAGGGTGTTACAAGCTAACTTCCGCGAATGTGTAAAATTTTTTGAAATTGAAATATTTTCGGTTTATTTTCACTACGAAATCATTATTTTTTGAAAATTTAATAGAACCGATTTCCAGGACAAAAAAGTTGATGCTGGCATCGCGAGATACCGTAAACGCAAGTTCCAGGTGCTAAAAATATAAATAATTCGGTGAAGAATTACGATTTCTGTGCGATTGGGAATTTTAGAGGTTTAGATTTGACTGTATAAATATAGTATCAAATTCATCTATCATTTGCATTTTATTCTAAATACCGATAAAAATACCAGAGAGTCAATGGTGTGAAAGATTTGTGTTGACGTACTTATGGTAGCTACACGGTTGTCCAGACATTTCAAAACGACAGAAACTTATTTTTTATACCCATTATGCGTCTTGTGAATTTTGTGATGATCTGATGACTCGGTGTGCAGTTATCACAATGTGAAATTTTCCATAGAATTTGCATTGTCGCCAAAAATACATCAAAATTTCAGCTCAACCAAACTTCGCGATCCGGATAAATTATCCGGATAGTAAAATTGATCCACAATGTCTTCAAGGACAATACAATAATCAAAACTCTACAATAATAAAACTCTAATAGTGCTTGGAAGACAGTAAGTGATATGGTGCTTGAACAGTCTTGGAATATTGTCAAGATGAACCGAAATTATTTGGAAAAGGCTATCGACCTTACGACGTGTCTCAGTCGCCAAGGACTTGCTTTCAGAGGACATGATGAAAGTGGTCCCAGTGATAACCGTGATTTTTTTTTTGGAATCTTGTGCATTATTCTCGAAGCATGATTTAATTTTTGAAATACATTTTAAAACAAGGTTGCGAACTACTGTAGTGGCAAAACAGAAAATGAGTTAGTAAAAACAATTGCTGAAATCGTTCGCGAGGAGATGACAGCTGAAATAAAAGAGTGCGGACTGATATCTATTATGGCAGACGAAGCAAGAGTCCACAAAAAGGAACAACTCTCCGTGTTTGTCATCTTTTCTAGATGTTTCAGGAGCTAGAAGTGCCTCGTATTTAGTCGATCTAACTTTGAGCCTGTTAGACAGTTACGGACTTAGCAAATTGCTTGTTGTTGGACAGTATGATGGTGCTAGTGTCATATCAAGTCAAAAAGGTGGTTTACAAACCTAAATTAAGATAAAACACCCTGCAGCCACATTTGTACACTGTCAAGCTCATAAAATTATCCTTGTTGTGATGCACACATTTTTCACAATCGAAACGTATGCATCCTTTTTCAATGTCATCAAATCCCTTTACATACACCTTTCAAAGTCATCACAACATCAATAGTTGAAGCAGCTTGAAGAGGCAGTTGGTTTAAACACAAGGCGTGAAATGAGAAGTTTAAGCTCGACTCGTTAGTCAATGAGATTTCACAATTGCAAATATGTGATCGATAGCTATGGAACTATAAAAGAGGCTTTAGAAAAAGAAATGAATGAAGGAAAATACAACGACTCAGTTTATGCATTGGCGATCTTTCATCTTTCACTATGTTCAAATTTTTTCTTCTTTCACTATGTTCTTTTTATAACGAACATGTTCAGCACATATTTTCAAACTAAAAATGCAACTCTTTGGGATGGGATGGATCTTGTGAATGCAACAGTTAAAGCACTACTAAGTGAGCGAGCAAACTTTTATGTAGTTCGGGAAAAAATTAAATCATTCGCAGAGAAGCACTGTCTGGATCTCACATTTTCCAGAGGATCACGAAAGCGGAAAACAGCAAAGAGCACGAGTCTGAAAGGTTTTGATATTGCATCTAGCCTCGGACAAGCAGTTAGGGCTGCAAAGATATCCTTGCAAACCAAATGGCTCGAAAAGAGTAAGTTACACTACTTTTCGTCTTGGCAAATTATTTATGATTTTCCTAGGTTTTCCAGGTAACAAAAATTTGAAACAAGAGATCAATTTCTTCCTTGTAAGCTTAATATATTCCAATTTCTTCAAAGACATTTTGAAAGTAAACTATTCTCTTCTTCAAGTATAAATTGAAATATATTTAGCTTCTTAACGAAAAAATAGTTTATATTTCTAATTATTTCCATTCTACTCTGGTATAATTCCTACAATTCATTTCTTAGTGCTAATGGATAATTCATTTGTAATTCATACTTACCATTCACATTATATATTATATATATATATATATATTATATTATATTCACACACACGAAGTTTATTTGATAATGCATTATGCATTAGCAAATAACAAAGAATAAATTAATAAACATATAATGTATTAGTAAATTATATAAGTTGTATGAACAGTACGTGTACCTTACGGAAGACAAAATTATCGCTTGTTTTGAGCCTTTCGTGCGACGCCGAAGGCAATCTTCTGGAAAGCAACAGGTTTCACTGGTACACTCAGAAAAATGTCATTTAATAGAATCAAATTTAAATCAAAAGTTGAAATCACTTTGAAATAAAAAGCGAATCTTATATGAATTCCAGTTTATTATAAAAATTTTCTTTTCAAACCAAAATTTTTCATCATTGAGTTAAAAAGAAACGTATATGAAGCCAAATCATATTTGAAAAGTTTTGAATTAAAAATGTTCAAATATGATTTGGCCCCAAATACGTTTTCTTTTTAATTCAATGATGAAAAATTTTGATTTGAACAGAAAATTTTTATAATAAACTGGAATTCATATAAGATTCGCTTTATATTTCAAAGTGATTTCAACTTTTGATTTAAAGTGATTTAAAGTGACATTTTTCTGAAAGTAGATCAACGATAAAGAGAGAATGCTACAGTTTATATAAGAAAATTCAGCTCTAGCCCACATTCAGTATTGATTCCAACAACAAAGTAGTTCGTTACGGTCGGCCTTAGCTGCAATAATACATTTTCTTAACTCCACGATGGACAACAGAGAACTCAATGTCGCTATTTCCGTTGAATTATAAAAGGCTTTGGACACCATCGACCATAAAAAAGCTACTAGTCAGAGATTATCTCCTAAATATATATGTATATAATAACAAAAAAATCCGTACACGTCGACCAAGAATGCAAAATGAATATTGGTATTCCACAAGGATCTATTCTCGGACCACTTCTTTTTCTGTTATACGTGAACAGCATACAAAACTGTCCTTCTTCAGATGATGCCTTTTTTTTATTCTGGAAATGACACTTTGACTTTCCAGAACAATCGGCAAAGTAAACTATTTATAAATGCCAGAAATATATATCATATTCTAGTAGAAGAACAAACATCGATAAAACTCAATTAAATGCATCACAGTCGGAAAATTTTACCAAGAAAGGACGAATAGATGGTAGCAAGGGTCAAAATTGAAGAAAAATACACAAAAATATAGACAAACAGACGAAAAGACAGCACTTTTAAAAAAACCAAAACGCATTCACCCAAAACCAAACATACTAGCCAGACATCTATCGGCAAAATCATCTAACATCTATGTGGTGTAAAAAGTCGAGTTTAGCCCAAACATCCATTGAACTTGGGTTGAAGCTGATTGAGAGCTTCATTCGTAGATTTACAATTAAAGTATACGAGTGTGGAGTAGTTCCATAACTCACTTTTCTCCTGATTTAACTCAAGCACTTGTTCTCCAAGCTAGATGAACTCAAAGCTTGGTGTAAGATACCTGGTCCAAACCTGAATTCGAATCAGGGACCCCACACACTAGAAGCCAGTGCTCGGCCCACTTGACGAAACGAGCATATACTAGATGTTTAAATGACATGGATAAACTATAATAACAACAACAGATGCAAAGTGGCATCTATGACAGTACTAAAAAAATGTTTGAATTTATTCCTTCCTTAAGCTTATGACCCCGCAAATATTGTACCAATAATTGCACATGGAATTTTGGTGTGAGGCCAGAATTCTAAGCACCATACCGATCTTATTGGGAGGCCGATGATCAAATCCATCAAAATAGTTCATAAAATGCCCACACTTAGCTTCAATAGTATTTGGCAGAATTATATTGCAAAAAAATTTATACTACTTGGACGAGGCAAATTCATTTACAAGATTTTGGTCCAGCAACTCAAGTGACCACATAGTTTTTGAGCTGTGGGTAAATTCACCTATATTTCGGCAAGGTAATAGAATTCTTCAATACACTGCCTAATGCGGTTATATATTCCGAAAACTTGATAAAATTCAAACAAAATCTAAAGCTGTATATCGATAGAGCAAACTAGTAATGAAGTCTAAAGTTTTTTTTAGCAAATTTTCTCTGAACACAAGTTTTGATTACAAACAATATATAATGGACTACTTTAACTATTAAGATCATAATTTATCTTTCACTTGTAATTTCAAGAATAAAGACGCGAAGAAAGCAATTCAATAGTTTATTTTCAATTTACTCATGCGAAAACAATTCAAACGTACGAAAATGAGAAAAGGACAATGCGAAAAAATCGAGAGATATAGCGAAAAGTAGCGAATCAAATCAAATTGAAACTAACAAAGAAGAGAGCTCAACTAACTGGCAATTTTCTTATACAGCGATGAAAATGTCGGTACATTTTTAACTGTTATAAACTACTATAAACTTAGTCGAAATTTCATAATAGAATACAGCATTAATGTCCAACGTCAGCTGACTGGAATTTCGTTAATTCCACTGGAACGGGTGGACGATTCATACTGACAGTCACCTGTCATTGGGACGGATCGATCGGCAAGTAAACATTATCGTCAATTATTTCTAATTTTATTTTCAGGTAGTTCAACCCAGACTCAACATTCTCCCCTCCGATGAGGCGACAGTCTCATATTTCACTGTAATTAGACTATTATTTATTTAATTTTAACCTAGAACAAAGATCTTCATTTTCTCTGCTTCTGGTCTGCTATTTGATATTTTCCCTTGAACAATGGCACGGTTCTATGGAGCGGCATTTCCTCCTTGCGATGATCATGAACCATGCCCGGGAACTTGAGGTTTTCAGGTAATATCCTTTACTCTGATATACCAATTTTTTGAAAAGTACTACATAGGACGAAGTGCTATAATTATGATTATTATGACACAAGCGGACCATGCATATTATGTGATGGAGAAGATGGAAGGAAAGAGGTAGGAAAAAATCACATAGTTATTTTCTAATGATGAGTGAACCATTATGAAAGCAATGGTAACCAATTGTTTGATTGAACCTGATACATAACAATGTCACAATAAGAAAATGATGCGACATTCTGCGAAAAATTTAATATTCACAACCATCTCCAATTATTTAACGTAGTTCATAAACAAACAACGGAAACAAACAAATTTTAACCAGTTGGATTTCAACAACAAGCACCATTTTGCACACATCTGAGTAAATATTGATTCATAATTATATCCAGATTCTTCTTATTTAAATTTTTCGTCTTGACACCATGCCTCATCCTCTATACTACGTGCTAGCAGCCAGGTTAAAATAGGGTACTTTTCTGTTTTTCCCCCCCCATTTTTTTTCACTTTTTGTTGTTGCAATGTTTCTAAAATTGATTAGAAAGTAGTAATTAACCAAAATTATGATGGAGAAACACGTTTAAAAGAAAAAAAAAATTTTTTAAATTTTGTTTTTAAATTAATTTTTTAATTTAAAAATTAATTAAATTAATTTAAATTGTAAATTAATGTCACATAACAGTGGGAATAATTTTTGCTCCATTTTTGACGTCTTACCTTTCCGAAGCTTCAACGCAATTTACAATTAAGCTATTACATTAATAATGTTGAATACAATTTGTTTATATGATTAATAACAGTATAATGAGCAGGCCTCCCCAACAACACATTAACTTTTGAAAAACTCATTCTGCCACATAAAAATGAAAAAAAAATTTAAAATCGGAAAATTTTTTTTTTTTTATGAATTTTTCCATCTCAATTTTTGTGGAGTAACTTTTTAACCCATTTCGAGCAGTTTTCATTAAAAAAATTAAAAAAATGGAGGGAGAAAAACAGAAAAGTACCAAAATTTATTCTCACTGTTATGTGACATTAATTCCAAATTTAAATTAATTTAATTAATTTTTAAATTAAAAATTTAATTTAAAAAAAATAAAAAAATTTTCTTCTTTTAAACGTGTTTCTCCATCATAATTTTGGTTAATTACTACTTTCTAATCAATTTTAGAAGCATTGCAACAACAAAAAGTGAAAAAAAATGGGGGGGGAAAAACAGAAAAGTACCTAAAATAGTGAAGATGTTAAAGCAGGCAGGCTTTGTTTTGCGGTACAAATAATAATTATCGGTCTGATTGATTGCATCGCAGCGTTTTCGCTTAATTGCTTCGAAATTAATGGAAACAAAATCTATAATGAATCTATTTCTGACGAATAGCCTAGCCTGAAAATTTCTTCGCTTCTCATCTATCGTATCATATTTAATTATTCCACTCCCGAAATTCGAAAGCAATTTAAATCGCACTAAACTAATAATAAAACTTAATCAATAGCATTTCGTTCGACAGCGTTACATTGCACGGTGATTATTCCGCCGAATTTCAAGAGTTTCTACTTACATACCACTTACCAGATAAACCAGTACAAGAAGCAGGCTGGCACAAATCAAGAATAACTAACTGAATTGGTTTTTTTAAATTCATAGCTAACTCGACAACAACTTAATTCATTCACCCTTCGTTGAGAGTAAATAAGTACTTGTTAGTTTTCATCTATTACTTCTAGAAATATTTTTATTGTTCAGTACTACGAAGTCTTCAAGCACATCGAAATAGACACATTTTCAGAATTTCACGGCTCGGAACTCGAAATTTTAAAGCGCGAAGAAGCACTTGAAACTGTAAGAAAGGGGAAACCTAATTTTTCTCAAAGCAGCTATGATAGCCGGATGTAATATTTGAAGAATCTGATTCTCAAATGCTTGAATCTGAAGCAACTACACGATAAAATATCCAACAGGTAGTGTTGGGGCTGTCAAATTTTCAAGCAAATACTAATTTTGTCACTCTATCAAGTGTACTAACAAGTATCTAAAAAAATGCTATAATCTTCCGAATCTACACGAATTCAAAAATTTCCATAACAACAACCATTCGAACTAACAAAATTCACCAATTTAAGAATATATTATCGCTCTCAAAACTTCCAACCAATACAATTCACGCGGAATAACTCACAACATTCAACCACATTCGCTCGATGGCAATACGTTTCACGATAATTATTCAGGTGACACAAATTAGCGCGAGGTAATGACCTGCACAGATTCACAAGTCTTTTCGCCAGTAGCCGTGGCGCTGTACGAATACAGCCGCCAGACACTGTGATGCGATTCGCTTCAGCAGACTTTCTACCTCACAGCATAGCTGCTGGCTTCGGTTTCTTAACTATTGCTGCCTGCCTGCCTGCAAGCGATTCGATGAGCCGTGAATTATCTCACCTTTTCTCGCGATCCAAGAAAATCCAATTCGTCGGAGAAAGCAGTCAGCAGTCAGTCCCTGCTAGACTCGTTCTCGTAATCCTCTCTAGCACAATCGAATCTTCGCAGTAACCGAGCAATATCCAAACACACGTGTCGACAGGACTTCAGCCAGAAACACTTTTAACTCTTCACTCGACCGCTCGCTGTTCCCTTTGTCCCGCCCAGCACAGTCACAGTAGCAAATGGGTCACTTTCCAACCAACTGCCGCGGTCGCCAAATCGTTAAGTTACAGTGCGCTTGAAGGGAAACCAGGTCGCATCTGAACGGCGAAGAAAATAACAGCCGGAAACCGCGCCAAGCACAACGTCTACATGAACTACTCTAAAACACTAATTACGGCGCTAATTGAGCGCAGACAATTGAAAATAAATCGGCGGCAATTTAAAAAGGAGTTCTTCCGCGACGACACTATCCCGGTCCTCACAAACTTTTCGCCTCACTCGCGCACCTGTGGAATGAATTGGTTTTCAATCAGACTATGGACCACCGCCGGGTCGACTCACCAGTGCACAATAGGAACAGCTGACGGCGATACGCGACGTTGGGCGGTTTCTACCACTCTCACGCTTTCCACAATTTTCTGTGGTTTTCACGATTTCACTCAAGCGAAGCACTGCAATTGTCCACACGATCGTCACTTAACACTTTTCACCTGTTCAATTTCTTCTCTTCGATTTCAATCCTCGCACGGCAACGTTCAACGAGCCACTGGAACTTGACGGCACTCGCCCTCGCACTCAAGCTGCCGCGCCGCGAAAGTTGAATACGTGGCCGGGAGGCGAATTCTTGTACACACATACGACCATTCCATTGCCGCGGCGAAACAAAGCTCCAACTTTCCAGCAACAACAAAGTACTCGGGACTGTGAGTAGAGCAGCAGCCACTGCTGTCGACCCGGTGCCGGTTTGGTCTCTTGCCGGCATGGTAGGTCATCAACGTCTTTGAGCTCGCGTCGCAGCAGGTAGGGAATCTCACAGGTAGTGGAAAGGTGCGTTGCGACGACATTCACGCGGCCACGAGACTGTGCACCTGATGAGCTTGGCGGGAATCTGGCTCGTCATGATATCCTCGACTCGATGCCAATACGAAGCGAAGCAAAGCAGCATCGGTGGGTGCAATCGAGCTGTGAAGAGGAGGGCGGATGTCCTTTGGGCAAAGCATGCAGCAAGTGTTTAGGACGATATGGGTCTCGTGTTTACTCGAATTTCCGGTTTTCTTTGCATATCTTTGGACTGTAAGTTGTTTGCAAACAGATTAGGAGGACATGTGGAATGACGTCGTTGGAAAAATCTTTCGTATGACCATATGGTGCAAGAGCGAGGTCATGAATATGATATCTGCGTTTAGGTGTACCACAGGTGCAGCAGACTTTTGTACAGATTTGGTTACACAGGCAATCCAGGATTTGGTTAAAATGTGATTTTTGTTTTTTGTTTTTTTTTGGTTATATTTGGATGCTCGGTACAATTGTTGGGTAAAATATCATATCTAAATACTAATCATAACTTTTTCACTGATGTAGACAATTTGAAATTTTTCAAAGCAATTGTTTTGAAAGATAAATGAAATTAACCCGAAACAATATTTTACTTAGAAGAATAGTGAACTAAAAAAGTTGGAAATATTATAGCTGAATACGTAAAGATTTACACATTGTATAAAAAGGATTGCACATAATGAGTGCGTAAAGTCTTCAAACGGTTGTTAGGAATACAAACCTCAAAGTATCAGTAATTATACGAATCATTAAATACGTGTACTTATCTGACGGCTGGATCTATACCCGAATGAAAGCTTACCTTTTCCAAGGAGGAAAACTGTCCAAGATCTTAGGACCGCGATTTCCATCCACATTGAACAAACCAATAATAACAGATATGTATGTCAAATGATAATTCGTAAAAAAGTTCAAATCAAAATGGACAAATGTTACAATGTCAAATCACAATAGAAAAATATAGTGTTTATGAGGAAAGTACAAAGTTGTAAAAAGAAAGAGAAAGTATACCTACATGGAAATTTGACAATTGGAAATGCACTAGAATTTGTCTTTTCTTTGTTTTTTTGAAACTCGATTGGATTAATATGCTCGTAAGTTCAAGTATATCGAACAAATTTGAATATTTGTAATTGTAATGTTGGAAATTGAAGTCAGTATTGTTTTCTTTAATTAAATTAGCAGTTAGTGTTTGCATCCGCCGATAAATAGGAAATTTATTTGTAACATTGCTGTATTTTGACGATATGAAAAAGATGATTTTAAAAGCATGTGAAAGAGTCATTTTTGAGGTACATACATAGTAGCGCCTGTCGTGGATGAGCCTTTCGAACCTTCAATCTGTCTCTGAGAACTGTGTTTTGCTGCAGCTAATGCTTTCGGCACTTTGACTCCTCTTCCCTGGATGGACGATTCCTCGGCCCAACTCACTTCTAATCCAAAGTCAAGTATGTCACTTAGTACAGTTTTGCCGCACTATTCCGTTAGCTGTCTGAGGCTTGGATATCTCTCGTTAGGACCAGCTATGGTGTTTTTCAGATGTTCCATGGTACTGTTATGACGTTGTTCTAGTCTGTCAAACAGTTTTAACGTTTTGTCGCGTATGCATATGTCTATTGTCTCAACCCTTAGGTCTCTGTGTATGTCCGTATTCCTAACATACCATGCAATACTGAATATTCTCCTAAGAGCGAGGTTTTGGCATAACTGCAATTGTTGTTTGCTAGTCTTGCATGCCTGGTAGAAGGCAGTGCTACCATATGTCAGTATGGGTCGTTTGTAGAGGAGCGTTTTGTTGGTCAAATTCAGTTTGTCTGGTCTGGTGATTGGTTGCAGTCTGCTCAGTACACCGTTTACCAGAGATTTTCCTAGACCCCCCAAAATAAAATTATATATCGGCATGCGTCGAGCTATAAAATATACACAGTTCATTCAAAAAGTACCGGGACTAATTTTTTCTGTGAATTAAAAGAAGAGATTTAAAAAAAAAGATCTTATTTAGTTTTCAACAGAAGCCCCTTCTCTTTCTATACAAATTTTGCTGCGCTCATACAGCCGCTGGAACGACCTGGAGAAGTCTTCTTCCCGAATAGCTTTCAGAGCGTTGGTTACATTCCTTTGTATGGTCTCAACGTCTTCAAAACGTTCTCCCTTCATGGTCATCTTCAATTTAGGGAATAATAAAAAAGTCTGCCGGAACCAGATCTGGTGAGTAAGGCGGATGGTTAATCGTGGAGACCGATTTTTGGGCCCAAAATTGTGTGACTTGTATTGATGATTTGGCCAAAAATTGTGTGACTAGTATTGATGATTTGGCCAAAAATTGTGTGACTAGTATTGATAAATGTCGTGCAGCAGAAACCAATCACCGGTGCGGTACAATTCCGGTCTCACACGACGAAACCGCTTCAAAAGTTGATCCAGCACACCTTTGTAGAATTGTGTACTCACTGTTTGACCCGGGCAACCTCGCTACTGGCGAGGTTGAAGGACGCCCATCTCGTGGATCATCTGCCAGCGACTGTTGACCACTCTTGAATCGTCCAAACCACTCGAAAACTTTGCTGCGGCTTAGAAAATCCTCACCATACGCAGTTTTCAATAATTCAAATGTTTCCGAGACATTTTTCCCCAATTTAAAACAAAATTTGATCGCGGCACGTTGTTCCATAGCGAAAATTGTGACGTACCGATAAAAACCTGTCTAGATAAACAAACACAGCTGGCAAATAAATGAGGTTACAGTGCTCCTATCACCAGTGTGTGTAACTAAGACCTGATATGACATAGTCCTGCCATCAAATAGCAGACATCGCTAGTTGTTATTTTTATTAAAAAAAAATAGTCCCGGAACTTTTTGAATGAACTGTGTACATGTATTGTTGTCATTCGACCTAAAATTAAAAAATTTAAAATTTCAATCAATATCATGTTTACTTACCTGAACCTGTCACTTACATGTTTTAAACAACATCAGCTATACCAGACTTAATATGAATTCCAATCGGCTAATCATTGGAATATTAACATTGCATTCTAAAGTAAATTGTTGATTTTGAAAGGAAATTGTTATACCTTGGGAATGTAATGTTATGAAAGAAAACGTTAAACTTACCGAAATTTTAATTGGATCGAGTTTCTTTCTTAAAAGTTGGTCATTAGTTTTTCAAACTTTGAAACAATCGATCGAAATCTTTTGTGACAAGTTAAACCTTGAAATTAAAATTGCAAGTAGAATATTACGCCGTAAAAAAAATCTTGCGTTTCATCAAAGTCTAGTAGTCTTAGAACATGTATTGTCTGCGTATAAGGCTACTTTTGTGTTGGGCATATTGGAGATATCTGCTGTGTATAAGCTATACAACATCGGGGAGTGTGGTGCACCTTGCGGGACTCCAATTTAAATTGTTCGCATCGTGGAGAAGTGGTTGTCAATTCTGACACAGAAAGTTCTATCCTGGAGAAAGGATGCAATTAGTTGCATGAAGGGTAATGGAATTAGGAATGAATGCATTTCGAAGATTAGTCCTGAATGCTAGACTTTGTCAAACGCGTTGGCCACTTCAAACATGGCTGTACGTATATGTTGCATCACTCTTGCAAGCTGGAGCCCAGTAGAATATAGTGGCTTGAAGCCAAATTGTACCTTCGGGATTTTCCGTCTATGATTTCATTAAGCCAGTCGAGAAGAAGACGCTCACTAGGTTTTCCTACGGCAGATATGAGCCTTATTGGTGTCCAATTATGTCTTTGCCTGGTTTAGGCACAAATGTTATAATCGCTGTCTTCCAGACTTTTCGTTCGAAAAATAGCGTTTATAATGTCAGTAACTGTTGTAAATGTATTGTCAGCGAGTTGTGCCAGCCAAAAGCTCCCAATTGAATCAGGTCCAGGTGATTTCCACTTACTGAGTTCACTAATGAGTTTTTCGACCTCTTCGAAGTCTGTTGGTCTGATTCGATACTCTTCTGTTGGGGCAGAGGCAACGGCTTGGTCTACAGACTCAGAAACTTCTTCTTCCTCATCAAAATCATCCTCCGGGGAGCGGTTTTTCTGAAATTCAAGTTCTAGTGTCTCAGCAAAACCCTATGACTTGCCAGCGCCGTCAAATATCAGGACATTTGGCTTATTGATAGGGGCACCACGATTAGGTTTTTGTGCCGAAAATATTTGGTCATCCCCAGGATCCATGCTATGCAGAAAGTCACCCCACTTTTGGCTGCGGAACCGTGCGATCTGACAGTTGATGGTATTTATGAGCCGATTTTATTCCGTTGCTATGCAAGGATCACCCGTACGACTAGCTCCTCTCGGAATTGTTATCCTCTTCTTTATGAGATCTTTTATGTCTCTTAAGAGTTCGTAAAAGTTATATCCCTTTGTCAGAGTTTGAATCGCGTTGTACTCTTTTGCCAGCTTTGTTTTTCAGTCACAGCGTTAGTAGCGTTAATAGCTCGTTCGCCATTGGATCTCGGAAAGCATTCCCATTTGTTCTCTTGATCATTTGAAGAGGTTCGTCAATGTTAACATCTTCTATAATGAAAAATGCCGGATAACAGTTCATCAAGGACAGTCAGTCACAAGTTCTGATTGAAATTATGGGAAAGTTCAATATCTAGGACATGACTATGAACTTTGCAAAGTGTGTGGGTTCGTCGTGAAGATGCAGGCTTATGCAACTCTCTGTGATGAATCTGCGTAGCTCGATTCGAGCTTCATTGCTTCTCACGTCTTTCCAGCGGCAATAATATGCGTTTAAGTCTCATGCCACAAAAAACAGAGCCTTCGTCTTCCCTTTTGTCACCTGTTTTTGTTATATTAACTAGCTATATATCAATGCCGGATCCGACGCTGGCTTAGGAGTAATATTGTCGAAAACTCATTCTCCGCCTGGACCCGGGTCAATGTGCTATAAAAACCGCACAAGGATAGGTGCGTTATTTTACCATTAACACTGAAAAAAATTCACATGGCACCCGCATTATTTATGGCCCCATACGCTATGTACATAGTACTCCGAGCTATGCAATATGGCTCCCAGCGCCATAATTACATGGCGCAGAAATTATGGCCCCACACGCTATATTACATAGTGCCATGAGCCATGTAATATAGCTCATGGCACTCCAATTATAACTCGCAGCCATACTGTGTGAGGGGACGTATAAATATCAGCAAGTGACATTTGAGTATTGCTTCTTGAGTATAGGAAAGGCAATGGTCTTTGATGTCATTTATCCCTCGGGAATTTCGTCGATAGAATTCCATCACCTAACATCAACTGCTCTACCTCCAGATGCTCAGAACTGAAAAGGCTCGTGGCCTTTTGTTGAATGCGAACTGGATCTTCAGATGCACTGAAAAAACACATAGCGCCAGATGCCATAATTTATAGACTTTTGGCGCCATTTACATAGTCGGTTTCGGTCGATTTGTGATAAAATATAGCGCCACACGCCATAGTACATAGGAGCAGGCGCTATGCTTATAGCCCTCCACGCCATATACTATAGTCATTCACGCCATGTACTATAGTCCTCCACGCCATGCGGATGGAGGACTATAGTACATGGCGTGGAGAGCTATAAACATAGCGCCTGCTTCTATATACTTTTCTCCATGTATTATGGCGTGTGGCGCTATATTTTATCACAAATCGACTATGTACATGGCGCCAGAGGTCTATAAACTATGGCGTCTGGCGATATGTGTTTTTTTAGTGAATAAATTAGTTTCCATGGGACTAATAAAAAATGGTAGTATTAGTGCGCAATACGATGCTGTCCATTCAAATTAACGGACACTGTCCTAATGTTGCACTGTCGTTGAAGACCTAGAATTACGTAACGACATAAAACACTAGAGCAATAATAGCTTAAGTCTTACCCCAGTGGTTAATAGCTAGTTGAACCTATGTTCTTCTGATATACTATGCCTGGAAAAATTAACATAAGCTTGAGTGATTAAATTATGTTAATCAATAACGTTATTAAATAATGTCAGAGCAACATTAGGTCCTGGCCTTAAAGCATAATCATGGAAAAGTGCTCCAGAGCACATACATTTGTATGAATTATAGGCCTTCATACAAAGATGACAGCTTCACCCGAAAGATGAAAGCAACGGGTCTGCACAACCCGTTGGCTTAGCATCGGTACTGTGGGGGCAGGAGTAGCCCGCGCTTACTGATAAGCGCTCCTGTCGTTGGGAGAGGCCCTGTTTGTGGTGGCCCCTTATAGACTATCCGGTATGGAATCGTTTTTTAAACTGATCAGAAATCAATTCCGGAAATGGCACTTGCTTAGGAGGATGTAGAGAATGCTGACACTCCGCCTGGATCCGGGTCAATGGGCTCTATAAACCGCATGAAGGTAGGCTCGTTATTTTACCATTAATAGATTAGTCTCCATGCGTATAATTAAAAATGGCAGTATTGAAGTGCACAACACGATATTGACTATGCAAATTCATAGTCACCGTCCTAACGCTGGACTGTTGTGTAAGCCTTACTGGCAGGAGACAACATTAAAATATTAGAACAAGAATAGCTTAAGTATAATGAACGTAATGGATTATGCATGAAAATAGGAATAAAACATTGATTGCCTGGCGACAAATATCGATCCTCATCACCAACTACTATCCTGATGCCAAGCATTCACTGCCGGAAGACTTTGTCGTGTGTATGGTGCCATTACACAGGCATAGTATGGTCTCAATTGTTGAAACCTGGCCAAACCATTATGGCTGAAGTTTACTCTCAGGAGCTACGAAGAGCTCATCAGGAATTACAACGTAAGCATGCAGCGCTCGTGAGCAGGAAGGGAGTCCTGTTCCTCAAGAACAGCGTACGGCGGCACTCACCAGAAACACTAATGAAATATGCTTGGAAAACTTTAATTTTATTGCACAAGCCTTACGGCACTGATATGACAAAGTTTATTAATTGTTTGACAAGCACAAATCCTTAAAAATGTGCAAGCTTAAAATTTGTAATCAGCCCAGGCTCTAGATATGGGCGAGTTTCCCCCCGTCTTTTTTACTGGGATCCATTTAAGATTCAACTCGAAACTCTGTCTACACCTCAGAGCAAAAAGATTTAAAGAAACGAAACAAGATAAAATCTATAAATAGAACAAAAGATAAAATCTATAAATAGAATAAATCGAGAGAATTCCTATCTCAGATATTCTCTTTGATTTCTCCGTTAGCTATACTTTATGATTTTTTGGTTGTTACTTGTCAAATTTGTGTACATATGGCCTACTATCTCAGTGCATATGATGACAATTTTCTGTTCGCGGAGGAGAAGACTGTCAAATTTACCCATAGTCCCATAGTTTTCCCTGCTACGAGCACTCAGATTCAGGCAAATTGCTTCAATTCTCACTGCTGATTTTATTTTCTTACATGTCTTTAATCCGAGGTCTGTTCGTTCTTTCTTGCCTCACTCAAGCGTTCTATATGATTTCAAATAGACTAAAATCACAACACTTCACAATATGTAGAATCACCAATGCTAAGCATCAAATTAAACATTACTAAAACTTTCTAACGAATTTTCCTTCTATCGCCACACTGTCTACGTCCTTCTGTCGAAGCACACTTTTCAGGTCAGGTACAACTACGACGACAAGAAACAATATCCTATTGATTCGAAATCTTCTAGTAGTTATAGCAATATTGAAAGTGTACCTTTTTGAAACTTTTCCATCACCGCCCACATGCTAAGTCCCCAAAACTTCAATTCAAGAATAAAGCACTTTAATAAGTCGATGAGCACCTTCGTGTTCTCTCCTCACTTTCGCATGTTCAAAGCAATTCATTCTCGCTGGCGAGACAAGGGAGTTTAGCCTGAGTGGTAAATCCAATAAATTCCACGCTCCCCCAGCGCCACTGTCACGCATCTATCACTTTATCACTGCCTGAGATTTTAGATGAACGTATAATCACATTATCAACACATCCGTGATCAAAGCAACTCCGGCCTACAACGGATGATACTCGTACCGTAGCCGGCTTCAACCGTGCACGATTGCCTACCTAACTTTTCTTCTGTACAAATCACATCAGATGCGACAGGCCGCGCGCTCACAGACGTGCGTTATGAATCAAAAGCTTTCGCCTCTTTGCCGGCAGTTGGGAATGGGATTCACGCAACAGCGCACTGAAATGAAGTGTGTACTCGAACATGAGATCGCCTGCAAACAAAGATACTCCGCACGATTTTCAAGTGCTTTCACATTGGGGAAATACCAGTATTCGCTCCGACCAGAGACTGAAGCGAATTGGAAGCATGAGTGGTCTTCTTGGAGCCGTTGGAAAGCGACGCACAACAAGGCACAACGTTCCAGGATTCTTTCGGATTACGTGGAAGAATGTGTACGTCGACGAGTCACATTGAGCAGCACAACAAGAATGCAACAGGCCTTCTATACGGTGTCCAAGAGCCTTGTAGTGGCCACTTGTTGCGTGTCTTAACAGATATGTAGATTGTACTACGGCTGGATGTGCGGAATGGCTGCAATTCGACTGTTGAATGTTGCCAGGATAGGGACTCAGATAAAAGATTCAACGAACTAAGAAGATTATCGGTAATGTTCTTTTGAGTGGAATTTCTAAGATGCGACTGAGACGCTCGTGTCATTCGCGTGGATAAAAAAGTTTCCAATCGGATTACGGAGGTTAAAACAGATAAGCTGCGTCTGCGGTAAAAAAAACCTACGGCGAAAACATCTTAAGTGAGTTTTTGTTTCTTTTGGGTGTCGAAGGTTCATATTATGTCGTTTCTTACGTGATTGAGAGGAATGTCGAGAGTGTAATGATATCTACTTACAAATAATTTAGATAACGATCGCAAGCAATTTTGCATGATTTTCAATTTCTATTTTCGTGGTTTACTGCGTACATACGATAGTTCAAAAAATTGTTTTGCATAAAAGTATTGCGCGATTTGTCAAAGAATCATTTGTTTCGCATCGGTTAATTCAAAATTAAAGAACACTGAATTATAGGAGTAATATTTTCGGAATTTCGATGGGAAAAATTGTGAAATAAAAAATAGACTAAAAGTAGTTTTATTAATAATTTTTCTGGCCTAGCAGAAAAAGTTTAGTTTAAAAAATATCCATTGAACCAGTTGGATTATATTATTTTGAAAAATATTTTGAGAAAATAATATTTCAAGATTTAAGAAAGCCAAACACAGCAAAACTTTGAAAGCAGCATAACATACCATAAACAAAGAAAATGCTTAGTGCTTGCAACACTTTACCAGCACTGCAACTAAAAGTCTCCCACAATCACCTCACGTCAAAATCAAACAGCTCTATTGATCTCGATTTTATCCGATGATTTGTTCGAAAGTTACAGGGATAGAAAGATGTTTGGGATAAAAAAACGAAAGATGTTTGGAACCAGAAAATTTCTAGAACTTAGAAAATTTAAACATTGGTAGCTTATTTTCATTGTAAATATTCGCGATATGAATACTTAATGTAAGCATTTATTAATACGAAAATAGCAAAAAACACCTCGTGCTGAAAGCAAAAAATATATCACATCTGCCTCACATTGAAATCTACCTACCCTGCGAATTTCTTTTTGATCCGATTACTGTATTGGAAGTTATAGGGGTACAAACAAAATTAGGGTTACCAGTCACTAAAGTTTTCAAATTTTCAAGATCGTAATATTTGTGGTTTATTGTCACTATTGTCACACTATATTTTACGATAAAATCGCTTAATAAAGATATTGCAAATAAATATAAAAGCAAGAATAGTTGACAGCCCTATCATGGCTTTTTAACCAGATTCCGTCAGAAGAATGCTTATAATAAGTTCCATATACCATATGAAATTCGTTTTGATTTCATGACTGCACTAGAAGCTATAGGGCAAAAAGCTTTATTTTCCTGATTGAATTTTCAAACACCAAGACACCAAAATTACCATAGCTGGCAGCACCAAGCGAATTTTTCAACCAAATTTCTAAGTAAGGTTCAACTACTGTGCCAATTTCATGAAAATTTGGTAGTTGAATCAGAATTTATAGGGCAAAAAGCAGTTTTTTTCTTTATAATTTTTCAAGATGGTACCACTGGCACAGAGTTGTCCGCATTTCCAAATCGCTTCTATCAGACCTGGTCCTAGTTAATACAAATGCATTCTGTGAATTTCAACTGTATGTAATAAGTTAATATTATGTTTGGTTTTTTGGTTAAACTTTTGGCTTTCGTTTCGAATTGTAAGTGGTCAATAATGGGTTGTTGAATCCCTAAAATTTTGGTTCAGTGGAGCCATGAGTTGATGGGCTCCCTAACCCATTCTTTTACATGTTTTTTATGTTGGGCATTGTTTGTTAGATGGTTGACGCAGCTAAGGGTTGACCTGTCAACCACACCATGTCAAGCGGAGTGTAACAGGTCAGGCTAAATAATCTGTTTCTGCTGCTATCACGCAAAAAATTTCGATAGTAAGTAAATAAAAGTTAAATACTAAAATAAAATAAAAGAAAATTAAAATTAAAAAAATATTTGCGTCAAAATAAAAATTAATGTTTTTTCTTCTTCTTTTTTAAAAATTGGTGTAGAGCTACTCCTTCAGTTTCTCATTAGTAAGGAAACACGATGGATTGTTTTAAATATCATCAGGCATATAAATATACAACGATATAGTTGAAAGAATTGGGTCGTTAATTTGGCTCCCACTGGAGACAATTTGAAAGAATTTGCTGATCTTGTTTCATTGTTATGCATTTATCTGGTCTTTGCCAGAGATATGGAAAATTTGTTCTTTCCCTGTACTGTTTTCTATAAAGTTGCTTTGAAATGCCAATAAATGAATAAAGCCGTTTTCCCCAGTTATGAAAGTTAGCTGATCAGTGGGAGTTCTTGACCTTACATTGATCAAGTTTGGTTCCAGTTGAGGATCGCAAAGTAATAGATGGTATTACAAAATCATGATTGATCATGTTTTTTAGAACACTGTTCACATAGCATCATCTTCTGAGGAAACCCACAATGGGACAAATCATGGTTTTGATTTTTCTAACTTGATACGACCATGACAATTTGTCTTCGATTACTATTCCTACATATTTAGTTTTTTCTAGTCTATCGATGGGTTGACTGTTAATCAAGATTTTTAATGATAAGTTTTCGTTAATTTGCAGTTTGAAAATCAAGCAATGCGTTTTATTAGCAATTATTTCTAATTTACTAGTAACTAGCCAATCGAAATATATATCTAAGTCATCACTAATCATCCGCCCTAATTCGATAGAATATCGGTTAGAAGTTAATATAAAAGTATCATCTGCATAAAACACATATTTAGAAGTCAGACCTAAATTATTTTGGACATCAACCAAATAAAGAGTTGGCCCCAAAATTGATCCTTAAGGAATGCCTATGTTTACCACTCTCCTATTAATAATTTCACCTTGCCTATGATCCGATTAAATACGTAGTTTTTTATCGGATCAATTCCCTTTGCTCGAATACCTAGTTCATTAAAAATATGGCTTAGTATGTTCTGGTGCTTTTTTCAACACAACAAATATGGCTGTAACATATAAACCTTTGTCTAATTGGCTGTTGATATTATGTTGAGCATCTATGAGAGCTGCACTTGCATTGTTACCAGTAAGGAAACCATATTGATTTTGATCGAATCCTAGTCTAGAGTTGTTATGTCTCTCGAAGTTTTGACTGAAAACCATTGCTAATGAAATTCACATATAGTTGATTGAGTCATCAAGATCACCACTCTCATCAGTTTTTCAAAACATTGTGAAAGGTGCCTTCATCCATGTGTCTGTTAATTATAGAAGCAAGGAGTGGAGCAAGAAGATCTTTGATGCAATTTATATATATATATATATATATATATATATATATATATATATATATATATATATATATATATATATATATATATATATATATATACTAGCAAACAGATGAAGGGTTATAGTCTCTGGAGTGGCCGGTCCGATTAAGCTGAAATTTTCAGAGGACACAGATGTATATTAGAGCTAGTGCAAAAATCAATTAAAATTACAATATCTTTAAACCTTTGGCGACGGTGGGCATTTTCGTGAATTCTCAGATACCCCTATATTTCTATGCAGAGTACGTTTTTGTTCGAAATAAGTACTGGAAATGAAAACTTGTTATGTTTTATGCTTGCCTATGATAAAAAATTGGAAATTATGAACCCTATATGGGCACCGAGTGCGTAGAAGTAGGCAAGGATCTTTTTTTCAAATATCGATTTGTCATAACTTTTAACGGAAATATTCGATCATCATAAAAATTGCAGAGCGTATTGATGTTAACTAAAGCTATACACACATGGGTTTTATAAAATTGTGCGGGCAGCCCTCTAACGTAGTGATGCGCGATTGCGAGATGTTAAACTCGATTGTTTCGATTGTTCAAATGTCTCGAAACATCTCGATTATTTAAGTTGGATTCGATTGTTGCAATCGAGACAATCGAGACAACCGAGACAATCGAAACAATCGAGATAATCGAGACAATCGAGATAATCGAGACAATCGAGAGATTCGAGACAATCGAGACAATCGAGGCAATCGGGGCGATCGAGACAATCGAGGGCATTGAATAAACATCTCGCAATTGATCATTCGGTCGGTCAAGTCATTGACAATCGGTTGACGGCAATTGAGTGAGCCATAAAGCACGTTTCGTTGGCGCAGCCAATAAAAATATGTTCAAATATTTCAGCAAAAATATTAAGTGTTATTATTTGATCAAACTGCATTTTTTTGGGAAATATTGATGTATAAAAGGATATGTTTATCTTAAGTTAAAATTAAGATATCTTTAACTCTTTGGTGGCGATGGGCATGTTAGTGTATAAGCACACCACTATACACAGTATGCTTGTAGAACCGCTTGTGAAGAATAGATTTGAATGGATTGGATATACTATTTAGTAGATTTTTTTACGTGTGCATACATATGGAATGTAATGATAAGATATGCATGGGAATTTGTATGACTAGCATTTATCATGTATAAATGGCTGGTAGTTTTGCTAAAACTATTAAGTCCGATCAAAGTGTATGATCAAATATTATATGAAGTTGAATTTTGTCATGCTGTTAAGTATGTTAAAATAAAATCTGCTTTTAGATAGTGCAGTTTGAAAGCATATCAAGTATCGAGTATTTTCGTACTTGCGAGTATTTTATTCAAATATTCAAAAAGTTTTTAGGGCAAAAGTAGCTGAAATCGGCCAATTTTGGGTTAGATTGGTTTCGGACATAACGGGCCAAGACCTATTGCTGTGATACAAACATTTCGGTTTTGTAGGGGAGTAAGGGGTTTTTTGGCCATAGTTTGGCAAAAACTACCTTTACCGCGCTTTCAATGATTGAAAGTGGTCGGGGAGTACAATAGTGATATTTTAAGGATGAAAAATTTTTTTATGGGGAAAATTGGGCAAAAACGTTGAATTTTCCCAAAAGTTTTTTTGCGTAGCTTGAATTCGGGGACCTTTCTGAGCAGTTTCGGGCGAAATGTCCATACAAGTCTGGGAAAAAGTGGCCTAGTTTCGAAGATACGGCATAATGCACAGCCGGAGAAGCCAATCATCGAACCAAAAAGGATCTCAACCTTTTCTTATTTAGCACTTTTAGTGCTACTTTCAGTTTTTCCGGTCGGTTTTCCGGCGGATCGCCCCGATTGCCTCGATTGTCTCGATTATCTCGATTCTTTCGACTGTCTCGAATCTCTCGATTATCTCGATTGTCTCGATTATCTCGATTGTCTCGATTTTTCTCTCGATTGTTTTGGCGCATCGATTGCGATTCTCTCGATTGCGATTATCTCGATTGTTTTGTGGCGCCGATTGCGATTATCTCGATTGTTAAAATATCTCGCAATCGCCCATCTTACGTGAAAAAAAGATCTTTCAAATCATCGACTCTCCTGAAAAATGCTTGCTTTTTGCAATTACCTATATTTTCAGCACTAGAACTGACGAATGCAGAATTAGATCACTACAAAATTTACTGGACATATTGATATTAACTAGGACCAGGTCTGATAGAAGTGATTTTGAAATGCCGGCAGCCGTGTGGCTATGGTGCCATCTTGAAAAATCAGTTCGAAAAAAAACTGCTTTTTGGCCTATAACTTCCGTTTCAGAAAACAAATTTTAGCGAAATTCGCACAGTATGTACTTGAATCTTACTTTAAGCAAAATTTTGTAAAAATTTGGTTGAAAAATTAGTATAGAGATGCCTGCTATGGAAGTTTTTGTCACCTAAATCTTGTAAATTTGCTAAGCAAATAAAGTTTTTTTCCCTATAACCTCCGATGCAGTCATGAAATCAAAACGAAATTCATATGGTAAATTGACCTTATTGTAATAGCTAAGGTATTTTTTTTAATTTTTTGGCATTTCCTTACTAAACAATGTTGTCATTAAATTTGGAAATGGGAACGATCCTGTAATGACAAATAACAACAAATATTGAGTTTTCAAAAATTTGAGAAGTTTCCGAGTGGTAGCCCTAAAATTCTTTTCACCCCTGTAACTTCCAGCGCAGTTACCCAATTGAAACGAAATTCACAGGGTGCGTTAAACTTAACGTGAAGCAGAGATGGTATGTTGTGGTGCTAACACAGGATTGCCAGCACCAGACAATTTCGTAAAATTTGCACCAATAGATGCTTCCAATATATATTCAGCAATAAAAATAAGAAACCAATGCTTTCGGGAATTTCGGGAATTTTTCGGAAAGCAACCCAAAAAACGTTCCATCGCTGGAACTTTCGATGAAATTCTCGGATCAAAACGAAATTCAAAAGATATTTAACTCAAAGGATATATGTAGCTATAAAACAGTGTTTCTCATCTGTCTGCTTTGTGTAAGAAATGGTTGATATGATACTACAAAACACTACATCTTCCCACATTTTTTAGCCACTCAAAGATAGTTTCTTCGAAAATCAGTTTTCTAGCGGTTTTGATGTGCTAGATTTTTTTTCATCTTTGGTACATTCGTTTTAATGTGATGAAAGATTTTATCGTAGAAGAAAGAATTCTAATTCTATGGTATCCAGACAATTTTTAATGCTAACATAATCAGCATTATGAAAATAATATGCAATTTCCTTATTGTATGATTGGTTAAAATCAATGTTGATAATGGAAAATTCAACAGTAATATAAGAGTGATGAAGAATATTAGAGAAAAAATTATCGGCGTCAATAATTACACTAGCCACAATTTCGTCATAAAAACTGGTAAATATTAAATATTATTATCTAAATCTTCTGGGTTGAAGTCGACATAATCTGCTGTAAATCATAACCATAAAACAAATTGATAATGGTAAAATCAATGGCGTCGAAAAGGTTGACCGAGAGGAGATGGTTATGATTTTCATCGATATAGATAGTAAATCTTATTTTCGGACGGTTCAAGTCTCCGAATACGATTATTTTGTCTTTTTCATTCATAGAAACAATAATGGAGGATATAACGGGATACCGGTCGAGGTTGTTGGGGCTGTAGCAAGAGCGGAAGAGGCATGCCATCAAGCCATAACAGTCGTCCTGCTGGTAACGCTGGACATACAAAACGCTTTCAACTAGGCGAGGTGGACAGACATCCTCAGGGCCCTTGAGCAGACATTTAGTATCCCTGACTACTTGCTAGCCATGATTCGGGACTACTTCAAGGACTGCTGCTTGCTCTACGACACCAACGAAGGAGTCAAAAAGAGGCCTATCACCTCAGGTGCGGCATAGGAGTCGATCTTAAGATCTGACCTTTGGAACATCATGTACGATGATCTGCTGCGCCTGGAAATGCCTGCGGATGTGTTTCTGGTAGGTTACGCTGATGACGTTGCAGCGGTAATCACATCCAGATCTGCTGAATTCACTCAATTCAGACTTAACCAAGCCACGAAGAGGATGGATAGGGATAGAACAGAGATTGTTACGCTGAAGAAGCGGAGGATACCAACTGTCATACCCATGACAGTTGGCTCCACCGAGATGCAGACCAGCAAGTCGGTCAGGTATCTGGGAGTGACCCTGGACACCAAGCTGACGTATTAGGATCATATCCGCATGGCGTGTCACAGGGTTTTAGTAGTTGTCAATTAGCTAAGTAGACTAAAGGCCAAAGTTGGTGGACCCAGTGCGACGCGACGGAGGCTGCTGATGGTAACGAACGATTCCATCTTGCTATATGGAGCCGAAATCTGGGGAGATGCGCTCCGAACTGAGAAGTTCCGGAAGCGCATTGCCAGTGTCCAGCGCAGGGGAGCTGCGCGTATCACCTGTAGCTACCGCACAGTCTCAGAAGAGGCTGTGGTGGTGGTTCCGGGAGTAATCCCTATTGACTAACTAATGCGAGAACGCAAAGAAGGGAACCTCTTTTGCTCAGAGCTGGGTAGAACTGAGGCTCTGACTCACGCACGTACGTTTACCTTCCAACTTTGGCAACAACATTGGAGTGAAAGTGCTAAAGGACGCTGGATGGCTAAGCTAATTGGTCTCATTGAGCCTTGGCTTAACCGGAGCCACGGAGAGACTTTTACCTTTGTTAATTCTTCAATTCTTGGCAGGGCATGGTAATTTCAGGAAATACCTAAACAGAATGGGTAAGGTGGTCACACTGTACTGCCGGTACTGTGTGACTGAGCTCGATGATGCTCAGGACACATTCTTTATGTGCAGTTGCTTCGTAAGTTTGAGGCGCACCATTGAGTCCACAATAAAATTTCTTTCAATTTTCGCGCGACTTTTGTAAAAGTGAAATATATTTGGAGTTCAGATAAGAACGATAGGTTTTAAGATGACTTTCGACTTGCTCTGGATTCATTCCCAGTTGAACACGACCTTCTTGCTGGATCATTACTTTGAGATGTGTATTCGTTCTAACCTCGAAACAGGTAGAATCGTTTGCATTATGCATGTATGCAAGACAAAGGCACACAAAATCATCGTGATAAAAGATATCTATTATCCGGATCACCGTTAGAATTTATTGTTAGCGTTATTATTGGCGGTACAAGTGGGCCAATCATATTTTCAGGAAAAGGTTGAATGAGTGACGAGTTTATGAATTGAAGCAGATTTCAGTAGTATTTGGTCGTCGCCGCTTAGAAAGCTAAGATATTTAGAAGTAGTGAGTGTGTTAGAGCTACACAGTTGCTTTGATGGTTTTAGAACCTCACAGATGTTGGTATCTTTAGGTGAAGAAAGAGTAAATTCAAGTTTATGAAATGTGGGTATTTTATTTGATATAGTGTTTGTGGGTGCTCTGTAGAGTTTTGAGTGTTTTAGTGGAGTTTGTAATGGTGTTATTTGTAGTAGATTATATAATTTCTCAGTGGTGGATTCCGGGAAACTGTATCAAGGGAATTGCCTAAATATCTGTTAGGTTTCTATTTAAAGAACATCGATTGATAATGGTTGGTTTTGCCGGTTTTGGGTTTAGTGGTGATGCGTTTAATGGTTTTGTTGCTCCTTCACTGACTGAATATCATACCGTACCAAGCATAGGTATCTCCAATCCGCTTATGGTTATAAAACAGCCACCCATATTTGGCTGGAACTCTTAATTTGAAACTTGTGTGGGATTTGTCCTTGTGCCCACGTGGATGGGTGCGTATAGTTTCATTTCTACAATCAACGATGCATAGATCTTTGTTCAGCACTTTATACAACCAGGTGTCGTCAGCAAACTGAGGAGGTCCTTACTCAAAGAATGTTTTGCTGCAAGATTTGTCCAGAACATTCATACATTCTGCCTGTTTGCTCATTGCATTTTTGGGCAGCTTGATTCTCTTAAATCCATTTTTCACGAGGACCAGATGTGCCAAATTTTAAAATCGGCCGCTCCGAAGACTTGTTGGCAGCTTTTGAAAAGATTTTGTTGGACATTAGTTTAAGCTGCTTCATTGGAGAGGTTGAATTATCCACCATAGCTAGTAGGTACTTCTGGTATTACTGGTACGTCATCGGAAATTCCTATTGTTGTTGATTTGGTGTCAACATGATTGATCATTTCAACAAGAATGCTCACATGTCTATCGAGACTCTTAGCTGTGCATGTTAAGTTATCGAATAAGCCTATTACAGCATGCATTTCTTTAGCTAGAGATGATTTAGCGCGATCGTTAATTTGATTTGCAAGAAACATTGATAGTTTCCTGTCGACAGTAGATATAGCTTTTTCGATATTATAATGTCGTCGTTGCTCTTATTCGCTGTTATGCTCACCAGTCAGTCCATTGAGACATCTGGCCATTTTAGTGAAGCTGTCACCGTTAAACTTTGCCTGTGCAAGCTGTTTAGCGATCAGTTCATCTTTGTCCTTTATTGGGTTATCGATGTCCAATATGATGTTTATGAACATGCATCTCAAGCGACTTTCAGTTGCTTGACAATCAGAGCATATAAAATGCTCAGTATAATGAATACCAGTCTCTAGGGGCAACCATACATGCTCCATTAAGTCTGCGCTGACAACAGCCTTTGCAAATGACGAACTTAGGTTTACTGTCAATTCACCAAGAAGCTAAGGAAAGACAATCACGAAAAAATTGCACCATACAAATTATAATTGTGATATGAGTGTCTTTAGATTGATTGATTTTAAACAGCACAGCAGTTTTGAGTAGTTACTTTGCGATAGTGTACAGGAATTGTGACACACGATTAATTATTAGCCGCGTTTTTTTTGCCCCAAAAAATTGGCATATCCCTACATGAAACTATAGCTTCATGCATTATTTTGTGCAACGTTATCCATTGAATCACCTCACATTGAATCAAATCACCTGGCATACCACCGACTCTTAAGGTTTCATTGTGCTTAAGCCGACTTATGGCTTTTAACAGCGCTTTTAAGCTTGGTGGCAGCACTATCATGTTTTCTTCTAACGGGAACTGGTTAGTTAGTCCAGTTAGATACGACACGTGTATATTTTTATATACTACGTTATTCTTCCTATAACTTAAGGGGGGGGGGGGGGTATGGTCAGAGCAGCACATTTTATACCCATTTTCAAGATTTTTTTTTAGAAAACTGTCAATAGTTACTTGATTGGGATAATACCTACAGTAAAGAACAACCTTTGAAGAGTATCCAAAAAAAATTTTATTGAAAAATATCGAAAATTAAGCTCGTGACATGAATTTGACATTTTCGTTCAGGACACAGAATTGATTTGCGGTGAGACACATAACTAATGACTGGATCATCGTAAACAAACAAACCAAAAATATTTCGTTAGTTTATAAGTTTTTTGAGGTAACACTGTCGAGTTTTTTCAAATATCTAGATTATTTAATTTTTGGTATAAGTTTGAAGTCAAAAAAACGAAAAAAACGGAAATTTTTTTTTCCAAATTTCTATTTTCAGTTGTAAAAAATTCCATAAATAAAAAAAAAAAACAAGAAATAAAAAATATCTCGACAGCGTTACCTAGTAAATTGCCTAGAGAAATAGTGTACGAAATTTCAGAAAGATCGGTCAAGTAGTTTTCGAGTTACATGTCTCACCGACTTGAAACATAAAATTCCTCAAAAAACGCGTTTTAAAATTTTAACTGTGCAACAAAAGTGCGTGAAAAATTACGAAACACGTGACCGTAACTGCTCGATGAAATGAATGTATACTACTACAAGTCACATATATAAGTGTTTTTACACAAATATAGCACAGACAGGTGTGGATAGAGTGGAAAGACACTACTATTACGTATTTGAGAGCTGCGCGCGGCTAATAAAGCAGGAAAGGAACGCGATTTGCGCGAAAATATGAATTTGAGTTATTTGTATTGTTAAGCCGATAACTTCGTTAATTTTGCTCGGATCGACCTGAAATTTTGTATGGACACTCCTGAGTCACTATTCACTAGTCACTAAACAAAAAAAAAATATCGATTTTCTGACCATACCCCCCCCCCCCTTAAGGCAGTTTATTATTTCTCGGAAATAATAAAATAACACTTTCGACCTTCAAAATAATCTTCTGTTCGCGCAATAAACCATAAATGACAGTCAATTTTCACAATTCAAAACTTTTTACTGCTACATTTCTTAAGAATTATAAGAACCAGATTCTACCTACCTCGTAAAATTGTGTCTCTCTAAAATAAAGTTACTTATACATGCATATATCACTTTCATAAACAATTTTATGCACAAGCCCGATACTAAATCAGCTTCGATTCAGAGGTTGGGTCAAACATTTCTGCGCAAGCTCTTCTGATTACGTAAACCCAATCACGACGATACACCGCGACATCGATAACTTTTCCATTCCGAGAATCGTATTCGCATCCATATTACATGTTACAAACAACATAAACAAAACATCTAAACAATTAGCATGTGTGCTGTCCCGTACATTACGAGTATGTACCTGTCACGAACAGTATCTGAATCTAACCAAAGCCAATGCTTAAAACTATGGATTTTTTCCAAGGTTGTTTACGGGGAATCCGCGTCATCTCAGATAAGCACATTTCGCATTTTTCTGCCAGAATGGATTAAATAATTGCAAAGCACCTGCTCACGATTTTATCGAGTTTTTACTAGAAGATACTCCTCGTTCCGAGCTACATAGGCAAATCACACAAACTGGTTCTGGAGTTTTATTATGGCCAAGGTTAGTGTTTCATTCGGCCATTCTCCAAGTTTCGAGAATACTGTGTATTTGTTTGCGTTGAGCTTGGACGCGATTGTTATGAATTGCAGCCCCATGGTTTGTTTCTGCAGAGTTGTGTTTTGCTTCTTCAGAAAGACCTTTCCTGCTCGCAATCAATCATTGTTTACCAAGTGGCTTAAAAACGCGGTCATTCTCGCTCAGACCTCTTTTTTTACGGCAAATCAGACAATCTGACTTGGTTTTATGCTAATCACTTACTTTTCATGTTTTTGTTGTTGTTTTTGATGTTTTCTGATAGGCGCGCACTGGCCGGTATTCGTAATATTTTTGGAGCACGATAATTTTCGATAATCGCTTAGCAAAATAGTGGTGCTTATTTATCGGATTCAGGTCGGATGGTTGGTTTTGGATTTTTACCAAAACTTTTTCTAAAGCAGATAAGTGTTTTATTTATTTCATTATTTATTCTTTCTTCTTTGCAGTATTTGTAACAAAATAAGTGTTAAAGCTCAGACTTAATTTCCAAAGCTGGGAAAAGTGGAAAAACTGTCGACGAAAGGGAGAGTCAAATCAACGCAGTAAAGGCGAACGTTAGAGCGTACTTAAAGAACCAAGAGAAAGATTAGCTGGTGATACCGATGCTGTTAGTACAGGACTGGAAAAAAAATATAAGTCTCTCTTAACGGAAGGCAAAACGAAAGGAAAAGGAAGAAAAAGGAAGACAACGCTTGCCGGTGTGAAAGGTCTAAGTACCTCACTACATTGTACTTATACACAAGCCGCGAATTCAACGCAGGAAAATCTGCGGGGTCAAGAGAGCAAAAACCTTTTATGATCAAGTCTCGACGAAGGAAAGGACTTGTCTTGTAGTTTCCAATCTGGTTGATGCCACCACCCTCAGTCATTTTTCAAGACAGAACCTGTCAGCAGTCCCCATATGGTAAAACCCAAGATTGCCACTTCAGTTTACTTTCCTTTTGATTTCCTATTCTCACTCCTAACAGAGGAGCTAAGGGACCTGGTCCAGTACGCTGAATTAGAGGTACTAGAACTTCTGGTAAGATGCGATACTGACTTCCAGCACAGCAGTTGGGGGAGCAACAAATGCAAAACGAGAGAAGATAGAATCTTTGATTTAATAACTTATGCGAGACTATTGACTCTATTGTATAGTTGGATCGATGATGGTGCATGTCGAATGCAATCTCACTCTTTGATTACTACTACTTGGAATTGACTTCAGTTACGGATCAAACACACGTGATTAGGAGAAGAAACTAAAGAAACACTGATTGATCTGATGATCGACTTCTTAAGGGCAAAGCGTGTCCTAGAAGTTAGGATAAAGTTAAGAATAGAGCCATTTTACGCAGCTATACAGCTAAGAAATGGGAGTGTTTGTGAACATTAAAGGGGCCTCTAACTTTAACTTTCAGGAAGATATGTGAAGCAGTGGCGGCTCGTGGTTTTGGGAGTTAGGGAAGCAAACTATAAAGGCATACAGATAAGCATACTTGGGAAGCGCGTAGTAAACTATACATGCGATTATTTTAAATATCGTGTAAATAAACAATAAGGTATTTCAATGCTGACCATATTTGCATTGAAAGTTAGTGATTGATTGTCAACTGCTTATTTCATATTCCTGCTCACTCAGATCGACAATCTCACAAAAGTTCAAATTATGTATATTGTTTGAAAGAAAAAAAAATTACTCATCTCTTTCATTTTTTTTTAATTATAAAAAAGCCAAGTTAAAAACGTAGCTAAATAAATGGTGAACGTTTTTAACTAGCTCAAAGTTGATGATATAATGCATTTTTAAGCAAATTAAATTATAAATGTAATTTGCAATAAAAGTGACTAACATAATTACCTTTTGCAAACAGTTGACTGAGCGAAATTAGTTGTCTTGGTTGCCAAGACGCATTAAGATCCTCAATGAAAAAGACTGCCGCAGTAAATCTTATATGGCACAATCACAGGAATTTTGGTTTTCCACTTTAAAACCCATATTATACGGGTAAATATTAACTTTTCGAAACAGAATCTATTCAATACGCTCTCACTTTAACGAGTTTTATAGTATAATTTACTTTGAAAACTATTCTTTTATTCATCTTTAACTGACCGTATTAATACTGACAATACAAAAATTCTAGTCAAAAGAATTATAACAGGTGCGTTTTTTTGTGCGACGAAGACAACAAACGCACCTAATGTAAACTACAAATGCTAACGAAAGCGCAAATTCAACATAGAAATAACATCAACATAAGCGAAAGCAACAAGTGGTATTCAACCAAAGCACCTGAATCGAGAAACAGATACAAAAAAAACAGTCTGGAAAAAATTGCACACGGAACAATTTAACTCCTACATTATACTCCATATCAACATCAAAATAACTTGCACCGTACATACACATGGTTGCCAGATTGGGCGATTTCTCGCCAATTGGGCTATCTTTTCTATCAGTTTGCGACATTTTATTTAGGCGAGTCGCTTGCTACTTTGGGCTATATTTTACATTGACTAAAATGTAATCAAACTTTTGCCGATTTGATTTTTTCCCCACCAAAATTGCAACTACAAATGGAACTGTTAAACTGCAATTTTTCTCAGCGCGAGGCTGAAACCGTCAAAAATAATTGTCCCTTATTTTACCGCTTGACGTTGAAAGAATTAATCAAAATAATGCCGTCTCATTTATTCATTTTCAGAAAAGCATACTTGTTTTCACCAACAATTTTTTTTAGAAAATACTTTACTAAAATTTTCGGAGCGACCTCTGCATTGAAAAATTAAGATCAACATCCATGACTGAAATATTTTCGAATGAAATTCCAGATGATCCAACAGTTTCCTGGTTAAAAATTTATGCTCTGAAATCTGCTTCAGGTGTGTTTTTATTTAAAGATTTGTGAGAAATGGTATTGTCTATAATGACACTTCCTGCGTCAAACGCCTTTGTTGAGCGATGTTTTTCTTGCATGAATATAATCAAAAATAAACTTAGAAAGAGAGTAAATTTAAAAACACTATGCTTTAATGCGTATACGGTTGCATTTACATGCCAATTATGTTGTAATTGCTTTCCCATATCTGAGAAATTAATAAAGAAGCTTAATTCAAATATCTATAATAATGATATCGATGGTCAAGAAGATAATGATGATGAAATGTACTAATACAGTAATTTACTGTTTTCTGATGAATTATAAGTAATATAATTTAGTTTTTTAAGAATGTTTCTAGCGAAGAGTGCCTTACAAATTTGAATAAATGTGCATATTGTATTGTTCGGTGTAATTTATCATGGTTTGAAGTAAAAATTAAACCAAATAATGTGTAAATGTGATTTTGGGCTACAAATATGCTCTACTCCGCGATTTTGGGCTATAAATTGCCACCAGCTGGGCGACTTTTTCAAAAAATTTCTGGCAACCCTGTAACATACACCATGCGGACAGAGCATAAATGGCATCAACTCAGAAGGGGAACAACTCGTAAGAAGAGGAGCAGAAGAGAATCTACATATTCTTTAACGTAGATCATGACGAGAAACAGAAACATAACAAGACGCGGATAACTTTCCAGCGTTAACATAGGCGTCCAAAGCAACCAAGTGGTCATTTCACCAAAGCACCAGAACCGAAAAACTACGTCTTTTGCGAAAGCAACCCAAAGCAGACACACAAAAACTAATCTGGGGAAAATTGCACACGAAAAAATGTAACTCCGACTATTCTATTCTCTACATACACATCACAATAGCTTGCACTGTACATGTGTACATGTGAACAAAGCAGAAAATGCTTCAACTTCTAAGGGGGACGGCTCGTTAGAAGAGGAGCAGAAGAGAATCTACAAATAAATCATGAGGGGTAACAGTAACATAACAGGAGACGCAGAAACTATTGTAGCGTATTAAGTTCATTCATTAACAAAGATTTTCGGGTCGTTCAGCGGGTGGATGGGGCAAGGGTTTTTTGAATTTTTCTACCTAGCAAGACGCTGTGAGCTCAGCCAGCGTCCGCGATGCTACGTGAGTACATTGATTGAAAAATTTTGTGAGCATCATTTAGGCAAAGCGTCTAAGTAGATCTATGCGAAAAACACGAGTTTGAGCATTGAAGCAAGATCACTTCAGTGTTCTGTGTAGTATATCTTAATGAACTGTATATTTTGAATTGAATGGTATGGCACTGCATTTTTTTGTAGTAAAACGTTTGAGTTTTCGTTGCTTTGCGGTAAATTTACCTTGGGAGCTCTGTATTTGGACTGTTATAAAATAAAACCATTTGATCCATAGTAGCAATGGAGTTTCATTTTTTGTAAGAAAATAAATGTTATTACTTTGATTGTTAAATATTGATTGTAAATCTTTTGATTGTAACATATTGATTATTTAATCAATTTTGTGGTTTAGCAAGGGAAGCACTGCTTCCTTTGCGTACATCGACGAGCCGCCCCTGATGTGAAGCTTCAAAAGCTAATGTGGTGGACCATGCACTAGTTAAATAGATACATGTTATTTTGAGGCACAACACTTGGAGCTCACTGCTATTGTTTACAAGTTAGTGTCCCATCGCCGCACATACGAGTATGCTAATCGACTTCCAGCTAAACAAACTGATACAAGAATGAATTTAAGCATCAGCTTATGCTAATGATGTGGCCGGACTAGCAGTTAATAAGGATCTGACTGTGGTATGTACAAATATACAAAGAACATTTGATTTAATTGAGAGTTGATGCACGAGGCACAGGTTTACAGGGTATCGTGTTGAAACTAAATTGGTTTTGCCAGAAAAAAACTGGGAAGATCAGTGCTCTCAATAATGAAGCGCAAAGCTCCTAGATTTTGAGATGAAGTCCATAATCTGGGAGTAATTTTGGCCAAAAAACTTCTCTGGAAGAAGCTTGTGGAAGCAAAGCTTACTTCGAGGTCTTACAGCTTTCGGGTATTGCAAGAGATCTTTCGTCACTATTTGCCTTGATGTGCTTCTTAATCTGCCTTCTTTCGATATTCAAATAGATATTACTATTCAATATTACAATAGTTTTGTAGCCCACATTGGGCGCAAAAATTTTCTCGATTTTTGGCATGCATATAACATTATTGAGTCATTCTTACACTGTACGTGTCAATCTCGCTTCAATTCAAACAATATTTAAGCATTATTCAGCCAGACCAAGGGTAATGTTTTCAGCTAGGAACGTAGGCAACTCGTCAGTGAGCAGATTTGGTAAATTTTGAAACTTTTGCGAGTGGCAAATACAAAGACCTTTCTAATCCCATAGCTTCAGATGCGACCCTCCGATCAAGTTCGAATTCATAGGATTGGTTTATCTTAATGTAAAAACAAATGCAGCACACTTTGCGGTACTAGCAAGAAGTTTTCAGCACCGAGATGCAGTTGTCACTTTGGTACCGATAGATGTGAATGAAATTTTTGTATGAAAAATATTCTATACTGAAATTAAGTAGAATAGATGTATTTTTCTTAAATTTTGAAAGTTTTGCTGTCGGAAACTTTCAAAGTCTGTCTACTACTATTAATTTTGATGCAGTCATGAGATCGAAACGTAATTAGCAGGGCCGATTGGTTTGGAAAATGAGTAGGTCCAATATACTCTTGGTGGTGGTAACGGAGCAATTCGGCAATTTTTTTTGGAAATATTATAGCATTAATTTTTCATTTGTTAAATATCTGATGTCATGATCTGGTCGTGAGTTTGGAGAAGTAATTTAAAGATTGCTACGCGCTAGAGCTTTGTTTACTTACAAACATGTGTTATTGTTTATTTCTTTGATAACAACAATTTATGTTTGTTTGTTTGATAACAATATAATGAGTAGAGCGCTAGGTTAAATTTGATGAAAACATTGTAACATATATTTGCTTATAACTGAATATAATAATTTTACTTAATAAAAGTTCAGCGTGGAGTATATTAGAAGTTTCAAAGGAGTTTTCGGTAATTTCAATCGCCTCTTCTATTATAACCTAATGAATTGTACTTGTATTGTACATGAATCATATATTTGTATATCATCTCTAAAATTTCCTCGTAAATACATGAACAACCGCCTGAACCGCATAGTAAACGCACAATGTAAAGAATCAACAAAACACTTGTCTCACAAAATTAACTGCAACTTCACACACTATTTTCGCCAGTTTCAAACAAGTTGCCGATTGTATCTTGGTTTCTTCTGACATTGGACTCAGTTTTCATGCAGCCAGCTACATTACCATCAGTTCTTATTTAATTATTTCAGTCGTTCTCATAGAAACAATATTTTCTCACGACGTGTTTCGTAGCAAAGCGATACCATTTCGTTGAAGTGTAAAATAGTGAGCTTACGTGACCAACATATCAATTCATTCCTACATGTCGCGTCGTATACCTTAAAATGCTTGTTTGAGTTTGGCAAACGTTTGGCATAGAAGACATAGATATGCACATGTACGAGTATGAACTCTACTTACAGTCGAACTGTTATTTCAAGTGCAACGGAAAACGATGCCCGGACAAGCTCATGAATGGATAGTGTCTGTTATCCTTATAGCCGTTATCGTGCTGCACGTTCAATTGTAGCTAAATTGCAATTGCTAGCTTACGCCAGGAATTTTAAGTGTAGCGCTCGCACGCCTGGCTGGACGAATCGACTTAAGAGCGTACAATTTTAGAAAACGAGAATTTAATAAAATGCTTCATATCTTTTAATGATGCGAAATGGTCTGAATGTTTTGGTGTTTGGCTACACATTGCTCGTATCAGTTTATTATTTTAGGGTTTTGCAGGATCATATCACTTGTATTTAATTCATTTGAGGTTCCAGAATAATTCTGATAAAAAACAAATGGACTATAAATGAAATTGTTGGATAATAAACGCTCGTGCGCTAAAATGAAAAATTATGCGTTAAAGAAATACTGTAGAATATAGCTTCACCCAGAAATGAGATCGAACTCAAAAACCTTGAACGTTTTGAATCTTTGTCGTCCATTTCAGAAACTATCTGTGGACTGTACGATCGAAAGGTTCTTTGATGGTACACATCAAAATATTGGTTTTTGAAGCTTCAACCCTATACCTACTTTTAGTCTTTGACTTTTTGCCACACAGGGATAATAGATACAGGAAGCGTAGCAAGACTGGCCATCGAGTACAAAGCTATGTGCTTGAATCAATTTATCATTTATGAATTGTTCATGATTCACAAAAGTTCACAACATCAGGTGTGAAAATGATCTCTTTATGCTGTGTAAAGTTACAACTTCAATAATTATTATCAGTTAGTCCTATCATAAAAATATTTCATCTGTATGCCTCTAGCCAAAGATACGAATATCTAAGCTTTCATCATTTTTTCCGGATTCCTTGAATTTTCCCGAAGCTTCCATGGTTTTTTCTTACTTAGTAGGTATCATGACAGAAATGTTAAGACATATGTCTTAACAGCTATGCTAATTTTTTCTCAGACTTTTTGTTGGCACAAATCTTTTCAAAATGGCACCATCTAAGCTTAGGCATGAGAAACTGATCGAATTGACAAATATTCAGCGTTTAAATGAATGAAACGTTATAAATAATGAAATGTCCGCTTTTCATCTCTCATACAATTCCATTTGTAATTAAAATCTATCATAAATCTGAGTGATAAGATTTTTTGTGATTGCTTCTTGCCAAGGTGAAGTTCGATTTCAAAATGAAATATCATAACATGAAGTACCCACTGCGAAATTACTGTCAAGATATATTTTCTATCAACACTTATATTATGTTAGATTTTCTGTCTCGCGGAGCCACCGCCTTGACTCCCGAGATTTTTTCTTCATCCCCCTGTTTTTTCCTTAGCTCTCATGATTTTTCCCTAAACTCCCAATAATTTTTCTAGACCCCTGATTTTTTTCTAAGCTCGCATGTTTGTCACCTGTACATGACCCTAGCCGAATATGCAAACATGAAAATATTGATCAAGAACCATGAAAAAAACTATTTTTAAGCATGATGACAGAATGTCTTTTTGAAACCTGGCTTTTAAGATCCAAAGGAAGTGTTTTAGCTTCTTAAGATTGATGGGAAGTCGTAGTTTTGTTACCTTAATGAAATATAGCTTTTTAGGTCAGCAGTAGTGTGAGCTCTGAAAAGTCAGTTCTGTACCAGAATTAGCAATAAGGGGAATAATAAAAAGGAGTCAATTTTAATATTTATTTTCAGTTCGTATGTTTTTTCGACATCGCTTATTCTCTTTGATTTTCGTGATGATGCTCCAAATCTACGATGAGGATGGAGAAGTAGCTTGTCTACTGACCGCCAAAAAAGTATATTAATATGATTGTTAGAGCTTATGGGTTTTGCCAAAATCTAGCTTAAGTTTACTTCCTAATTTTAGTTCTAAAACACGTTAGTAGTTAGTAGTTAGTGTAGCAGATTAACTCTAAACAGAGAACTAACATTGCATTGGTTTCGAAATAAAAAATTATCATATTCTTCGAATATACCCAAAATAGGTTGTAGTTAAAATAGGCTGTAGAAAACTAAGCAATACTTAATGCACTACAATGTTGCTTGTGTTAGTGATGGGCGATTGCGAGATGTTTTAACAATCGAGACAATCGCAATCGGTGCCACAAAACAATCGAGAGAACTATCGATATGCTCGATTGTTCATTTCGATAGTTGTACTCGATGGGTGCTTTCGATTGTTGGGTTCGATTGGTGGACTCGATGATTGAAGATCGATTTATAGCAGGAACAGGAAAACAAACTAAATATGTAAACAGCTGCAGAACAATATATATATCAAGAAGCTCCAAAGCAATGAAGCATTGAACTGGAGAATAAAGTGTAAAGTTAAACTAGAAGATAATAATTAGTATGAAAAGCGTGAATTAGAGTACATAATTGCTGAATACTGTACGCCGGCAAAAAAAATCATTTCAAAACTTGCAACATTAGTTAATTCTACAAACATAAGCATTTACGCTTACAAACATGACAATTTTTCAGTGAGTTAGTAAGAGTTGAATATGTTTCGCGCTTAAATATAATTTTTTCACATCTTTGCGAAACTGAAATTCTCAAATGCAAGAATCATTTTAGAATTCACACGCAGCAATAAAATACATAGAGTTCAAAACAAATTCACTTTTCTATTTATAGCTCCATGATACTCATTATTGGCAACAATGTGTGCATTAAAAGGTGCTTTGATAATAGGTGAACGCAAACTTAATTACCAGGGGCGGATTTGGCCATTTCGCCGCCCTAGGCCTCAGAAATATTTGCCGCCCTTTTAGTGAATTATATTATATGTAACAATGCATGATTTTTTTCGATTCCCTAGAATACTTCGCTGTTTTTCGTTGCGCCCGACCTCACAAAAAAGGAATATCAGAGCAAAACCGGCACTGGTTTGTTCGTAAAAATGCCCTATTATTGCAGCCTTGCCACACAATTAATTATTAAAATACAAACACGGTAAAGAACCTAAAAGTACCCAAAAAAAACAGTTCAAAACCGTATTACACCTTTGGATCGCATATAATTCCAACGTCTTCGCTAAACATTTTATAAGTATGTTTACTATTCCGTTCAAAGTTTGCTTTCGCATTTGTCTGGAGATCAACTATGAACTCGACTATTGTAAATTAATGTTCGATATGTTATTAGTTAAAAATGAACCCGAAATATTTTGACCCATGTTCTAGATTTCATTTTGTAGAAATTTTTTTACAGAAATTAATTTCAGCAATGAAGTACAATTTAAAAACACGTCAAAAATATAGAGATTCGCATGCAGTTGATATACCCTCTACCATAAAAATAAATAAAAAATTCTCTGGAAAATCAATGCACGCAAATATTTACCTCTGATAAGCTTTTCCTAAATTGAAGAGGCATTATTTGGGTTCTTTTTAGGATCTTTTTAGGTCTTTTTAAGCTTTTTTTGGGTATTTTCAGATACTTTCTAGGTACTTATTAGGTATTTTTGAGTTTCTTTGGTCCTTTACCGCGGTCGCATTTCGATATTTATTATAAGTCAAACTTTTTCATGTCCGAAAAAAATCATCAGAGGTGAATTTTTGCGTGCATTGATTTTCTAGAGAATTCGGTTGACTTGAGGTGTTAGGCTCATTCGACTCAGATATATGTACATATACGACAGGAAAAAAAACTGCCGCTCAAAAAGAAAATCGAAAATTTGCCGCCCCCAAAATTTGCCGCTCTAGGCCCGGGCCTACTGGGCCTAGTGGTAAATCCGCCCCTGTTAATTACTATGAAAGTAGACTCGTACCTGGGCTGTAAATATCAGAACAATAATGTAGTATAAAAAAAGCTTCAACTTGGACTCACTTGGGTTCAAATTGAAATCTCTGAGAAGTCAAAGTAGGTTTTCGATCTGATTGGATCGATATTCAATAAAAACTAATTTTCTAAGTTGTGTGCGTGGCTGCAATCTGTGACTTTTGTGTGAGCTTAGTGATTTTAAGTGATTTTAAAACAATGTAAAGTGCACGTTTTTCTTATACCTCGGTCGTGTGGAACTTTTTCCCAAAAACATGGACAATAAAAAAGGTAATTCAGTGAAGTGCAAGTGCTTTGGGAACACCACTAACTTGAGGGATCATTTGAAAAGGAAACACCTTATCCAGTTAGGTAAAATAGAAAATGAAGGAAATGTCGGTGTGAATCAAGGCACGATAATGCAGAGTAGCCCGAATCCAACAACGTCTGAGTTAGTTTCGACAGTTGCATCTAGTTCATCGATAAGCGGTTCTATTGAACCCACAACTATAGCTCCGACCCCTACTTTGGAAAATGTTAGTGTACAGCCTGCCAAAAGAATGCAGCAGATGAGGTTAATGGTGCACTTCAAAAATGTGGTCCTAGCGGTGAAGAGCAGCGCGAGTTTCAAGAAGATTTGGTGCCTATGATAGCGATTGATTGTCAGCCATTATCTTTAGTTGATAATCGAGGTTTTTCATCTTTTGTAAGCAAATATATACCTCATCACAAGTTTCCGTCCAGAAAAGTAGTGTCGGAAAATATTTTGAGCGAAGTTTATAGCTCACTAAGATCTAGAGCCACATCTATGTTAGAGAAAACGCGATACATTTCTGCTACTACAGATTTGTGGTCATCGCACAGTAATCGATGCTACATAACAGTTACTGGCCATTTTGTTTTCATGCACTGGCTTTATCAACAGAAGAAATAGAAATTAGACATACTTTTGAAAATATTGCCGAATCAATATTAAAAATAATCAATAAATGGCACACTGCAGAAAAGGTCGTAACTGTAGTTACTGACAATGCCGCTTATATGAAAAAGGTAATTTCGGATGGTCTTGGAAAGTGTCACCATCCATGTGTTGCACATACACTAAATTTGTGTGTACAAGATTACTTGAAAGCTAACGAGAATATTTTCCATTTAATATGCAAATGTAGAACCCTCGTGACATATTTCAAGTAGAGCAACTCAGCCGTATATAAATTAAGAGAGGTTAAGGAGCAAATGAGCTTACAAGAGCTGAAATTGAAAAAAGACGTTCCGATAAGATGGAATTCCGCTGTCATTATGTTACAACGATTATATAAACTTAAATTACCTATTTCAGCAGCACTTTCATCATTAACAAACGCAACATCAAATTTAAATGCTTTGCAGTGCGAAGAAGTAGAAGACCGCATGAATTTATAGCGTTTCTTGATAACCATGACAGAAGACTTGTCAGGGGAAACGTATGCAACAATATCTCGCATTCCACCTCTTGTGAGAGAATTGCAAATCCAGATAAAGGAGCAATGTGTGGCAACAAGTCTTGGAAGGCAATTAAAATTAACTCTGCTAGAAGCAATACCCCGACAAATTGGCTCTCCGGAAACAAATGAAATAGTGGCAAAAGCGACAATTTTAGAACCACGATTTAAAAAAGCTGCATTTGGAAATGAAGAAAGTGTGAAAAATGCGCAAAAGCTAGTAACAGACGAACTAAGCAGGTTAATTCAGAATTCTGAAAATAATTGTAATATTCCGCCTACAAGCCCTCCAGCAGAAACACAAAGCTTTGCAGCAAGTGACAGTAACGTACTTTCGGACTATTTTGATCAGAAAATGTCTACGATCTGCTCTAAAAAAACACCTCACAGTAGTGCTAGGTGTGTAGTGAAACAATACCTGGAAACAATACCCGGAAGAAGGATCCTTTTGAATTTTGGCAAACTTATCTTAGCAGTTTCCCCAACCTTTATAACTTGCATCAAAATATTTTTGTATTCTCGCATCTTCTGTCCCGGCGGAACGTATCTTCAGTAAAGGCTGATACTGAAGCTAAATATTGACCTTTACCCATTATCTAGTCATTCTTTTGAGCGAAAATTTTGGAAATGGAGAAAAGCAAAGACACTGCTCATTCCTGATGGATAAAATGTCAAGAATTTCAATTTTTGATCGATTTTCTTATTGGAAAGACATTTGCACTATTCAATTTTCAAATTCAAACACCAAATGTCACTTTTTAGCTCGAAAGAATGAACTACACAAACTAAATTGGCGTGAAATGATTGGAGACATGCACCAATGCCATCTATATTTTCAAAGCGAAAGCAACTGCAAAGAAACTTTTCATGCTAAAAACTGAGTACATATCCTGCTTATTTTCGCCGAACCCGTCTCAAGTGAAATTTTGTATGAAAATTTCACGTGAAATCGAACACAGTACTAAGCTTAAGGCTGGAACAATAACGAATGCTAAACGAAACAGATTGACTCCAAAAAAAAAACTATAAGTTAACATAGGCGCGCCGTAGGGGGGGGCCAGGGGGGGGCCGGGACCCCCCCAGACCCTAGGTTGGCCCCTCCCAGAAAAATAAATATTTCTAATAGCAGACACTTAAGTTTTCGCCTCTTTGGTTTTTGTTGTTACAACAAGAGCTGTACAGTGCAGTAGTGTAAGCCTATACCAAAGCATACACACTACTTATAACATAGAAACTGTGTTATTTGCTGTATTAATTACGATGTTATGGGACTTATCTCGAGAAAATATTTAATTTTGACAAGTTATACGTTAAGAATAAGACGAAAAGCGCCTCGCCAAATATTCTTTTTTAATTAAGATTATCTGTTCATTTCTACTAGGCAATATACAGGTATTTAGATAAGAATACTTTTATAAACTGGTGTTTTATGCAATTATGTTTTTCAAAAAACATAGTCTGCGTATTCAAATGGTAGGCTAACGTAGAATACAATTTTCGAAGTCATTTGGAGAATAAAAATGGCATCCCTGCTACTTTTACGCTATCTATTCAAGACAATGTTGTTTATTGTGAGCAATTTTTGCTGCGCTTACTCTTTCTTCATGGGATCATGTACAATAAGCACATTCATACCTTACATTAATCAAAACAAACACAGTCCCATTCCATATTTGAGAGCATGTTTCTTTGACTTTTGCGTATGATAAGGTGTACTTATTAAGTTTGAGTCAAAAAGTCCATACTGAATAGCTCGGAAAGTCCAATATAGCTGCTGCAAACCTTTTGACACCACCACAACAAAGACTATACCGAATTTGCATCCCGTTCAAATAACTTACCCTATAACTTTTGATCCATTGAAAGCGTTGAAAGTTATACGAAAAAAGGGTGTTTGGAGCTAACTTCCGCGAATGTGTAAAATTTTTTGAAATTGAAATATTTTCGGTTTATTTTCACTACGAAATCATTATTTTTTGAAAATTTAATAGAACTGATTTCCAGGAGAAAAAAGTTGATGCTGGCATCGCGAGATACCGTAAACGCAAGTTCCAGGTGCTAAAAATATAAATAATTCGGTGAAAAATTACGATTTTTGTGCGATTGGGAATTTTAGAAGTTTAGATTTGACTGTATAAATATAGTATCAAATTCATCAATCATTTGCATTTTATTCTAAATACCGATAAAAATACCAGAGAGTCAATGGTGTGAAAGATTTGTGTTTACGTACTTATGGGAGCTACACGGTTGTCCAGACATTTCAAAACAACAGAAACTTATTTTTTATACCCATTGATGCGTCTTGTGAATTTCGTGATGATCTGATGACTCGGTGTGTAGTTATCACAATGCGAAATTTTCCATAGAATTTGCATTGTCGCCAAAAATACATCAAAATTTCAGCTCAACCAAACTTCGCGATCCGGATAAATTATCCGGATAGTAAAACTGATCCACAATGTCTTCAAGGACATATTGCATACAATAATCAAAACTCTACAATAATAAAACTCTAATAGTGCTTGGAAGATAGTAAGTGTTATGGTGCTTGAACAGTCTTGGAATATTGTCAAGATGAACCGAAATTATTTGTAAAAGGCTATCGACCTTAAGACGTGTCGCAGTCGCCAAGGACTTGCTTTCAGAGGACATGATGAAAGTGGTCCCAGTGACAACCGTGATTTTTTTTTTTTTTGAATTTTGTGAATTATTCTCGAAGCATGATTTAATTTTTGAAAAACATTTTAAAACAAGGTTGCGAACTACTGTAGTAGCAAAACAGAAAATGAGTTAGTAAAAACAATTGCTGAAATCGTTCGCGAGGACATGACAGCTGAAATAAAAGAGTGCGGACTGATATCTATTATGGCAGACGAAGCAAGGGTCCACAAAAAGGAACAACTCTCCGTGTTTGTCAAATTTGCTAGATGTTTCAGGAGCTAGAAATGCCCCGTATTTAGTCGATATAACTTTGAGCCTGTTAGACAGTTACGGACTTAGCAAATTACTTGTTGTTGGACAGTCTTATGATGGTGCTAGTGTCATATCAAGTCAAAAAGGTGGTTTACAAACCTAAATTAAGATAAAACACCCTGCAGCCACATTTGTACACTGTCAAGCTCATAAAATTATCCTTGTTGTGATGCACACATTTTTTACAATCGAAACGTATGCATCCTTTTTCAATGTCATCGAATCCCTTTACATACACCTTTCAAAGCCATCACAACATCAATAGTTGAAGCAGCTTGAAGAGGCAGTTGGTCTAAACACAAGGCGTGAAATGAGAAGTTTAAGCTCGACTCGTAAGTCAATGAGATTTCGCAATTGCAAATATGTGATCGATAGCTATGGAACTATAAAAGAGGTTTTAGAAAAAGAAATGAATGAAGGAAAATACAACGACTCAGTTTCTGCATTGGCAATCTTTCATCTTTCACTATGTTCAAATTTTTTCTTCTTTCACTATGTTCTTTTTATAACAAACATGTTAAGCACATGTTTTCAAACTAAAAATGCAACTCTTTGGGATGGGATGGATCTTGTGAATGGAACAGTTAAAACACTACTAAGTGAGCGAGAAAACTTTTATTTAGTTTGGGAAAAAATTAAATCATTCGCAGAGAAGCACTGTCTGCATCTCACATTTTCCAGAGGATCACGAAAGCGGCAAACAGCAAAAAGCACAAGTCTGAAAGGTTTTGATATTCCATCTAGCCTCGGACAAGCAGTTAGGGCTGCAAAGATATCCTTGCAAACCAAATGGCTCGAAAAGAGTAAGTTACAGCACTTTTGGTCTTGGCAAATTATTTATGCTTTTCCTAGGTTTTCTAGGTAACCAAACTTTGAAACAAGAGATCAATTTCTTCCTTGTAAGCTTAATGTATTCCAATTTCTTCAAAGACATTTTGAAAGTAAACTATTCTCTTCTTCAAGTACAAATTGAAATATATTTAGCTTCTTAACGAAAAAATAGTTTATATTTCTAATTACTTCCATTCTATTCTGGTATAATTTCTACAAGCGTTCATTTATTAGTGCTAACGGATAATTAATGTGTAATTCATACTTACCATTCACATTATATGTATATGGTAGTAGCTCATACGTATTCACAGACACGAAGTTTATTTGATAATGCATTATGCATTAGCAAATAACAAAGAATAAATTAATAAACATATAATGTATTAGTAAATTATATAAGTTGTATGAACAGTACGTGTACCTTACGGAAGACAAAATTATCGCTTGTTTTGAGCCTTTCGGTCCCTGGCCCCAGCCAGATTTTAGACCACGGCACGCCTATGTAAGTTAAAATACTGTGTTAGTTAAAATACTGTGATACATTATGCATTATTTTTAAAATCCAATTCAATTTTAATGTTTTTATTCTATTGGAATTTAGAAGCTATTTTTTCTTGATGATTTAAAAGTATTATTTTTAACTTAAGTTACAATTTGATGTGCTTATTAAATTTCAGATTAAATATACAAATTAAAGTGGAGGAAAACTTTTGCTGTTTTATTTATTTATGTTTATAGTTTTACTCCACAGCGAAGTAGTTTTCCAGTGGATACAAATAATTCCTTTTCGAAGGCAACTGTTGAAAATTCAGCAAAAAAATATTCACTCCGGAGTGTTTAACAGCACAGAAAGCAAAATATAGGCGGTATAACATGTGTGTGCACTTATATTAGTATTTATGCTAATACTAGAAAAAAAAACTATATTTTGTTTAAAACAAACTATTCTTGCGGTTAGTTTCAAAATAAAAATCAGTATCACATTTCAATAACAAAAAACTCAAAGCATAGAAAAACTGAATTTCGAGGACGAGCAGAGGAAATGTATAATTTTCCATATTTTGTGCTCACGATCGGATCATCACACAAGATATACAGTGGCTTACAGCTTATTTCAACCAGCACGTAAAAAATATTTTTAACTGCCTATAAAAACTAAACTGAAGATGATATCAACATTATTTAAAATGTTTTAATTAATCAAATATGACTTCTTTTATTTATTTTTATTTGTTTAGTATTCTAAAACAACGAAAAATGAAAAACGCTACCAAAAACAATGCCACAGCTTATTTCAACCAAATACTTTGTAGTTGTACAATGATCCGTTATCTTGCAATACAGCAATTATTTCTTTGTCTATGCTTTAGTCATTATATTTGTAATGTGTTCAAGTTCAGTTTTGCTGAATTCTTTGAAAAAATCGTGCAGAAAAATTAGTTTTTCGAAGTGGGTCCACGTCCGACAATTGATCAGCGAGAACTTGTCCTCAGTAATTTTAAAAGTAACCATTCGCGCAGGAAAATTGGCGAGATGGTTGGACTTAGTGATTCTACAGCGCAGAGCATCATATACCGATTTGTCCACGAAAATAGAACGCTCGATAAAAGGAGAAATGCCCCCAACAAAATTTTCAATCAAACGGACGAGCGCTTTATTGTTCGGAAAATCCGGGAAAACCCAAGGCTATCGGCTCCGAAAATTGTAAGTGAAGTGGAAGCTGAGTTGGGCAAGTCCTGCCACCCGGAAACTATTCGTCGTGTGCTGCGAGAGCATGAATTCAATGGCAGAATAGCGCGTAAGTAACCATTTATAAGTGCCAAAAATGAGAAGTGCCGTTTAAAATTTGGCAAGGAACATTTGCATAAGGATTCTGGATTTTGGAATATCGTTATATTCGCTGATGAGTCGAAATTTAATATTTTTGGCCCTGATGGAGCCTCATATGTTTGGCGTAAGCCAAATACAGAATTGCAAAACAAAAATTTGGAAGCTACAGTCAAAACACGAAGGTGGCAGCGTTATGGTTTGGGCCTGTATGTTTGCAGCGGGAGTTGGAAACTTGCAACTTATTGAGACTACAACGGATAAGTCTCATTATCTCGAAATTTTGAAGTTCAATTTGATTGAAAGTTCGGAGAAACTGGGCATTCGCGATGGCTTCAGATTTTATCAAGACAATGACCCGAAGCATAAGTCGGGTATTGTACAGACATGGCTGGTTTGGAATTGTACGCATGTTATGCAACCACCGGCACAGTCGCCCGATATTAACGTCATTGAAAATGTGTGGGCCATTTTGGATACAAACAACCAAAAACGGAAGATATCCAACAAAAGCGATCTCAAAACTGCATGAATTGGCCAAAATTACCCCACAAGTGACACAAAAGCTGGTCGATTCAATGCCTAAGAGGCTAAAAATGGTTGTTGATCAGAAGTCATACTAAATATTAAAATATTTTTTTGTGCCTTGCGACCTAATTTAAACATTAATTCTGTTACATGGTTGAAATTAACTGTGACATTGTTTTTAGTTGCTTTTTTTGTCATTAATTGCTATGACCTATTGAAATAAAATAAAAATAATAATAAACTAAATAAATGATAATTTTGAACACTAGTCTAATAATCTGCGTTTAAATAATGTTGATAACTTATTTCGTTTAGTTTTTATTGGAAGTTAAAGTTTTTTTACGTGCTGTTTGAATTAAGCTGTGAGTCACTGTATATCATATACATCTGCTTATTTCTGGTAAATATCAATATGTTCTGCGAATTTCGCAATGATCTGTTGTTCCTGTTTCAAAAATCGCAATTTGATTTATAAAATTTTTTCTCAAATTTGAGACACTTTGCGCCCACAAGGATTAAAAATTTCCAAAGTGCATAAAACATTCTCAGTTTTCATTTTGCATACTTGCTTCTTATAAAATTCTTTTTTGCACAGAAATGTAGGCTTACCTGAAAATACATTGAAATGCCTACGGCCACCAAATAGTTAAAGATATCTTAGTTTTATCTCAAATAAACGTATCCTTTTATACATAAATATTTCGCGAAAATTTCAGTTCATCACTCCAGAGATAATCTCACTTAATATTTTTCCTGATATATTTGAACATTTCTTTATTGGCTGCGTCAACGGAACGTGCATAATGGCTGACTCGATTGCCGTCAACCGATTGTCGATGACTTGACCAACCGAATGGTCGATTGCGAGATGCTTATTCGATTCTCTCGATTGCTACGATGGCGAGATGGTTTTTTCGATTCTTTCGATTGCACATTACCATCGAGTCCAACTAAAAACCATCGAAATGTTGCGAGATGTTTTAACAATAGAAATAATCGAGTTGAACATCTCGTAATTGCGCGTCACTAGCTTGTGTCTCCATAATTTCCGTTATTGAAATAAATAAGTTTTACATTTAAATACAAAGCTTCCCCATTTGGCATATAGTCTAAAAGTTGTAGCTACCGTCATGTTTTTACTATATTACTGACTTAAATTAAAATGTACAGCTTTTTTACGTCGACAAAAACTCTTACACGTTTCAAAACCAATTAAAGTAGGTACCTACTTTGTAAGTACATGTAACGACCGCCACCAAATGCAAATTGCATGCTAGTCAAGATTAAACTCGTTGTCGGCAAGTGATTCTTCGAATTTCATCACAATTTTATTTCGTTACATCAAATATCCGTATTTGTAAGTCCGACAATGTGTATTCTGCCAACTTTTATTTTATTTTCAGATATCACAAAAATAATTCAACTCTCTCAAACATTGAGCTGACTGATTGCATAAGTACCTTCATTGCCATCGTTCATTTAATTATAATAAGTAATTTACATCAATTCTCTCGTTTATCGTCTGACTTCACGTCACGTCATTCATAATTTTGTTTTTCGTATTTGCTTCCCTGGAAATAAGATTCGACAAATCTACACAAACCGTTTTGCTTATCGCATAGATTATTTTTTTATTGCCTACACAGAATTTCCTCCTTGACAAAAACTGGAACTCGAATCAAACGAACTCGAGCTCCGGACAAGTGTTTTACCTGATTTGTTTACATACTGACATCGCACTGCCAATGCTAAAACCCAATGACCACAATAACAACAAGAAACTAGTTTCGGTTCTGTAGAAGCAGAAGTGTCGATGGGATTCTCAAAGGCACCTTCATCATTTCGTCTCGTTTCATCTGATCCATTGCGGTGGAGCCACGACAGCACGACATGGTTCTCGTTAGTGTGATAAATCCATTTCGAACAGTGTGTACATAGTTCTGGATAGACGAAGGGGAGGCACGTTCGCTGAACGGATCAGGAGGTGGTGAGTGGCAGCCAGGGCGTGTTTAGCTTCTACCATAGTACGATCATCAAAGTGGCAGGCAAGAGAAATAGTCTAAAAGCGATTAGGTTTAGATTTCACTAAATCGGAATTTAATTACAGGCTTAGTAGTGTAGACAGAAAGGTGAAAGTACGTTAGAATGTACGCATCGAATCAAAGCCAAGAGCCAGTGTTCTAGTGCAAACTATTTCCATTCGTACACGTGAAGATTATTCAGGTATCTCGTATCTACTACAAATTGTGTATTTAACTAGAAGGAGATGTTAGAGAAGACAAAAAATCAAATACTTAGTTTGCGTACTCATGCATGTAATAAGCTTTTGATTGTTGTCTGATCGCCAAAAACATGCATAATTTCATTAATTACATAAAAGTCAATGCTTATTTCAAGCGTGCATGGAATGTTCATAGAATTCTAATTAATCTCAATTTTCCAGATAATTGACCAATCTTCAATTCGATCTAAAAATCCTTCGAGTTAACTGATCAGGCGCTAATATCGAACGGGATCTTCATCTTCTTATCATGGCTTTCCAAGCAGCCCCGGATCTTGAATTTTTTCGAGGCGTGGCAAAAACTGAAATATGCCGCCCTCGCTCACTAATATTTTCACCTTGTTCATCATATGGTTCATCATCATCATTTCAGCCCTCTGATGGACATAGGCCTCCCCCAAAGAACGCTACAACGACCGGTATAGCGCTGTTCTTTCTCTGTTAAGCCTATATTTTTTCCAAAAATTCATGGACGTCGGACATATGTATATTGTAATTAGGATAGGAAAGGATAGGGTCTGAAATAAAACGCAAGATTAAAAGTAATTATTATGTTGCACCTCAGAAGAGATATATGTATATAAGGAAATAAAAGCAGCAAAGAGAAGTAAAGCAATTGGCTTGAACCAGAGCGTTAGTAGTAGTGAAGGAAAACTATGGGCACTATGGGCAAATTTGACAGACTTTTACTCCGCGAACAGGAAGATAGAGATAATAGGCCATTTCACACGTTATAACCAAAAGCTCGTAGATCTTAGGTATCGGAAACACGAAAGGGAACTAAAGTACTAAATCTCTCGATTTGTTCTAATTATAGATTTTAAGTTTGTAGTAAAAATGCTTCACTAAATTTCGTATATCTATACGCTTATTTCATTTCCTTACATCTCTCTGTTCTGAGTGTTGTACATTGAAATTACAATTTTACTCCTCGATCCTTTAGTTCTGCAAACAAATCAATGGCCTTGTCAAAATTCGATTTTCTATTGCTAATATTGCGTTTAAGTTTGAGTATTATATATAGCTAATATTGCGTTTAAGTTATAAGTTTAAGTTTGCTGAAACTTCGTTCGCAGCTTGCGACTTTAGTAGGAACTGTAGAGTAAACTCGCAGAGCAATACAAATATTAGGAAAGGCATCCTGCAAATCATGCGTATCGATCTGTTGCAAGAGATTGAAAGCCTTAGCATTTTTTATATCTCCAAATAAAAGTGGAGTTTGCTCTTTAAAAACGTAGAGTTCCTGGCAGAATTCAACTGTGTTTAAATCATGCTCATATTATCATCTAAGATCTGCTCCATGCTTCTGCAGTTCTTCAGTTGACATATTCAAGACTTCAGTGCCATTGAGAAATGCAAAATTCAAATTCATCGTGGTAGTACTACCAATCCTCTTTTTAATTTCTGATAAGATTCTATCAAATACCATCATTGTTGCCTTAGAAAAGAGTTAAACAGATTGAAGTCTTCGCGGTTTGTCATTACACATCTCATCAAATTGTTTTTTCACCTCGGAGTTCGTTTATTTGGCAGAATAGATTCAACGCCAATTTTTCCAGCAACTTCTTTAGCTCCTTCTATCCAATATTCAATTGAATTTTCTCTCATTTCTTGCAAATTTTTCATCAGACAATCCATTAAAGAGGCGGAACGCGCAAGGATTATATCTTCCTTTCGAATTTCAATATTTACTCGATTGATTTCGCGGAAAATATTTGCCCAAATCATCAAGTTCAGAATGAATTTAAAATTGTTTAAAGCATTTAAGAGATGACCTGCCTCGTACTTTGCTTCCGAAGCATGAGAAGTTTGCTCAAATTCCTCCAATGATTCTACCATTTCCGGCAAATTATTTAAGAGGGCTTTTAGAGCGACATGTTTCGGTGACCATCTTGTCTGACTGCTTCCTTTTAAATTGGTTTTTACATAGTTTTTCATAGTATCCCACTGAGTATTGGAACCGAAAATAAAGCAATATACTTTTTGAATTACTCCAAATATGTTTATTGCTTCCGGGCATTATGAGGCAGAATGGACACCGACAAGATTTAAGGAGTGAGCGAAACACGGTTCGAGTCCGGTCAACTTATTCTTTTCTGCAAGGTGCCAGTCATATTGGACCCAAAATAAGATTGGCCACGACATTATCTAATATTTAAATCATCAACTGTCAATTTTTCCATAATCTGTTGACAAATGTACTCTCCTGTCTTTCCAGCAGCTTCTATGAAATCCATGATTCTTTTTGTATCTCACAAACATCGCCAGTTTTTTCTTAATAGCGAATGACCTGGCTCATTTGTTCTGTATGCGCGATATCTGGAGTGCAGTCGAACATTATTGTATATTATTTGACTTCTTTGATGTCGTTTAGAATTCTATTTCTAACTGTTTTTGCCATTATATCAATAATTTCATTCTGTATTGTCTTTGATAAATATGATTTTTTTCCCTTTTTAAGTGTTCGAATTGAAACTTAAGAGTTGAATTATGTTTGAAGAGCAGGAAAATTAAATTCAAGAAGCTCCCTTGACTAGGCTGAGGACATTGTGTGATGAGGTCGCTGGGGATTTCGTGGGACCCACGAAAAGCAAGACAGCTTTTTGATAGATAAAATAAAGCATCCATAACAATACGCAGGATCTGTCTAAATATAGTTGTATCCCTTTCGCAAGGATGCTAAATGCCCTCAAATGTGAGTGCGTTCCACTTGCACACTACTACTGAACCAGCTGCCGCGCGACCGCATGTCTCGTTTGCACAGAGCTAGCGTGATTTTTACCCTATCTATGCCTACGTGCTCCGAGCGGAATAATTTATGTGCTTAAAGTACTATAGGGCATATCATTGCCAACGACCTTAAAGACGATGCTGATATTGAAAGAAAGCGCAGGACTTTGACATTCAGAGGTAATATGTTAGCACGCAGATTTTCCTGTTGTACTAATCAAGTTAAGGTAACGTTTTTCCAGGGATATTGCCAGAGCTTGTACACGGGGAACCTGTGAGTCGGATATGTCAATAGATCGTTGGACACCTTGCGCGTTCAATATAATTCTATCTTCAGGATGATGATGGGATTGGCCCGGTTCTGCAGTGCGTCAGGGATGTTTGTGGAGTATGAGAATGATGGCTTTGCAACCTTCAGTTGCAAAAAAAATTATATCCCTGATCCATAGAACACGGGACAGTTCCAACAGCATCCTAAAAACTATAACTGATAGTTTCACTTCACCACTATGGAGGTGCCTTGTACGGAAACTAGCTCGGTTCCCTAATCGCCCTCGGCGCAGGGAAGTGGACTTCTATGTCTTTTATGTTTATATTTAAAGTGCTTTGTGTTTTCTTACTAACTGTGAATCCTTTAGTTGTCCGAAATGAACAATTTCTACTTTTATTAATTTATTATTCTACTATAATGCGCATTTGTCATCGCAAAGTTTCGATAATGCTGAGGAGTGTATTCATCAGTCAAGCTTGAATTTGCCGCCCGGGGCACGAGCTCTGGCTTGTCCCCCCTAGATCCGGGGCTGTTTCCAAGTAAGGATTGTCTTGTGTATGCATCCACTGACCAGGTTCGGATTAACATGACTACCTACGCAGCGAGAACATCAGGAACGTCTTTGATCTTCTGTAAGGATTTGGACTCAAAAAACTTGATAGGGGCTAGGATGACAGACGTAAAAGAGAATCGGAGACGCCTTAATAATACTGTTATCAGGTCGGATCGACAGATTTGATGATGAATTCAAACTAGCGATCGAACGTAAAAATATTACTTACCTAGCTACGCAGCAATCTCATTGAAGGTTGAAACGCGCAGAAGCATATAAACCAGTGGCGTGGCTTTCATGGAAGCAAGGGAAGCACTACTTCCCTTACATTTGGCTGACATAAATTTTCAATTCATTGTTTTTTTTTTGAAATAGTGAAAAAATCGAACACAAATTGTGAACATCTCATACAGCTGATGTGGTAACATCAGTGGCGGCTCGTCCTAATGAGCACGTTCGCACGTGAATCAACACAAAAAAATCAATAATTCAAAACTAATATATCATTATATAGGTATACCTATTGAACAATGCACATTCAAGTACATTAACAAATAATTGTTATGGCAGCACATAATGTTACCTGTCGATCATTTTCATCTCTACCACCATATATCATACCCACAGACTTTACATTGCTACGTACAAACCATACAATTTCGCTATCTGCTGAAGAGATCTACTGCCTCCTGTACTAGCGGTTGCACTTGCAATCATATGGCTGAAATTAGGGGGCTAGAGGAGCATGCGAGGGAGCGAGGGGTGCATCCATTTAGCTCGGCTCAGTACTAGCAGGGGGTTCACACTCAGAATGTGCGATCGACAACCAATTTGATGCATTTAGACATTGTTGTCGGTGGTCAGTTCCATTCGCTGACTCGTGCTGCCATATAAAAACTATCAGGGATAATTTTAGCGATTGACTACTTTTGTATCTTTATGATTTTGAGACACATTTAAAATTTAATTCATGGTAGGTCTACACAAATTTTGTAAAATATTCGCTGTAAAATACTAGTAAAATGTATTCAGTATTTTAGAAGATTATCCTTGGAAGAAAGTAAATGCTTGGTAATGATTTGAGCGTTTAATTTCTTTTGTCGCCTATTCCTGGATTTTTATGAGAGTTCGAGTATAAAACTAAATACATTTGAATGTACTGACAGGTTTGATTGAGCAGAGATAGTCTGGGCATTTAATTTTGTCATAAAACACCGAAGGTTTTTGGGTGTGTGTATATATGAACAGTTTTATGCAAGAAGGGTTCTCCCGTTTTTTTTTTTTTTTATTTATAAATTCTGGAGTTATGTGTACTTAGGGCTGTTTGTGAATGCACTGCGCCTATTACACACTCAATTGTGTTAACTTCCACCTTAGTATAAAAAACCTGTTATTAGTCGTCTTCAGACATTCTTCCGATCACCGTGAAAAGTAAAAGTGTGGAGTAACAGTTTGTATTGATAGTGTAAATTAATAGTGCCAAGTAAAAGTGTGAATAAATAGTGTGATATTAATTAAAAACAAAAGAGAAAAAATTGAGCAAAATACTTCTGACAAAAAAGAAATTATTTTTTTAAGTTATCGAAGTTTTCTTTCTCGGTTTAGAAAAATAAGGCCTATGTAACAAATTTAAGAATATGGGAATATTCTGTTGATGGACTACTAGCAAATATTTAGTGTCGATAACAATTTTACTTTCGAGCTCACTTATACCTCCTCTTCTTTCATTTTTATTCATTTTACAAAAGTGAAACAACAGTCTCAGGTATTGAACTTATTTTAGAAATGTTTGGTTTATTTATCAAAGTTATTTTCTGTTTTATTTCGAGAATCTATCCAAAGCTTCACATAACTAATAATCCCAATTTTGTGTTTTACGAACATTGTAAAACTGAGGTCATCTCGACTTACAGCAGTTACTTTAGTCTCATCCCTACATAGCAACCATAAATGATCATTTTCATTGCTTATCACAAATTGTAATTATGAATAAACATATTTTCGGAAAGTATTACAATTTTCATTTAGCAAGTGTTACTTTATCGCGAAACTATGTCAAAAGATTTAATAAAAACTTATTGATATCGGTGCATCCATTTTGGCGTACTAAACCATGCTAAGCCCATCACGGTCATAGCTCACCATAAGGGTTTCTGATGAAAACACCAGTCAACATGGTCAAATATAAGTGTCAAATCTCTTAAATGTCTCGTCAAAATATCACTGTTCAAGGATTTTCAAATCGCCCTATGAATATTTTCGTAAGCTGCTGTTTTTATAATAATTTTTTTTAACTCGTTCTATAGTAGTATTGCGATATTTCGGCAAATTAACTAATATAAATGGAACTCTTAAGAGAAGGGCAAGGTAAATATTCATGTGCCCAACACATGTGTTTTCGATTTGTGAACCCCCATAAAAGTAGGCCACGAGCCGCCACTGGGTAACACCAAAGATTGAGAGAGAACCAACAGCGCATGGAAGCAACGTAAAAATTGCATCTACGAGTGTTTATTTGCCTCCATATAGACTAGACCGTGACGTCATTGAACAAAATATGATTATACGATTTGTTTGGAAGCAATGAAGAATTTGCTTCCTAGGGGAAATTATTTTCTCAAGAGAGAGACTTAGAGCGGAGCTGCGAACGTGTGACTGCTGTGGAACTTATTTCAGCGTTCCCCCTCACGCGTTGCAGAGTACATTGTTTGTACAGATTTTTTGTGAATGGAGAATGCTTGCTGTGATCGAATTTGAGTTACAAGATGTCGCAAGGGCTGCCAGAGGCTGTTGATTCGACAAGACGATATTTTATGAGTTTTATTTATGATGTATACTAGGACATTTTTTTGTATGTGCCATTTTTTATTGAAATTTTTGTGAATGTGTTTTGAATTGTTAAAGACATTTAGTCACTAATAGCCTATAGAATTTGGTATTAATATTGCATGGTAATAATAGGTGAACCTGTAGACTAGAATTGTGTAGAACTGAATGTGTAAAATTACTGTGCTAATTTGCATGATTTTTTTTTATATTTGAAATAAAGAAAGGTTGAAATAGGTGAATGTGTTTATTTGTTTCGTGGGTCAAAATTTCATAATTCGTAAACTTATTCAATTTCTCTTTGGATCTCGATAATTTGCTGAAAAAAGGACATCATCAACATAAATCGATCGAAATTAAATTCGTAAATTGTCTCTTTAACAAAGAGATGTATTCAGCAGTTTGATTGCGAAATTGATAAATAAAAAACTCGGAATCGATTACCGGTTTTAATATTAAACCAATGTAATTTTACTGGCCTTGTGTGTTATTTTCAAACGATTCAAACGTTCGGTGAACAATCGGATTTTGTAATTTAAATAATGTTAAAGCTGTGAACAGGCATGATAAAAAAGCATTGGTCATTTCCAATCAGTCCTTTTACTTTCCAAGGTCGGTTCCGGCCCAATTGAAGAATTGCCGAGTAGTCAATATAACTAGTCAGTGATATTGATCAAAGTTAGGAGAAATAGAGAAATAATGAAGATTCTGATATGCATTGTGTGTCATTTAGGATTCTTGCAATAGTGGGTAATCACCTGAAGACAATTAATCTTTTGACAGTACATAACCCATACTTGCGAGCTCATCTGGACCAATCAACTGTTTTTATCGGAACATTAAATAATATTCAAAATAATATCATGAGTCGTTTTTGAAAAAATTGAAAGATATATGTAATGAAATTCAGCAAAGCAAAATCATTGCAATAACATTAGATAAAACAACCAATATATCATATGGTCCACAGCTTTCAACAACCTTTGGTTACATTATTTTTTTCTCTAAAACTTGCTTCAAACTTTCATAAATCTTCCTGGAAATGGCATATCGAAGCAAAAAATCAGCAATTGAAGCTCAGATTCAACAATTTCAAATGGATGCTCAATAGCATGTCAAAACTTTCTCTAGACCCTAAAGTGCTTGTCTACAAGTCTGTTCTGAAGCCAATCTGGACCTATGGCTTGCAGCTCTGGGGAGCAGCCCGCTTATCAAACATTAATATCATTCAGAGGACCGAAGCCCCGCGGTACTTCCGTAACGCTAATCTCCACAAGGACCTGCGTACAGAGACGATTCCAGAGGAAATTAAAAACCGCAGTCGAAAATATATTGTGAAATTTGACATTAATCTAGTAATAGATGGCAGTTGAAGAGAGCAGTGTTTTATTCAAAGTTGATGCGCGGAAAGTTCAAAAAGTCACGGACTTATCAAATTGCCCTCGTATAACTACTACTAACTATTCTTATCAATTAAATTATTTCGAAAATTGATCAAATGTTTAGGCGACGTAAAAGCCATGCTAAGAAAATCTAAGCTAAATTTTGCACCGTCGTTAGATTTCTAAGAAAAAGAGAACAACTTAACCTCACTTCAAAATGTTTTTTCATCCGGGTTTTAAGTTACAGCTTTGACTTTCATTTAACACTGAAGACTTCTATCACAGTCTGCAGGCTGTGACAGAAGTCCGCAGTGCTAAAAGTCAAAATTGTAAATTAAAACCTTGATTTATTGATTGATAGCCTGGAGTGGGTCCAGAGGGACCCTAGCACTGCGACCTCGTGGCTCTATTGTGCCACCTCTGCGTTATGTCCTATAGGATGTCCAGGCTTCTAATGAACCTGGATATGTTCCTTGACGGGAGATTTGTGATGTCCTTGATAGAAGGAAGAGCAGAGCCAAGTAGCTCGAATCTTCTTCTCGCCAGTGCTGGACAGACTGTGAGCAGATATTCTGCACACTCTGTCGTTTCCCCACAGTATCTGCATCGGTCGTCCTGCTCCTCACCTTACCTGTGGAGGTACTTTTTGCATCGAAGGGGTCATGTCAATGCTCCGCATAGGGCTCTTATGCCACTTTTGCAGAGAGCCACTGCTTCTATTAATCTTTTTTTATCGAAGCCAAGGTATTTTTTGAGTGTTTTCAACCCTCAATATTAAGCCAGTAGTCTTCGATATTTTCCTGGCTCCATGTTTTAATTTCCTTTCCCGTATCTGCCTTTGTAAAACCACAGTACGGAGAAGGATCTATGAAGGGCGTTTTTGGTCCTTCTTTGGCTCTGGTATCAGCTTCCTCGTTTCCTTGGTGCCCCTCATTACCGGAGATCCATATCAACTTGAGGCTTTTCTGTTCTATCTATTTCATTTGTGGCCTCTCTCAACTCTAGGAGTATAGTCGAATTTGTTTGATCGCGACTTATAGCCATGAGAGCCGCTTGACTATCCGATAGGATCTTAATTCTGACCCTTTTAGTGTTCCTTATTGTTTGTGAAGCTCTTAGTATGGCAGATAGTTATGTTTGATAGATCGTGGCCTCCTGTCGGAGAGAGAAATGCATTTAGCACTTGGGACCTATGATCCCTGCTCCTACTCCACAATCCATCTTTGGATCATCCGAATACCACATTTGCGCTCCTTTGTACGAGGGAGGAGGTCCAACTTCCCATTTGTCCCTTGATGGAATCGTGACCTTGAATTCCGAATGCTGCTACGGTTTTTATTTGGTCGCTGAGGTTCAACATTTCCATTATGGGCCAGACGTCCTCCAGGGTTTTAAGGTGGCCTTTAAGGTCTCCTGATTTATACCAGTAGGCTTGTTGTAGGCTAATGGCTTGTTTCGCTGTTTCCTCCTCAATTTTGTGGTGTAGCCGCTCAAGGTTTAGAAGGGCCTCCATTCGTGCTGTTGGGGTGGAGCTCATTGCTCCTGTAATCAGCAGGCAGAGCATCCTTTGAAGCTTGTTGAGCCTTGAATCCTTATGTTGACAAGAGTGATTTGCCTAAACAATGGTTGCTATTATCACAATTCCCAAAATCCAAACCCGAAAATAAATAAATATGCCATCATTTGAAACTTTTAAACAACGTGTTCGTCAAATCATTATTCAACCATCGTTTTAATTTTCCCAGAAGTACTTTTTTATGTTAATCAAGCTTTAGTTCGTCAACTTGAGCCACGATATTCTCCAGTTCAGAAAACAACACGGAAATTATTGTTCATCGACGACTGGTAGAAACAATTGCAATACGAGGCAACATCATGCAATTTAATCAAATCTAATGACTGGCATTATTGATTTTTCCATTTCCTCTGTCGCCAAAAAACCTGCATCAAATTCCGATAGCAAATCGATAGGTGCATCAAATGACGAGCTTCGATCCGAAGAAGAATAGCCAACATGGATATGAAGAAACGTGGAAACGCAGAGCCACCACAGACACTGCATACAAACAACATCGCGAATTTTGTAGGTTTGTAGCATTTGTGAAGTTGTCTTATTGTTTTGTATGTGAGCAACATAGCATAGCGCTATTCTCCCCAACGACAGAAACATCAGCAGCAGCAGCAACGGTTTGACTCTAGCTCCAAGTTAAACTGCATACTTTCGTGACTTATTGGTGCCCTCCGTGCTGCTTCGTACCTGGTACCGCAAGACTAGAATTTTGTGCGGTAACCGCTCGCTGCTCCAACGTGACGCGGAGAGAGCTCGCGCGCGGCCAGCGGCTGGTTCGGTGGATACGATGAGATGTGATCCCACAACAAAACAACACAGCCAGTGCTGGTTTATGACGAGTGCTCAATGGCCAGGTTCCTCACGGTTATTGGTAAACAAAAAACCGAGAGACGAAGAATTGTGTGCTTGCTTTGCTTACGACGAGAGTTACGATCAAGACAAGACGAGGAGACATCAAGAAATATATCGAAGAATTTCAATCTAAAGTTAAACTTAGATCAGTATGTCTGCCGTTTCTGATGGTTTGCCTGGTTCGTAGTAGTACAGGCAAGTGTAATTCCAATAAGCTGTACCAGGAGGTAACTGGTTACTTGCGGGTGTGTTCCGAGAAAAATGACTTACGACTTTTAGTTAGCACGTTGAGGCTTTTCTCCGGCTACACGATTAAACTGGATTGTGTTCTATAGATATAAGTATCTTCTAGATCTCCACATGGCACGTGCTTTTCGACTTTAACTGAACTCAAGCACGATAATATCCATTAACTAAGCTAGGTATTAATTTAAATTGGAAGCATTGAAGCTCATTATAAATTTTCTTAAAGGTAAGGTGCAAACATTACACAATAAAACGAGAATATTGCCGCGATTGGAATTACAAAGATGTTTTGTTTTGACCTATCAATAAACGGGCATATTGATATGGCACATATCAATACATATATGTACACATATATGATACATACCATGTATGGTTTTCTTTGAAATGGGCTCTGAACGGATGCACTTGTATTTATTTGCTTTGAACATAATATCTTGAGTCTTTCTCTTTCTGTATTTTTTCATGTCAACAAATGCTAGACTGTTTGTTTGATTTTCAGTCACTTAAAAGTGAAATAATCCGCAATCACAAAACAAAAGCCATACCCGTTCGTATTTACGTAATTCTGCATATAAATCAAGTCTGTATATTTGCAAACCTCCCCCTTTATGAAGAAAAATAATTCGAAAACAGAGTTGATTTGCAGATTCGCCACAGTTTTTTTGTAGAATTTCTAGATAACTATACAACCCGTACATTAGGATTGATTGGTCTCACTTAGTGATTCATTTAATATGAACACATATGTCAGTTGGAATTTAAGTTCTTATCCACATAAAAAAGTGCGTAGTTAAAGTAATCCCGAAAACAAAATATGTTTGATGAACGTCAGTTGGCCTAATTAATATGATCATTCTTGCTAGTAGGACTTTTTTTCGATTAAATGAAGCTACACAGACTCAGAACAATTCGAATTATAAATTATTTCAATAAATCATAACGCTAACTAGCAAAAAAATTTCGCATACTAGGTAATTGATTTGATATGTGAATTTTTGGGTATTCCCCAGTTGATATTTCACAAAAAACCTAAAAATCACAAGGTCACATTGCTTTGAACTGAAGCATATAATGTATGTAATAGTACAGGTTTCTATATAAAAAGATATTCAAATTTATTGCTTGTTGTTGTATTCATATTAAAGTTGAGTTAAAAGGTAAGTTTTTTATGCGAAACCGAATCGTATGTGGGCGATATAAATTTGCTATCATTCACAATTCCAAGGATGTGCAAGCTCATTCAATAGAAAATTAAAAATATCATGTAGGTGTATCTGATTGCCTGATGTTATCTTAAAATTGAAGAGCGATTAAGAAGAGGAAATTACAAACAGGTAAATGATTTTAAACGATATAAATTAAATCAATTATTTGAGAAGGATGAGCCATTAGAATTTACTTGAATATTAAAATGATAGCAATATCAGATGAAGGTGATGGTTGTTTTTTTAATGAAAAACTCTATCCAAACTAGTTAAAATAATCCATTCACATTATTTGATTTAAATCGATACTGCGCCCAACGTGGGTTTGAATCAATATATATTTATGCAATGATTCGTACCACTAATTTCAAAACAGTTTACGTACTTTGACTGAGACTGGGACTATTATTTTGAAAAAAGACAACTAAAAATATTTCTACAGTTGTACAAATTGCCATCTGCTGAATAAAACATAAGCAAAAGAGCAAGTTCACCTCTCAACTTGAAAACGGCTGCAAAAACTACTGCACTTACACAACATTTTCAAGGAAGAAAAAAAAAGGAATGCAATTAATCTATAAAAATCCTAGCGCATCAGAACCACTGGAAACACTAATGTTCAAAGAACAGTAGAGGATTTGTACGGATTTTGCGAGTGTATTCTACCACTAGCAGCTTTTCCTACTTAAGCTAATATATCCTTAGTAATAATATACCCTAACCAATTTAATTTCGATGACTTCATCGAAAATTACAGCGATAGAAAGGTGCTTGGGGCTGCCATCCGAAAAATGTGCAGATCTTAGAAAATTTAAACATTATTTACTTATTTTCATTGCAAATGTTTGCGAAGAAAATACTCAATGCAAGCATTTATTGGAACGAAAACAACAAAAAAGCCTAGTGCTGGCAGCCCTTTGATAGCACCCAAGCAAAAAATATATCGCATCTGCCTCACGTTGACGTCAACCTGCTCTGCGAATTTTGTATTGATCCGATGACAGCATTGGAAGTCATTGAGATGCAAAGAAATTTAGGGCTACCATTCGCAAAAGTTTTCAAATTTGCTAAATCTTAATATTTGGTGTTTATTTTCACTATAAGATCACTACTATTTGAAAATTCTATGCTAAAATCGCTTACTAAAGGTATGCCAAAAATATACAAAAAAAAACCATAGCTGGCAACTCTATCATTGTTTCGAAATTGAATTTCTACTGAATATTGCCTACAATAAGTTTAATTTGCCATTTGAATTTCGTTTTGATTCCATGACTGTACTGGAAGTTATAGGGCAAAGAGCTTTATTTTCCTCAGGAATTTTCAAAATTTATGACACCAAAATTACCATAGCTGGCAGCTCCAACCAAATTTTTCAACCAAATTTCTACCAACGTGGTTTAAAGTAAGGTTCAGCTACTGTGTGAATTTTGTCAAAATCGAATGACTGAATCAGAATTTGTAGAGCCAAAAGCAGTTATTTTTCTTAGTGATTTTTCACAATGGCACCACTGGCACAAAATTGCCCGCATTTCAAAATCACTTCTATTGCTGGTACTATTTTTTAAATTTCAATTAATTCTGATTATCGGATCGTGAGTTTCAGTGAACAGAAGTTTTTGATGCTCAAAATATAGGTAAAATGGGAAAAAGTTATCAGACGTGCCCATTGTAAAATTTCATATTTTTTGCTTTGGCTATGTAGACAAAGCATAAAATTTATATAGGAGTGGCTCTTTCTCCAAGAAGCAACATTTTTTCAGGAGAGTCGATGATTTGAAGGTTTTCACTTTCAGCGCCTGCCCTACCTACAGGGTTGCCAACATAGTCATTGAAAACAACAAAGGTTTACAACCAATTAATACCAATACGTTCTGAAAGTTTCATGATGATTAAATATATCAGTCTAAACTTATCGCAATTTAAAAATTTAAAAATTTTCCCGTTCTCTTTTTAGGCTCCTAGCGCACACAAAAGGGGGTAAAAAGTTCCAAAACATTATCCGATTCATATTTAAAACACATTCGAAATTTATTCCGTTACCTTAGTTTTTGCAAAAATTATTTGTGGACAGAATAATAGGTATATTAATAATATCACTGAAATGGCCGCCGGCGCCAAAGGGTTAAATATAATTAACATTTTTTGAAACTTGGACCTATTTTGCATATGCACCAATGTACCCACGAGAAATAGTCACTGAATTTTTGTGATGATACACTGAAAAAACACATAGCGCCAGACGTCATAGTTTACAGACTTCTGGCGCCATGTTCATAGTCGTGTATGAATTTGTCCTCCACGCCATGCAGATGGCGTGGAGGGCTATAGTACATGGTGTGGAGGACTATAGTACATGGCGTGGAGGACTACAGTATATGGCGTGGAGGACTATAGTATATGGCGTGGAGGGCTATAAGCATAGCGTTTGCTCCTATGTACTATGGCGTGTGGCGCTATATTTTGTCACAAATCGACCGAAATCGACTATGTACATGGCGTCTGGCGCTATGTGCTTTTTCAATGCATCTGAAGATGATCCAAATAACCTCAATACCGTACAAATGTTCAAAAATTTGCATCCAATAAAAGGCCACGAACCTTCTCAGTTCTGACCATCTGGAGGTAGAGCAGTTGATGTTAGATGATGGAACTCTATCGACGAAATTCCCGAGGGATAAATGACATCAAAGGCCATATCCTCTCCTATATACAAGAAGCAAAATTGAAATGTCACTTGCTGACATTTATATATCCCCTCACACAGTATGGCTGCGAGTTATAATTGGAGTGCCATGAGCCATATTACATGGCTCATGGCACTATGTAATATAGCGTGTGGGGCCATAATTTCTGCGCCATGTAATTATGGTGTAATTAGGGTACTATGTACAAAGCGTGTATATTTGTACTATGTACAAAGCGTGTATATTTGTACTATGTACAAAGCGTGTAACCATAAATGCTGCGCCATGTTACATAGGACCACGCGCTATGTAGATTCTGACATTATGGCGCTGGGAGCCATATTGCATAGCTTAGAGTACTATGTACATAGCGTATGGGGCCATAAATAATGCGCTGTGTTACATAGCTCTGGGTGCCATGTGGATTTTTGTGGATGTGGATTTCAAAAACTAAAAACATTAAACGAATTAGATGTAAGCAAACATTATATATTTAAATAATTGCAAACTAGTAACTAATAAAAATTTGGAGATCATGAAAATAGACGAAGATACAGTCAATCACCTATGTCAATCTTAGCGAATGCACTGCTGTTTTGTACTAGATCGTTGTTTTTGCGGCATAGTTCTATTCTGTTCTGTATCGGAGCAAAAAAAACGCATCTATTGATATGCAGAGCAGTTAAAATCAATCGAACAAAAATCGTTTTCTTTTCTCGGAGTCAACTACATGATTATTTTTTCCGCAATCAAACTAGCAAACATATTATTTATTGCTCTCGAATTTCAAATTTAATCATATTCAAATCGAAATTCGTTCCACAGAAATTCTTGTTAGCTCAAAATATGATAAATATCTATAAAATAAGATGTGACTACCGAAAAATTCATTTTCAGCGAAAACCGAATCAGGCAAGCTGTAAAAGTGTCAAAATTCCATTATTGCATTATAATAGAGAAACACCGTAAAAAGTTTTAATGCAATTTCTCACTTTTCATGTTTCATAATCACATTGCCAGTGAGCACTTATCATTTGGCGCTTTTATGTCCTCCGTCTATTACTACCTTTTGATGTTACACATGTGTACCGGCATAGTCGGTAGCGTTAATGCGACGTGCTAGGTTTTTGGCAAAAGAACGATGATGAGTTGAACGGGTCGATTGAATTCCGAAATTTATGTGAAGAGTGGAATGGAATAGTTCTTTGTCAGCGAACCTATTCATATTTATTCATAGGCAATTTACTGAAATCAAAAATTTAGAAAGATTTGCTATTTGAAGTTTCATTAAATTGTGGTTGAATTGGTGATGTATTCTGCGGCTGAATAAATGTAGCTTTAGAAGCCTTTCATCAGCTGGTGTGAAGATATCGTATTTTCACATTAATAACCATGGTGAATAATTCATCAAAAGCCTTGATAAAATATTTTTGACCTTTTACAGATTTACACTTGAATTAGCTAAGTTCACAGATTCTGTCCAATGACCTTGGTGAACAGTTCGACACCAGTGGAGCTTCGATTGAAATTTAAAGCAGTTCTGCCAGACTATAAGAAATAAAAATTCGTCTCCGAAAATCGTAAATTTACTTCGGGTGTTACATTGTTTTTAAAAATGCATATTACAAATTAGAAAAAATAAAAATACATTAACAGCATTTCAACATGCTTTGATTTTAGTATGAAAATCTCAGGTAGGAAAAACTATCAACCTCACTTAAGAAAAACGAACAGTCCGAATTGCAGTTCAAAAGTCAGTACAGAGCTTAAAAGCACCACAAGCAAACTAGATGGTGTCATATGGGCCAAACTCAAAACCGAATGCGAAAACAGGTTGGACTAGGAATTTAAAAATCGGCGACGGGTAATCAATTAACCTGTTAAATCGATTCACCGATCAACTAATTTCACCGTATAAACAACCTGGACCCAACTTCTTTAAGTCCTCGCTATAAGAAGTGTATTTTTAAAAATCGGCGCATTGCCTCTTTCATAATTAGTTACCTTGGTAAATATTTCGCCGTACGATTTGTATTCTTCGCCGTTGGAAGTAATTCGCGGGAGACTTCACTCTCCAAGGTGTTGCCACATGCACGCGTCCGTAATGTCTAGCATTCCGTTTGCATCTGTCGTGTCCGGCCCGGGATTTCTGGTTAAAACAAGTGTGGACGAGATGGGCGTGAGCAGTGTTAAAACTCCGATGCACGATTGTAACTTCACGTTAGTTTTCAGGTGGCTGTATATCGGGAATGATCCATGATACCATCCGTGCTGTGGCCCTGGACGTTGTATCTGACGATGAGGGCGTGGGCTCCTCTTCGGGGATATGGTTAGCGGTAGGTCGTCTCCAGTGCCGGAGTTCTGCGAGGAGCTGCAGGTGTCAGCAGCGCCGTTGAAGACAGGCGCATAAATGCAGATTCTAAGGAGGTGTGGGACTCTATGAGAATGGAGCATGAACAATTAGTCATGCTCTATCTGCGTCTTATGGTCATTTCTACTGCTGTACTGAAAAAACACATAGCGCCAGAGGCCATAGTTTATAAACTTTTGGCGCCATGTACATAGTCGATTTCGGGATTGTGATAAAATATAGCGCCACACGCCATAATACATGGCGAAAAGTACATAGGAGCAGGCGCTATGCTTATAGGCCTCCACGCCATGTACTATTGTCGCCATGTACAGATGGCGTGGAGGGCTATAGTACATGGCGTGGAGGATTATACTACATGGCTTGGAAGGCTATAAGCATAGCGTCTGCTCCTATGTATTATGGCGTGTGGCGCTATATTTTACCACAAATTGACCCGAAATCGACTATGTACATGGCGCCATGAGCCATATTACATGGCTCATTTTTATGTAATTATGGCGCTGGGAGCCATACTGTATAGCTCAGAGTACTATGTACATAGCGTGTGGGACCATAAATAATGCGCTATATTACATAGCTCTGGGCGCCATGTGGATTTTTTTCAGTGTGCAGAGCGCGTCTTCTCCCACGATGATCTCCCAAAAACCTGAATTTGCTAGCCTTCCTGCGTTCTGTTAACCAGGAAGAATGGTTTAAAACTTGAGATTAACACTGTTTTGTGTCTTTGAATTTTGATTAGTCTCATTTTTCAGTAAAAGCATCAACATTCATTGCAAATCTGAATATACACTGCGTTTCATATTTATAATCCACCTAAAAATTTTCAATTATTTTCATGTAAAATAGTTGTTCAACACAAATCTATAATGATAAGAATGAGAAACTGTGTGCAATGATTTTTCTGAGAATGACTTCTCATTGGCGTTATTTTTTACTGCATTTCTTGGAAATTCGTCATTTTTGTGCGTTTCATATTTATAACCCACTTGGTAATTAGCAGAATTACTAGTCGAGTTATTCAATACTTTCAACAGTTGTTCACAAGTGTGTGGTAATAAGTTTATCATTTCAAATGCCTCGAGGTACGTCATTAAATGAAGTTGAAATGGTTGAAATCTTGGCGTACAAAGAAGTTGGTTTGAACATCAGTGAAATTTCAAGAAAAGTTGCACGCAGTCGCCGTGTAATTAACAACTTTTAAAAAAAACCTGAATTACATGGGAATACAAAGCGAACGGGAAGAGAAAAGAAACTTTCTCCGCGGGAGGAGAGGAAGATTATACGTTCAGCCAGTAATTCAACAATAAGCTGTTATTAAATGGCAACTCTGGTACAAACAAAGGTGTCAAAAACAACGATTTGGAGAACGCTACAACGTGATAATAAGATCAAAAGAGCTAAAATGAAGAGTGATCTACGACTATTAGATCGCCATAAGAAAGCTCGGTTAGAATTCACAGAAAAAAATATGGCTACAAATTGGTCATCTGTAATAAATACTGGTTTTTTTATTCCCCCTTTGTTTAATTCCAAAAATTTTATTTCCAGATTATTTTTTCGTATGAAAAAATTGAATTAAGATGGGCCTGATGAATTAAATTCTTACTGGCGCGATTTGAGAAAGGAACCCCGGTAGTTCTCGAAGCGGAATTTTGGTGGCGGTTCCATGATGTTGTGGGGTGCATTTTCTGCATCCGAATTTACTTCATCGCGCATGAGGAGTAGAGACTACATACAAGTACTTGAGGGCAGTTTACTGTCATTCCTGGCAGCACAGCCTGAAAAAAACTGGACTTTCCAGCAGGATAATGCCAAGATTCATACCAGTCGTGAAACAACGAGATGGATGGAAACAAATTCCATTAAGGTAATGGATTGGCCAGCGTGTTCACCGGACCTGAACCCCATTGAAAACATTTGGGGGATTCTCGTCAGACGGGTATATGCTGAAAATCGAACCTGCATTATTAGAAAAATTGATCAATTCCATGAAAAAACGGATTTTCGATTTGATAAAATCAAGAGGAGATTCTATTAATTACTAAGCTTTTGTTAATTTTGAAATTAATTTTAATAAACATTTTATTTTGTTGGAAACTTTATCTGGGTTATAAATATGAAACGCCAAAAAATACCGAATTTTCCAGGACTGCAGTAAAAAAAGCCCTAACGGGAAATGACTCTCAGAAATGTAATTCTACACAGATTCTCTCAATCAGTTTACCATAAAGTTTGGGATGAACAATTATTTCAGTCCAAAATAATTGAAAATTGTTAGGTGGGTTATAAATATGACACGGAGTGTATAATGGTCTTAGCAATTTTCAAGAATTTAAAAAAAAGTTGGATAATTAACCGGTTAGTCGGCTAATATATTCCACCTCAGAGCTTTCACCGACCAAAAGCCGATCGATTAACGGCTAACCGTTCACCGGTGAAGAAAATTAGTTTTCCAACCTTAGGTTGAACTGCAGGGTACCAACGCCAAGGTTGGCTCTTTGTACACACTTAGCAAATCCGAGCCAACGAAAGGCTTGGTCGTTGGCCTTGGCCCTATGTGTATGCAGCTTAAGAAGCCAGCGGAGGGTGGCAAATGGGCACAAACTGGCGGCCTAATGCTAGCCGCGTAGCCAGCAACCCTCTGTACAACCGAACCTAACCTAAGCAAACCAATGAACCCTTCCAAGATAACTTCCCAAAGATTATTCCTTCCGTTTACATAATCATATTCAGCCAATTCACTCGGTCCAATTCATTCAAACGATGGTAATTCGCTATCTCTTTTCACCCCTTGCGACCAACACAATTTACTTTCAGCTCTCGGAAAAGTAGCAATTAGCTAGCGAATATCCTTCAGAGGAATGTTGTCACTTAACTAATTCCGAAGGTTGGGTAATTTCTCGTCTTTATTCAGTATTTTCTTTTTGATTGGTACGGAGCCGCAACCGATAAATTTGCAGACTAAGTGATTTGTTGGTCTTTCGTGATAATGGATGCATATTTTTGAGGATTGGAAAGGATGTTAATTATATATTTTGATTTTTAGGGGTAGTTGGTACTTTAAATAAAACTACATGCTAAAATAGCTTCGCAATATTGTACGAAACATCCTCATTAATTCGTCGCTTCGAGTAACATCATTTTTTAGAGTCAACTGAAAACGCTTGAATATCTTTAATACCTGCTGCTGAAATTTCATCACGTCTTTCATAAATCACACCACAAAATATTCATTAGAAAATTACTTTCTATTATGAAATCATTTTCAACGGCTCTTTTGTAAGCTGAAACTAGGCACACGCATTGCCTGCACAATTCATCCATTGTACTCTCGATACACAAATACCCATCGTTTCCGATTAACCGTGGCATCATCGAATCAGCCCCAGGAGCCGAGTTTCGAATTAGCATAGAGAGCTTCGTGGTGTGCATATTGCTTTCCAAGGTGAAGATTCTATTCAGCTCCTTTCGCAGAACGTGATCTGGTTTCCGTTACGGTTTATTTGCGAACGTAAAATTTAAATTACTATAGCAAAAAGGGTTCGTATCGCAGATACAAAGCCACCCGTTTCCCAAACTCCCGCCGAACTCCTGGTTTTTCCGCTTCCATCTGCCTTCGCCAATGATTATTGGCCATAACTCTTCCTATAAGTCAAACACAGGACGTGATTGGAATCGCGATAAGTTCAATTTGAACGAATATTAAATCGTATATTGTGGCTTAATCGAAAAGCTTTATCCTGGCCGGCGTCGGAACGCATCGCGTTGCCGCTACCATCGAAATGGATGGCGAGGAGCAGTAGACAGTCGATAAAATGGTCGTTTACAAAGGACTAAATTTTGTTTATAGGATCGTTCGATTCATTCTCGGCGACGTATGTCGAATCGGTCGTATTTCGCGATAGGGATTTCACCGTAAGTATATTTGTACGTAAGCTGTTTGCTGGAATTTATGGCAATTTATTGTACCAACAAGCTAAAAACAAGATGGGTCGGAAACTGTGTCTGCTTGTTGAAAATGATAGTGAAATATTTTACACGGCGTTTCAGATGGCTGAGTGAGTACGCATCGTAACGGAGTGTTGCCGAATGGTGTTGAATATGCTTTCTGTTTTGCCCAACAAAAGCGAAGTAAAGGGTTCTTCTGATTTGCATGTTTGAAGGATGATACCTCCTAACTTGACTGATAGCTCAATTCAAATTCGTTCAACCAAACTTACTGACACTTCGGCGTTCACCACTGCATATATTTATTTATTTATTTATTGTCCAAATCCACAGAGTAAATCCAATTATAGATTAGACAAGAAGAAAAAATTAAAATACATATAAATATATAAATATATATAGGAAAAAGAAAATAATATGAAAACCAAGAAAATTAATAAATTCAAAATGGAATAATAATACAAAAAAGAATAAAAAGCAAATCGACCGACAAAGAAACAAACAAATTGAGTAAAATTAGGACATATTTCGAGTATATGAAGGAACGTTATTTTTTAAAGTATTTTTAAACACAGATAACGTTTGAGGCAGAGGACCAAGGTTAAGGCTATTGTGCTGACGAGGCAAATGCAACAGGAGGAAAAGAAATAGGTGTCGGTACGGGCAAATGAAACATTAAATTTGAAAAATGTTCTATTAGGACGGCCCGAATCTCTAACAGAAAGGTGAATGCTGGGGTCCACCAATATACAGCCGTTGAAAAGTTTAAAGAGGAGGCACTCGTCGAGGAACACTCTACGTGACTTAAGGGAAGGAATTTGAAGGATGGAGAGGCGCATACTGTAATCGCAATACGGAATACTGTACTTATAGAACAAGGAGCGGGTGAATCGGCGTTGCACGGATTCAACCGCATCGATCAAGTGTCCGTAATGTGGACACCAAATTTGGCAACAGTATTCAAGAACACTACGAACGAAGGAAAAAAACAGATAAAGAGAAGTGGAAAGATTAACAAAACGTTTAGAGGATCTGATGATGAGGCCGGAAAAACGAGAGCCTTGGCAGTGACGTGAAGAATATGCAATTCGAAATTCAATTTGGAATCATAAATCACGCCATGGTCCTTGATACTAGAAACAGCATTGAGAGGAGAGCTAAGGACACAGTAGGAGAAGAGCAAAGGAGATATTTTGTGGGTGAAAGACATTTGATGGCACTTCACAACATTCAAAGTGAGGGATTTAGCAGTGCACCAGTTAGCCAAAGCATCCAACTGGTTCTGCAATGCGGTACAGTCACTAGCGGATTCAATCACTCTGAAAATTTTAAGATTATCAGCGTACAAAAGGCAGGGTGAGTTAAAGAGGGAAGGAAGATCATTAATAAACAAAAGGAACAATAGAGGACCAAGAATGGACCCTTGGGGAACTCTTGAGGTAGGAATAACAGGTGTTGAAGAGCAAGAATTAACAGTAACAACACAGGAGCGATCACAAACGTGGGAAGAGAACCAACGAAAAAGGGCACCAGAGAGACCAAACCCTGCTAACTTTGACAGAAGAATGTCATGGTTCACAGAATCGAAGGCCTTGGCAAAGTCGGTATAGAGGACATCTACTTGCTTTTGCTGGTCATTTGCGGAGGCAACGGTATTTGTCAAAGACAATAGGTTTGTAACCGTTGACTTACCTTTGATGAATCCATGCTGTTCACTGGCCAGCAAGGGCTGGACGAAAGGGTACACTCTATTGTAAATGACTCTTTCGAGAAGCTTAATAAAACATGGCAAAAGGGATATGGGACGGTAATTAGACATGGAAGAAATATCACCAGCTTTATGGATGGGAAATATGTTGGTGGATTTCCAAAGGGAAGGAAAGATTCCGGTTGAGATGCAGAGGTTAAAAATTATTGACAGAGGAATACACAAGGAAGATGAATGTGATTTGGTGAAAAAATTTGGAATGCCGTCAGTACCGAAGCTAGCGCTGGCGTCGAGAGACAACATTAACGATTCGACTTCTAAGGGATTAATGAAAAAACAGAAAGGCTACAATCAGATACGGGAAAAAGGTTGATGAGGTGAAAACGCAGACTCATCATGAAGATACATAACAGAAGGAATGCTAGAGGAAGTTTGATATAGGACCAAAGAGGCTTAGGATTGTCAGAAGTAATAGAAGTTTCGACATGCTCAAGGTAAGCACGCATTGCATCATTGGCTGTCCTTTTAGGAGCAGCTCGTAACCTTTTAAATTTCAAAAGGTCATCAAGTAGCCAGACCTTTTGTATTTGCTACGCGCTACTTCTTTGGCTCTTAGAGCAATCGCGACGTCGATGGTGAACCACGGAGGGTCGGAACTTCTTTTACAGCGAAAGGAAGGAGTGTAATAGGAGATTAAGTTGGACAAGAAAGAATAAAATTTGTAGAGAGCATCATCCATACTTAGCCCTCTGAAGAAATTATACCAGTTAGTACCATTAATTTCATTGGACAAAGCGGAATAATTTGCTTTTTTAAAATTGAAACGAAGTGTAGAGGCAGATTTGTCTTTAGAAGAACGATGATGAGGGTCGGGGCGCAGATACGAAGATAGAGAAGCACTCAAGCAAAAGGAAGAAGGGTGAATGTTAGTCAGGACGAGATCGAGAATCCTGTTGTTAGTATTGGGAACGTTGTTGAATTGTGAAAATGAGCAAAGGGATATAAAGGAAGAAGTAGCGAGAGCGATATTGTTTGAAGATACATGAAAAAGTATCATCCCGATCCAGCGAAAACATATTAAAATCACCACATAGAAGTAAGGAAGCAGGAGGGAAGCGGCCATTGAGATAGGATGAAATTTCCGCAAAGAAACATTCATATACCAGAACGGGGCTACTACAAAGGATGTATATTGAGGAAACAAGCAGCACTGAGGATGGTGAAGGAGAAATATGAACAATCACACATTCAACCGGGTCGGAAGGAATGAGGTCACTGCAGAGCGTTCCGTTCATAGATTTATGTATACCAATTAAAACACCACCTCCTAATGAAAGATTACACACAGATCGACCCCGATCCCTACGGAAAACAGTGTGAAGGGGCAAAATTTCATTGCTATATATATCCCTAAACAATCAGGTTTCTGTTAGGCAGACAATATCATAAGACGCGATTACAGAGGATATCGTTACATAGTGAACCTTGGTCCTCAGACCACGAACGTTTTGGTAATAGATTTTCAGAGGTCGGTTCATATTCTGTTTTTGTTCGATGGACTGGAACGAAAATTTCTGGCGAGAGTCCTAACGAATTCCTTAACAAATACTCCAGTTGGCCAGAAGTTCTTCTTCAGAAGATCGGTAACACCAGTACTGATGGTGATGTAGAAAGAAGATATTTGCTGACCATACAGATTGTCCCGTGTAAGCTTTCGACACAGCAACAAACAAGGATTATAGCCGAGTTTAACTCGTACATACTCAGCAAATTGTTCGGCTGTGGTTCTATAAGCGAACCGAGAAATAAATACTTTTAGTGGAGGCACAGTCACTTCCAGTTGGGGGATTCTACGAACAGTATCCATGGCAGTCGGAGAATAAACAGAGGCGTCAGTTATTCCGTAAGTCAAATGCTCCGAACTTGATGCCAATAACTGTTGAGGCGAGTTATTCGAGATTAATGTTGAATCTCCGGGATCAATATACGTTTTACCAGATGGCCCGGGTTGGCTTTCAGTTAGCGAAATTCGTGCCCGCACAGTTTCCATTGAAGGCGTAGCAGCACCGGCATGCTGAGAACTCGGAGATATCATAACTTGAGTCGGTAGAGGTGTATCGACTGCAATAACTAAAGGGGTGGTTGAAATACTTGTGGCTCGTAATTTGCCACGATTACGAGTAACTACGCCAATCGGCGATTTGCCATCATCCGTAACATCTGTCGTCGCTCGAAAAGTATTATCGTGTATGTTGTTGCAGATTGGCTGCAGACTTTCCAACGTGGCGTTGACCTTCACTTCAGAAGACTAAAGCCCTTTCGCCACGTCTTCAAGGCACTGCTTAGCAGCACGCACCTTCGTCACGTAGTGAACCATAGCTAATGATCGGCAGCGGCTGCAGAACCAGTGTCAGCGAGGGAATCGCACATACGCCCAGTCAGGCCAACATATCCGCCGTGAAATGTTTTACCACAGAAACCCGAGCATAACACAAACGGAGAGCTGTCTGATTTTGCGGTACAGGACGTCGCGTTGCACTGAACCATGGTTCGAATGAAAGAAAAGATATTAAGTTATAATGAATTCAGATACCAAAAGGCGCACTCGAAGATACTTTACATATCAAACTCACTAATTATTATAGCATCGCTGACCAGTGGATGGTTTAAAGTTTCGATAAAGCTGAGTTGCCACACGCTATGATCAGGCGCACAAATCTTCACGTGAAAACACTGTAGCGAATCCATAATGCGAGAAGGTACAAAACTAAAGCGTTTCACGCCTAAATGTATGCAAAAACGGGGTTTGTGGCCGTATTGTCGAGCTAGGAAGGTCATCAAATTTCATGTCTGAGATTAAAACAAAATTCTGACAATCATCACACGCAATAGTTGTGTTTAATAACTCCGAAAAAAGACCAGCGCATCTCAAGGCAAGTTCAAATAGAGCAGCTGTCAAAAAAGTCGAGCAAGTTAGAACTATTGAGAGCGGAAAAATTCAAGCATGTTAGAGTAATTGAGAGAAAATTCTCAGAATTGATCGCTTGTCAAAAGTTCACCCTGTCAATTCACTAATAAAAAAATTCTACTTCAGTCATAATTTTTTGGTTGAAAGTCGATTCTGTGACAATTGACAAACAGCTGGTTGGTTGCCCGCACTTGCTCTACCAAAAAAACTAGAGCGAAAATTGTGCTCTTAACTGATCTAGTTCAACTTAGAGCAGGCTCATGATACACAAATGAGAGCATGCTCATGAAACACATTTTGCTCATGAAACACATTTTGCTGAAATATTTCAACTCAGCTCAACCTAGAGTAGCTTATTAAACACAGCTAATATTGAACATAAAATATATACGGAAAGCCCGCAACTTACGGTTTCCGTTACGGTTTAATTTCAAAGTTTTATCAAATCTCATAGTAAATTCTCGAGTTCTTTCTCGACAGAAAGTTTAACCGAATTCGCTCTCATAAACATTGCCCATAAATTTTCTACAGTCTTCAAAATCTCCTTTGGCATGCATTAAGTAAATTGATTCGAATCAGCTTTATCCTCAAGCTTAGATTACATTACATTCTGTTCGAAAATCCGAGATCTTTCATTCAATCTAAAACGGTACCACTGTGCCATCTAGGCACATCGTTTTCAAAGTATCAGTTTTTCAGATTTGCCTCTGCAGTCCGGTGGTCGATGAACGACTTTGCAGGAAAATACTAATATTTCAGCGCTCTACTTCCGACATGTCTCTATTTGCAACGCTTTAATTATTAACGACACAGGCCCTGCACAAATTGTGTAAAGTTATAGTGTCCATAACAAACAAATGTCCGGCCGGAATTGAGTTTCGGTCCTGCGAAACCGAATATATGAAGCTGAAAGAGTATATGAAGCTGAAATCTAAAAAAAAAATTGTAACTCGCGAAATACATATAACATATTGTTTGTCATAAAGATGAGGTATTAGGGCTTGTGATTTGAACAGCTTCATCAAGATTTATGATTAATTGGAAGTCAAACAATTTGAGTCCGTTACATGAGTATTAGGCTGTGTGTTATTTTGGTAAAATATGACTTGATATCAATTCCTATCTGTTGGTTACCAATTCCAGGAGCCTATTTAAACAAATGTGGAAATTGGTGTAATCAGATTACCGCTTGACTGTTTATCACACAATTATCTCACCTCAAATTGTCTCTCATGGCCCACAGTGAGTATGCGATGTTCATTGTTGAGGTTTTAGTATATAATCATTGTGGATCTCGAATATGGTTAACTATACATAATAACTTGTATAATGAAGTATTTAATGTAGCAAGTAAATCTCTTTTTCTTTTTTCCTCAAAATTAGGCGTTTATTGTAAAAAAGGGTGCATAACAATTCATTTAAAATGTGGATACATTTACACAAATACACTTTCGTTCCACATCCAATCCACTACTCTTCACAACACTGTACAGCACATCAAAATTTATAACACTAGTATCATCCAGCAATTTGGCAAAATTGAGGCACCTCTTGGGAAATCTTAGCATTGGTGATTGGCAACCTTCGCAGTTGCTTAGGAATATGGAGTAGTTGTGATGTTCTGTAGTTGGCGGAGACCTAATGAAGACCTTCTAGCTGTGGAGGCTTCTGTCAGTAGACACAGGCTGTTTTAGCCTGTTCCCCCGAAATCAGCCTAGGCAAACTTGTAGAAACGGCTATCAAAGTTGCTGAAGTTTTTATGCAGTTACAACTACACGAAGTCGCTGTTTTCCCTACAGCAGTCAGAGGTAGCAGAGCTAACTAAACAAGTAGCTACCTTCACCCAACTGGTTCACCAACAACTGCAGACACAGTCGCGCTCCAGGCTCCACTCCCAATCCCAGAACCGTCAGCTATTAACATCTACGGACGAAAGGTGATTACGCTGGACCTATAACTCCGTCGTGAGTTCTCATGGGATTTCGTTATTACCTATGTCTCTAAGCCTATTTTAGGCTTATGAGCTAGTCGTTGACGGCAAACGCTATTCTTGTAGATTCTCTAACTTCTCTTTCAACTAAGGGCACGTACACTCTACAAACTTACAAGACTAGCGTTTTGATTGAGCCATCCTTTCATCTACGGATACATGCCCTTCTCTACAAGTACACGGTTCTCACAACCCTGTAAACACAAGGTTACACACCGCATCTTGACCACTGGCTCTCTAATAGTGTCGAGACTACGCCGAATTGCTCTTGATAAGCTCGCAGCGACCAAGAAAGAATTTGATTTCCTGCTACAGCCGGGTATAAGCCACACCTCAAACAGTAGCTGGTCGTCTCGACTTCAATGTGGAATGGCGTCATTGCGTCATTACGGACACCTTAACGCTATAGCCGTCTGGGATAGATATCCGATCCCCATTATTCAAGATTTTTGTCATGAGCTCCATGGTAAACCAATTTTTTCAACAATCGACCTAACGAAGGCATACCATCAAATCCCAATCGAGCCGGACGACATTCCTGAGACTGTAACCTACACACCTTTCTGACACTTCGAGTTCAGTCGAATGACGGTCGGACTTTCCAATGCAACACAATCGTTTCAGCGGTTAATTTACGAAGTCCTACACAGGCATATTGTTCACTAGGAACAACTTTCCCGACGAGTTGCGGACCGTAATCTAATCATCAACTTAGAGAAATGCCACTTTCATCGACCTTCAGAAAAATTCTTAGTTCATGAGATTTCGCTGAAGGGCATAAAGTCCTCCCCAAATCAGGTTGAGACAATTTCATGAGCTAAACTCCCCCAGACGGTTAAAAACCTAAGGAGATTTTTGAGGATGAACAAACATAAGGATTCCTCACACAGCTGAGATGCAGCAGCCACTCAACGCTTATTTTTGCGGTTCTAAAAAAGATGTCGCTAAAACTATAAACTTGTAGCGAATGCGCTACTTGTTGTCGATAATAAAGCACGAATATTAATGCGTAACTAAGGAAACAATTTATTACTAAGAAACTTAAATGACAGGATAGAAATAGTAAGCGCGCTCACGGCTGCTGAAGAGGAAGACTGATTTCTTAGTACTGACGATGGTTGTGCAGTGCGGGCAATGTTGGTACTGCCGCGCCTTGTGGTCCCCACAGACTCGTCACCAGAAGCTAACAAAGCGGATTTAAACCCTGAGCTTCGTCTATTCGTAGACGCTTTCGATACCGCTATTTGGGGCTGCTCTGCAGCAGAAGAGTCAAGTTTCTTGGCAAGCCCTCGGTTTCTATGTAAGACATTAAATCACGCTCAGATTGACGATCATGTGTCTAATTTCGTGCCTCTGCTTATGCCGCCACTCCAAAAATTCAACATAAGTATCCCCAAACGAAACTCGATAGCACAATATCAGTACTCATCAACCATCGAAACAAAAGCTGAATAATCATAACCGTTTCACTTTACTCGCTCTGCGTAATGATCGATAGAATAAACTGTTGTCAACTCAGGAAACTGGTTCTCACAAACTGTGGCAGCTTCATAAGTTATTAAAAAACAAATCGACAACGCTTCGGCCATTGCAGTGCGATGATGGATCAGATCAATTGGCCACTCCGAGAAAGAAAAAACTGACCTTATAGCCTCTAAATTTCACGACGCACATACACTCACGCTACACTCTCAAAACTATGGCTATTCATGTGTGGTCAGCACAGAAATCTCCAATCTGAATGTCCAACCATATGATTTCCATCCAAATTCTTACTGTAGACCATTCAAAATTCCAAAAACCTTCAATAAAATTCTCCTCCGGTATCGATGGTTTACCCAATATTATGCTCATGAATCTTCCTAGAAAGGCTATTGTCATGCTTTCTTAAAACTTCAACATCTGCCTAAAATATGGACACTTTTCTTTGGCTTGGGAAAACGCGTGCGTTGTTCCAATATTAAAACCTGGTAAAAATCCTAAGCACCCCAAGAGCTATCGCTCAATAAGCTTATTGTCATTAAGCAAACTGTTTGAGAAAATTATACTCTTCTGAATCCAATTTTCCATTGAGTCCTCTGCAACAATAGCTGATTTTCAATTCGGTTTTCAACCCAAGCTTTCGACAACGCATCAACTGTGTAGAGTAATAAAATATGTGCAAAATAACTTCAATAATAAAACATCTACAGGCTTAGTTGCATTAGACATTGAGAAAGGATTCGCCACTGTTTGGCATGATGGACTCATATATAAGCTTATAACATTTTATGTTTCTGTTTACTGGAGCAAGATTATCCAATCCTTTCTTTTGGCCAGGACCTTCTCGATAAATACGTAATATCAGCCGGAGTTTCGCAGGGGTTAGTTTTAAGCCCCACTCTCTACAACATTTATATGTCCGACTTAGAAAAAGCACCCCAATGCCACGTGGCCATGTACGCGATCGATACCGCCATATTTGCTAGTGGTCACAGTCCAGATTTGATCATTAACACCCTCCAACAACAGCTTTCAATTATTAATAATTTTTGCATCAAATGCAAAACAAAAATTAATTCCGATAAGACTCAAGAAAAATACTTCACTAAAATGCGAGCATTAAGACACTTGCCAAATTCACAGGTACCTGGGATCCACCATTTCCTGGGGGAAAGACTTTAAATATCTGGGCATCCAACTTGACCAGAAACTTACTTCTCATGCCGAAGCATAAAGTCGAAAATTTTGAAGAGCATTTAATACTCCTATTCCTTTACTTATAGGAAATCCAGGCTCTCAACAGCAAACAAACTGCTTGTTTTTAAGTGTGCAATGCAGCCAATCATTCTCTATGGGTGCTCTGTATGGAGTAATTGTGCAATATTACATATCAAAAGTCTGTCAATATTACAAATCAAATGTTTAAAAATTATTCTTAACAAACCCTTTTATTACTGAACTAATTTCTTGCACGCTTCAGCGAAGCTCAAGAGAGTACTGGATATCTCCAAACACTTGACCCAAAAACTTCTCAACAAATGCGCAACTTCCAATAATCCTCTGGTTGCATCCCTGATCGTTAATTTTTAACGAAAATTACTGTACACACAAGGTCTGTTCCCGTACTACAATTGATTGCGATTAATTGTAATGAAGCCGTTTTTTGTACTCCGTTTTAGTACGCTTCATTGCAATTAATTGCAATTAATCGTAGTACGGGAACAGACCTACAGTTAGCTTAAGTTATGAATTTTAGTTTTTAAGTTTTATTTAATTTAGCTTAAGCACAACATTAGGTTTTAAGCTTGTTTTTCCTATATTACTATACTAAGCACCTCGCAGGAAAACTTTCTGAATTAAGCTAATTTAAAATCAAAATTTAGATGTGAAGACTTTGCCTAAACGCTAACCCTAACATATTGTACCACATAACACATAAACGAATTCAATAAAACTATTATTATTATTATTATTACTAAGCAACGCAACACAGAAGTATAGTGCATATGATATGACCACGAATCGCTAGCGGCTTATCAGGGCATTCGCTACTTCAGATACTTTTTGGACGCCCAGAGGTTCACACTATAAACCAACCACAAACCAATGATTTTTGCATTTAAACAAAAGCCAGAAAATGCCACACCTTGTCAACTAAAGGTCTGTTCCCATACTACGATTAATTGCAATAATTGCAATGAAGCGTACTAAAACGGAGTACAAAAATCGGCTTCATTGCAATTAATCGCAATTAATTGTAGTACGGGAACAGACCTTTAGACATCTAAGGGCCTTTCCGAATTCGTGTCTCCGACTTGGTCTTGATCTCCGTATAACAGATTATGACGTCAGCGTTTTAGCTGACCTATTATAACAGTTACAGGAGATCAAGATAGACTGTCCGGATTCTCTGTCTTGCCTTGTTATGACATGTAAGCAAAGATGGCGAATGAAAGACTGTGCTCTTGTACCTGGCAGCATGAAACTGATTGAGGGTGGAAGACTACCCCAATGTTAATTAGCTTTGAGACATATTGCACGCATAACGAAAAGAATGAATGCCAACGGTCAGCTACGAATCTGCTTCACAGCACATACGAATTAAATTACCGAAGCTCGTCGGCAATGGGAACGTTGTACGACAAATGCAATAATCGATTGCATTATCGTTCCTGCTTTACCACGCGAAGCGCTCGTCGAATGGCAAGTCTGGGCTCACATGCCCAATAACCGTTTTGATTGTAAGTTTAGATTTTCTTGCATAATTGTAATTTGTAAATATATAAATCAAACATGGTATCATGACGTCTAAACAACGAGATGAGACTATCATGAACTGTTATACAGGGGAGAAATATCAAGCCGAAGATAAACTATTCGGACAAGCTAAACTTGATGTGACGTCACATTCTGTTATAACAAGCTCAAGACCAAGGTGAAGACGACAATTCGGAAAGGCCCTAAGTTACATAAGTGGTTTCACTTCTGACATTCGGCATGTCTCTGGTTGCCACAAACTTTGTTGTTGACGAATTTCGTCTAGAAGAAATCATTATTCCTAGTACTCTTGACTTTGCCGCGATAATTTCGTCCATATAATCAGATACAGACTCTCAGAAGATACAAACGGGCTCAAAATACATCTTCAAAAGATAACCAATATTTGGCATCAACATCGACATTTTTTGTCAAACATTTGGTCCAACCATACGACTTTATATTCTTCTCACGTTCAAGAAACAGGAGTTTCGCTTGGAATACTGCATAACTCACCGTGGTATTCGTAATTCATGCAAACACATTTAAACAAAATTATTTTAGCCTTTGATTAACAAGGACATTGTCACTTGGGCCCGAGAATGTCTACCTTGTAAAAATTCAAGATAACTAGGCATGTTAGAAAACCTGTATCGATCTTTCCTGCGGTATCCGAACATTTTAAGGTGATCCACATCGACATAGTTGGTTCCTTAGCACACTCACAGGAATGCTCACACTTATTGCCTCATCAAAATCGATTGTCGTGATTCTTGCCCTGACAAAGACTGTGCTTCTGCTCTTCTGAGCACCTGGATTGCTCGATCCGGAGTTCCCCAAAACATTGTCACCGTACATAAGCACATATCAAAGTCGACCAATATGGCGCCCAATGTGGTACTCAGTTTTTGCAACTGAACATTTTCAGTTCAGTTTACAAGCAGATTATAATTTTATAATTTCTAATCTCCCATGATTTCGCAAAATCATTAGCGGTAATAGTGCTTAATGCTAAGCTCACTAAAGATTCATCCATAACCAATTGATCAGATTTAACAGCTGATGTTTAACACATTCTACTCAGAAATTCCAACTATCGAATTTGACAAACGTTTTTTATTTGACTATCTAATTATAAATTTGGACAGAACTTTAGTCAGAACTAAGTATGGAGACACAATTCTTTTCGCGGACGCTTCAAATAAGTGCTGCATATTGCATATGAAAATGTATTGGTTTTTTTTTATCTCGAGAACAATAATTTATTTTTCATATTGAGTAGTTTGTATGTGTTAGGACAGCTTGAAATTAATTTAGTCAGATATTATCCACACTTTAAATTATAAATCCAATCGCATATTCAACAGATATAACGAAATGATTCCTCTGCGATTTATTTTGCATAAATATTTCCAGTTGCCAACTTTAATAGTTATAAACTTTTCAGACTCGATTATCAAATTTTTGAACAGGCAAATTCATCGAGCATATACACAACCCCATCGTTGTTTGTCTCGAATAAAGATAGAAGATTATTTGAGCATTCTAACGTTGCCCAAACTTTTAGTAGAAAAACATAGCAATCATCTGTCGTTTGTGCAAAACGTCAATTGCCTGTGTTTTGATGCGAAGTTTGTCGTGAAGAACTTCGGCATTATCTCAGGGATTACAAGCTCACAATGCGTTGTCGGTCGCGATAAATACCAAAATTATCATAACGACAAATCAAGTTTAATGACAGGACATCTAAAAATATGAAAATTGTGCGTTTAAAATAAAGGAAAGGAATCGATGATGGCCGCGTCAATCCAACATGATCTGTCGCAGTTTACAACAATTGAGGAGCATCTACTTGAACGATTGGAGGTTTGTATGATTTTAAATGCAATTGACTTAATTTTGAGCTGGATTTATGTTTGTTTGGGAATTTCGCTTTCCGGATAATTGCTAGAGTTTGTTATGTAAACATTGTTTAAGGTTAGGAACGTAAGTGTACTGCCGGAATTGGATGATTTCTACAATACTTAAACAAAGGATTTTCGGATTAAATCGTTGAATTCTCTTAAAGTAAATTAGATGAGAAATGTTTCGATGATTCTGATTAAATTTCAAAATGTTTTATATATGCTGATTGTTGTAACAGATGAAGTTTCAAATCAATAAACGTTATCATTGTGCCTCCCGCAATAAGAGAAGACCAAAGAATCGAAAAGACCAAAGAGCTCTGTGTTCTTTGAAACTCAGCAGGACTCCTAAAGTCAATGAAACATCAGCGGAACTATTATCTTATCTGCACAAAATCTTCTATCGACTAGTAATAAAAAAATAAATTGCATTCGAGATCCCCGATTATCGCCGCGAATGCATTATTTTTCCAATACGTACATGCATAACAAAAAGAAGATAAACTTCCAAAAAATATTGTTGTACTCGTCTCATAAAAACATAACTGGAATACTAGAAATAAGACTAAAAGAATGCTGATATCGGCGAATTTCAAGTTGGCTTTAGAGCCGCAAATCAACGATTGACCAAATATGGTATGCGGAATGTAATATTGATATGCATCAAATCTGCGTGTACTGTCAAGAAACTTCTGGTCGTATTGGCAGTGATGTATTATATCATATAAAGAACGGATGTCATCATCGAATTTGGTTGAGCTAATAAAATGATAATAATAAACGCGGAATTCCAATCGAAAGGTAACTTGCTCAACACTCTGAGCACAAAAAACTGAAATGTCACTGCATAAGGCATACACAGATATTATAAATTCCACGAGACGCATCATACTCTGTAGAAAAAAAACACGTAAACCTTGAGTCAGAAAAAGACGAAGTTAAGTAAGAAGAAAAGTCAACGAAATAAAATCGAAAATATACTTCTAATTTAGGAAAACAGCGCCAATTAGATACAATGTAACTATAGAAAATCTAAATTGATTAAACGTTGATAAATTTAGTTAAGTGCTTTACATGGTAAGAACAACGAATTAAGCCAATCCGTGCTTCTAATCTCAATTCCTACGTACAAAATGCAGATGCTTAAGAGATTTTGTATCTCTTCTTTGATGCATATTAATAGCTTATATGCTCCCAAGTTCATCATCATCTTGATATTCAGATCTTAGTAGTTTGCACTAGTTTCGTATGAAATCCTTCAAAATGGAATGTTTGCTAAACAAGATGAAAGCATCAGCTGTGCTAATGGTGGTTAAACGGATGTCTTTGTAAAATCAATTTTCATATCCGTGTGTATTTTTTTATCATTTTTTTTTAACTTTAGTATTAATTCCAATACGCTCCTTTTTTCAGGGAACCTAATAACTTGTTTCCTATCCTAAAAGCAAGAAACACATCCCGCATTTCCAATTATAAATCATCGCAATTTCTCTTAACTTGTTTCAATAAACTTCTCGAAAGGATTTTTCAAACAAACAGAGTATACCAAATAAGTTGAGGCTTTACCCCCTTCTAAACAACATTGATTCATCATATCCGACTTACTATTGTTCACTAATACTGTTGTTTTTGGCTTCGATCAGCAAAGGCATGTGTATGTAACATATACATACTTCGCCAAGGTTTTCGAACCAGTGAACTTACAAAATCTTCTTCTCAATACGTTTAGTGCCACGGGTCGCCTTCAATCCTGGTTTCCTTCTCCCCTATGTAAACGTGCTTGCTTCGCAACTGTTAACTTTTGTTCAGCCTGCCCTTTTTGTACGATTTCTGATGCTGGTTTTTAACCCTCTGCTCTTGGGCGAAATTCTGGTATATAAAAGATATACCTTCCCTGTTTAATTTCTGTCTTCTCTAAGTTGAGAATCGAAAAATATCTATCATGCTTGAAAAAAATAGACGTCTACTCCCAGTTGTAGGCTGACTGGTGTCTATTCTAAATGTTGTCAAGTACATCCAAATGTCCTATACATATAACAATTTTAACGTTTTGTTGTCCTTTCCTTGGTTCTGTTTTCAGTTTTGCTAATAATTTCAAGTTCCTCGATGCGGCATATGATTCCAAAAATAAATTTGACGTCCATATATGGGCATGTTACATCCAAGGCTCTTCGATTATGTGGGCTCATTCTTAGAGCATCTACATCTTTGGCATATATTCGCTCCTGTGTACGCTTGTACACAAGGAATATGGGAAATATGAGCCGAAGAAGTTGAAGCTTCGAAGTTTGTTGGCAAATTTAGTGTTATTATCAATACTTAATTGATGCGGCTGAGTCTGCACAGCATAAATTTATTCGCTCTTTATTCTTTAAATTCATAATTCCTTTCTTTGCGTGTAGTATGGAGCTACACGGCTACACCAACAATCATTGTCTTTTTAAAGCAAAAAAGCGCACTATGAGTTTGTACTTATGAAATAATAAAGTACTTTTGATTAACTAGTGCTTAAAAACTCAGTCAATTGTGTCAGGAAAGAAATTGACGACAACTTGTCGCTTCACCACGACGTTCAGCACACCTGCCTGAAAATTCTAGAGTACCTGACAAAAACAACATTACAACGCTTCTTCAACCCTCGTACATCCTGAGTTGTTGCCTACCGACTATTCTATTCTCTAATGTTAAAACATGCTAAAAGGACGCTATTTTGAAAGTGTGAAAGACATGAAAGAAGTTCCCTCAAAGATCCTGCGAGATGTTTTAGAAAAGGCTTTCCAAAATATATGATTGCATCCAAAGATCCTACGAAGAATTTTAAAAAATCTTGATTATTTTCCGGACAGACGATGTACGTGAGTGATATCTTGAAAGTCAGCCCCAAAAACCTATAATGGCATGGGCACTTAGCTCGTGAGTGAAGAAGATGCGACTCGACTATGTCGTATTAATAGTAATAGTTGTATGTTTATCTTGTTATTATAAAGTATCTTTGTAATGAATTATGGGATAGTATTGAACGTATCCACGGTAATAAACATTTGCAGTTCTCATGTCGCTCTTTCCCGCCTACTTCCCACACTCGTCCATGTAGCGTTAAAAGCCGCTTTTTATATACGATTAATGTTTATTAAGCATAAAAACTGAATATTAACATGAACTCCTAAAAAAATCGCGATGATTCCTCGTTCGTCCCTTTTTTCTATCTGACGGCTACCCACAGCCTACTTTTTGATCATTTTTTACTTCGTCATGTCGCTCTTTCCCGCCTACTTCCCTGCTTTATCGTTTTAGCACCTTCTAGTACAATTTTATCTGGCGAGTCGTCAATTATACCATCCACTGTATATTGTATTAATGACGAAATGTCCAAGTCGATTTGCATGCCAATTGCGTACATCTCGTAGAGATATTCTCTGCACGTTTCGTTTGCCTTTCTACGACGTCCTCGTAACTGTTTGTGAATTTCCTCAGCATTCACTTCATCAGCAAATTCATCAATTAAAACTTGTTTGAGTCTCTGCCGTGATTTAACATGCTTTTGTGTGCGAATGAATTGCAGAGCTGATCCCTTTAGCAGTCTTTTTGCGTAAATTAGTTTTTCGAAGTCATTCCATTTTGCAAGATTATCTGCAAATTCCTCAAATTCATTTACCCAGAACTCGATTTTGATCTTTCCGTCCGCACTAAACTGTTGAACTGTGTTCTCCAGGTCGCAAAATTTGACAATGCTTTTCGTTTTGGTCATTCGCACTTTTTGGCATTCGTTCTCCATTTCTTCACTCTCGCTATCCGGCTGCCACTCATCTCTTCTTTTTACATTTTTAGGTTTCCTGATTCTTTCTTTCTCGTCGTTCGCGTCCTCGTTGTGGGTAGATACAGTGCCGGTAAAAATGATAAGACACCCCATGTTTTTCAAGAAATCGTAAAATAACAAAACAATCCCAGGAACCTGTGTATATATCTGAGATTGCGGCACCACATTACGTTATCCTGCGTAATTAGCCGGAGATTTTTCGCATAATATACGGAGTAATTAAAGAAAGTTGAATTTCAGGCAGGTAAAAAAGATAAGACACATTACATTTGTGCCATATTAGAATAATATTAAAGTAATGAAACGCAACTATTTGTAATATTTCAATATTTTATTGAGCTTGCTTTCTTTTTTATAATTTCTATAATTCTTTTTGGTAGACTTTTATATAATTTTCGAACATATTTTCTCGAAATCTGGGCCCATGCAGAGGTAATAGCTTTTTCTAATTCCTTTGTGTCTTGAAATTGTTTCGATTCAGCGTAAACGATTCGGGTCAGTTGACCCCAACAATTTTCGATTATATTTAGTTCTGGAGATCTTGCTGGGAAATCGAGAACATCAATTTGTTGCTGTTGAAAATACTGTTTAACAACGTTTGCATTGTGAATTGCAGCATTATCTTGCTGAAAAATAAACGGCTGATCCGCGATTTCTGCCAAATTATTGTCAAACTCCTCACGAAGCATTTCCACATATCGTAAGCTGTTTATTTTTCCAGTTAAAAACCGAATGTTTGACCGTCCGTTGTATCCTATAGCAGCCCAAACCATTACACTTCCGCCACCATGCTGTCTCTTGCTCAAAACTCTCGTTTCTTTCCTTATGTCGTGGAAATAATAGCTAAAACCGTCGGGTCCGACGCCATTTTTTCTTCCAACGCAAGTGGCTTTCAGCAAATGCCAGTCTGGCCCTTTTGTGCTGTTCGGTGAGAGGCGGTTTTCTTTGCAATTTACGGCGTTTGAGATACATTGCTCGCGCGATAATGTTTGGAACATTTCTGATGTTCGTTTCAACACCCGCTTTTGCCGCGATTTGTCGTGCGGTGAGTGTAGAATTAGAGGCTAATCGAATAATCCTTCGTTCGGACCGAGGACTTACTTCTCTTGGCCGCCCTTTTGACTTCTTCTTGCCATAATTTTCTGGATTCCGAATAAAGTTGCGGACCGCACATCTGCTTCGCATTACAATTCGAGCAATTTCTGTTATGTGTTCTCCTTCGCCGTGTAATTTATTTATAATATTCCTTTCTTCGGCAGTCAACTGCTTTGCTCTACCCATTGTCACGAGCCCACAACACAAAACTAGTAAAAACTCACCTTAAAATATTCAAATCCAATTCTTTAAATACTTTTCGTATTCTTTACAGGACAAACGTTCACACCCGAAAAAAAAGAATGGTTTTTCCTTGCTGTCTTATCTTTTTTACCTACCTGAAATTCAACTTTCTTTAATTACTCCGTATGTTATTCGAAAAATCCCCGGCTAATTACCCAGGATAACGTAATGTGGTGCTGCAATCTCAGATACATACACAGCTTCCTGGGATTGTTTTGTTATTTTACGATTTCTTGAAAGACATGGGGTGTCTTATCATTTTTACCGGCACTGTACATGAACAATTTCGTCTTCGCTTGTGTTCTTCTGGCTTTCTCTTGCTCGTTGCAAGCTCGCTCATCGTTGTTGCTGCTTCGTGTAGCTGCCGCGTCTTTGCTCGTGTTCTGGTTGCGATACTCTTCTCCGATCGCCCGTCTTTATCTTCGTTTATCGTCTTTTTCATTTTCTCAGCGGTGTCTCGCGAATTACCGCTACCACAACTCACAGCTTCGAGTTCGTCACTCGACATTCGGTTCAATGGCGCACAAATATCCCGGTTGAGCCCCCATGTAGAGTTAAACGCCGCTTTTTATATACGATTAATGTTTATTAAGCATAAAAACTGAATATTGACATGAACTCCTAAAAAAATCGCGATGATTCCTCGTTCGTCCCTTTTTTCTATCTGACGGCTACCCACAGCCTACTTTTTGATCATTTTTTACTTCGTCATGTCGCTCTTTCCCGCCTACTTCCCACACACATATATATATATATATATATATATATATATATATATATATATATATATATATATATATATATATATATATATATATATATATATATATATATATATATATATATATATATATATATATATATATATATATATAAATATATATATATATATATATATGTATATATATATATATATATATATATATATATATATATATATATATATATATATATATATATATATATATATATAAATATATATATATATATATATATATAGATATAAAATATAAACTGATTTAAGTGCATTTTTGGAACTATTCCATAAGCTGTTGCGAGCTAATGAAAAGTGGAAATAGAGGGATAAATGTGAAGATGCATACAAACGACTCAAAAAAGATTTCCAGAAAAAAATCTTTTCTAATGCATTACTCCCAGGAGCTCCCTATAATTTTGGCTACAGATGCATCGCCAATAGGTGTAGAGGCAGTATTATCACATAAGTTTCCGGATGGTACGGAAAACCTATACAATTCGCATCACAGATTTTGTCTAATAGGCAAAGAAAATGGTTGCAAATGGCTAAAGGAGCATACGCTATAATTTTTGGAGTCAATAAATTTCATCAATTTTTGTACGGTTGACAGTTTACTCAGTACACTGACCATAACCCATTGGTACAAATCTTTAACCCTCATAAGAGTTTGCCCCATATGTCTGCATCTGGAATGTAGTACTATGCCATTTTCTGGCAAGGATTTACATACTCTATCAAATATAAGGATTTACATACTCTATAAATAATAAATTGAATGGCAATGCCGATGCGCTGCCCAGATTGCCAGTCACAACAAATGACAACGAAGTGCTAATAGAAGAGGCTGATGTTTTTGAATTGAATTAAATTCAATCAATGCCTCTAACAGCAAATAAACTAGCAAAAGCAACGTAGTTTGATAATCAATTAAGAGTACTGTTTGCTGGTTTAGAACAAGCTAATAAATTTGAAATAAATCAAGAAATTTTTTCGATCCAGAGCGATTACATAAGCGCGGATTAAGGGTATTAGTACCGGAAAAGTAACAGGAAGGTAGTTTTGAACGACCTTCACTCAAATCATTTTGGAATTAGCCGATCAAAAGTGATGGCTAGTAGTTTTTGTTGGTGGCCTGGGATCGATACCGACAATGAAGAGCTGGTAAAAGAATGTTTACCTTGCTCTAAGACCCTCCAGCGCTAGCATCACATCATTGATTCATTTTCAAAGTGGCCAGAAATTCACATGATGAAGCTCAGAAAACAGAATTCAAATTTGAGCTACACCAAATAATTTGTTCCGACAATGAAAAATTGACAAGTGCTTCATTTCAAAACTTCCTCAAATCTAATGGGACTACACATAAGAGAAGAGCACCATATCATCCGTCAAAAAATGGGCAAGTTGTATGATACGTGGGTACACTGAAGCAGAAAATGCGATCTCTGATTGGAAGGGTGAGCTACAAGATAAATTATACGAAATCCTAATGCATTACAGAATAACTTAATATTTTTTTGGTTACTTTCCAAAACATTTACACCTCTTTCCAGAAAATTGAGGTACAGATTTGGCGAAGAGTACCAATTATTTAAGCATAAATATCCTGCACTAATTCCAATACTATACTTTATAGATACAAATTAAACAAAGTTCGAAAATTTGCTTCAACCGGCATTTAATTTAAACTTTACACAATATTATGAACTGATTTTGCACGATTTATAGAGCTTTATTCAAAAATGTGCTCCTTTGGAAGCGATAAACTGGACATAGCTTAACTTTTCTCTAAATTTCATAAGCGGTTCGCCTATAGATACATCACTGCAGGAATATAAATTTCACGATATTTATAACTTACATTCATGCTACTAACTTTATTTAATCTACATCCCCGGAGGAGAACTCGACCTATCCCACCGTCTCCCATCATGGTATTGATACCAGGGTATGGATACCATGGTATCGATAACTTGGGGGTTGATACACTGCGCCTACGTGGTATTGTGTGACATCCCTGTCAAAAGTGGAAACTTTTAAACTGAGAGTAGAATCAAAAGTGAAGCGGAATTCAGACAAACCTCTCTTTTCTGTCAGATTTGCTTGATAAAATCATTCTTTTTTTCTAATTCATATCTAAACAAGCGATACTTTCACAATATAACCATTCAGTGACATTTGTCAATGATCTCTATTGGAAAGTTTAATTCCTGCAGTTACCACTGCCTGGAAATTGTCTCTGCTGGCAGTAAAATCTTAGATACACCGGGTAAAATTCTTACGGTATCAATATCGTCCAACGGCGTAGATACTCCAGTATGTACCGCGTTGCCAAGCTGGCATTAGCCTAGAACGGTGATACACTGATGCTCTCCATATCTGACTTGTAGCTTAAATTCTTAGCCAAAAGGGTCCTGTCCACGAACGCCCATGTGCGACTAATTTTGGTTGTGATTGTGCTAGATTGTTTTCTATAGCTACGTGTTTACGTTGATACGACTCATTGCAAAAGTGAATTTCGCTGACCCTGATTGGGACGTATTTTTCCATTTGGGCGGACGATCAGATAAACACGATTGTACTATTGTGGCATTCGTCCAATAAAATATATTGTTTGGATCTTGAAGAATACCTAATGATTCCTAAGCTTGTTTCATCACAATAAGACAACTTCACAAAGCTCCAATCTTGAAATATTTTGCATCTTTAGTGGGCTGTCACCATGTCAGCAAATTAACTTCAAGTCTACAACTGCAGAAAAGACGTCTATAGGCGCACCACAGAAACTACGAAGCTCTATTATTGATGATTTTGATGTTCTCAAGAATCGAGACATGTGCATATTTTCTAGTTAGTGAATACCAAAGAACAAATCAGTCCAAACATTAATAACTTCTCTTGGAAGTGGAGCATCCCAATTCACTTTCAACAGCCAAAATTTTTGTCATAAAATTTTGCTAATGATGATTTAGGGCTGAATCTCTTAGTCATTTGTTAATAATTTAAAAGTAAAACGATGTAGTAAAAATTTATCAAAACTATTCTCTCCAAAGTCTCGCTAAAAAGTCGAATCATCCACTGTACAAAGCCAAAAATTCGCCAGTCTTGATGTGTAGCAAAAGAAATGACGAACGCTGATAAATACTTAGACCCCGAAATGAGAATAGACGGTTACGTTTATTATATAACGTCGAAATATATGTACGTTATTGTAACCGTGAGCTCAATTATAAGATCAAGTATAATAGGCTGTGGTGACCTGGTTGTTAAGGACTGTTGGAAAACCGGTCAAACCGGTCTTGCGAAACGATCATGTAAGCAAAGAGACCGAAAAATGCTGTTTATATTGAATTGCGAAACGGTGCTAAACCAGAACCTCTGAAACTCTATACTACAGCAAGGCCAGATTGAACTATCGGTTGTTAGATCGTTGATGATTGTGATTTTTAGACAACTGATATTTATTTATTATAGTTGAGTCACCTTACTTGGTCTACCCTGAAAAGGGTACGAAAGTAGCATGATTCATTTCTATTAATTTAGCTCAAAAAATCAGAAAATTTAGTTTTAATTGTGGCGTCTCCTATTTTCCGGTCATGCATACTCTTCAGTATCTTCTCATTGATTTCAGCTACCATATCCGCTAAATTTGTTATGTTTCGATTGATAACCTTCAAATTTCTCTCAGTAATTCTACAATTCTTCGTAATTTATAACACAGGTCGTTGGCAGAGGAACTTTCGGGACGGTTTATAAAGCACGAATGAGTGGGAAGATAGTAGCTGTTAAATCTTATGATGCAGAATCAGAATTCAAAGCATTTACAGTGGAGGTGAGTAGTTTTTGTTAAACAAATATGTTAGATACATATCATTCAACGGATTGTTTCCAGGTCAGGCAATTATCACGTGTCAATCATCCCAATATTATTAAATTATATGGAGCTTGTGCGGCAGAACAACCATGTCTTGTGATGGAGTACGCTGAAAATGGTTCACTTCATAAAATGCTTCACGGGAAGCCAAAAATTTGCTATTCAGCATCGCACGCTATGAGTTGGGCGCGACAGTGTGCAGAGGTGAGATATTTTAGAAATGAAACATGAATATCAATGAACGAAAATAAATATTCCTCTATAGTAAGGCTGATTTAAATGTCTTGCATCCAAGTTTACTACAAAATCTCAAATTGATTTTATCTATTTTGCAAATCGATCTTTAGGGTACAGCGTACTTACATGCCATGAAACCAAAACCATTAATACATCGTGATCTTAAACCACCAAATCTATTACTAGTCAATGAAGGAAGAACATTGAAAATCTGCGATTTCGGAACAGTTGTTGATAAATCGACGTTGATGACGAATAATAAAGGAAGCGCAGCATGGATGGCACCCGAAGTGTTCGAAGGCTCTTCGTATACTGAAAAGTGTGACGTATTTAGTTGGGCAATTATTTTGTGGGAAGTAATAGCCAGACGACAACCGTACAAAGAGTTCGGGATTGCCTATTCGATAATGTGGCGTGTCCATATGGGTTAGATTACTTTCCTCTTCCATCTAAGTAAATATTTGAAAAGTTCATTTTAACAGGTGATCGTCCGCCAACAATAATAAACTGTCCGAAACCTATTCATAAACTAATGACAACATGCTGGGACCCAACACCGACAAATCGTCCTTCGATGGATGATGTTGTGACTATTATGAACACACTCTGTAGTTTCTTTCCGAATGGTGACGAACCAATTGACTTTGACAAATTTGAGGTAAATTAATAAATTTATTATAAACTAATGTGTTAAAATTAAATGTATTTTCAGGAAGATGTAGGCATATCTGAAACGGATACAACCATGCCATTTACGGGTAGCACTGAAGAGACCAACGATACTGAAAGCATTCAAAATGGAATTGTTGACTTTAGTGACACATCTAGTTATGCGGCTGTTGGGTCGTACAGTGCCGAGCGAGACGAAGATATACGAAACAGTATGTTGAACTCGCAGACAGTTAATATAAAGCCACTTTCAGTTGAAGTGAATCCGGTATGGAAATCAATGGTTTTTGTAAATTAATTGTATTTTTTCATTTGAATTTTTTTCTACAGAATGCATGGGATTTGAATGTGGAAGATTTGAAAAACTTTTTAAACGAAATACGTAAGTAGCTTTGCACTTTTATGTGGTAGTGGAGTTGTTTTTGCACTCAATATAATACAGCATATAATAATTTTTAATTGGTATGATTGAAGAATTATCTACGATCATATGACGAGTATATCAATTCGTTTGAAAACGCAATGTTATTTCTAATATTTCTACATTTAAAACTTTGTTTTTATTTTTCATTAAAATACAGACAACTTATAGTTTTGATTAGTTGAAACCAGGATCTTTTAAATATTCTATTAAATCTATTAACTTAGTTTTAATGAATGATTTGTATCTTCTATTAAGTTCAATTTTTATGATATAACTAACACAGTATGTCGATTTGGGTTTTGATGTATTGCATAGTTAATTGGCGGCATTTCGCGCTCATTTAACATCCGGTGTCAATCGCGTATGCAACTAACCAGCGTTTTTTTTAGTTCAATCAAATATGATAGATTTTCTGATTTTCATTAATATAGGATCAAGGCAAGAAACTGAACACATTCCAGTATAAATTAAATACTTGAAAGAATGTGAGAAAGAACGTTTGAATGAGAATTATGTAAACGACATAGTTATAAAATTGAATCTGAATTCCTTAATTTTGTAGACTAAGACATAATGCCGGAATAAATTAAATGCTGCTTTCACTATCAAGCGTTAAATAACAAACCCGCGATTTTCGAAGAAAAAGCAAAGCAATTACTCTATGATTACTCTTCTTAGATTCTTTACTGAGGACAAATAATAGGCTAATTATAAGATTCTCTTGATGACAACTTGAATCTTTACTTGACTTAAGTATAGAGACCATAGTAGGTTAAATTCGTTTATATTTGTTTCAATCACCTGATAGTTCAGCTCTAGTCAACACAAATTATTTTAATTCTGCTTATATCAAGATATCCAATCACTATAATATGTATTGTAATACGTCAATTCAGTTTTCAATATGAAAACAAATATGCTAATCTGATTGAACCAAACTAAAACTAACCAAAATATTTACGACAATTTAAGAAATGACGTAATTTCTTGCTATTAAAGGCTTATTAAATTAAGTTAAAAATCATCAAAAACTACGAACGTATCGCTTCTGTATTTGAAAGAATCTTATTGTGTTCGTCAAATGAATTTGGCGTATTTGTTGAAGGTCCCTAGTATTATATTTATGGATAATCGCTTGCTAGGATATATGAAAGGTTGCACGTGTCGTCTATGGATTGTGATATTCATTATAGGGGCAGATCACTGGGAATTCCAGCTGAAACCTGGATCTCGGATGAAACTGTTTGTCAATTCGGACACAAAAATTTTTGCTCTTCATAAAGAATCCAATAAACTGAAGAAAAGGAACTCATGCATTTTGAAAATTATTTTTGCATGTCAGACTTGTAGAAGGCCTTCTCTGGTTCGAAACACCCTCGACAGCTGAAGTTCTGTAGAATGAAGTGGCTTGAAGCCTTCTTCCGAGAGAATACTCTATTTCTAGAAAAATGGGGCACAGGAGCGTGACGTAACGAAGAATAAGTCACGGCGACGATGAATTACAAAACTAAATGTACCCACGCAAATTAGAGCGCAAGGAGACGTGACGCAGTTTTCATCCATGGTGAGCTTGGGAAGCGCAGGTTCGATTTCGCAGTTTTTAGCGAAATTTCACGGTAAATAAGACTGCTTAAACAACGGTCAGCTCTGCAACCACCGCAGTCTTTTGTGAAATACTAGTTGTTATTGGTTGGGATGCGGACTAAACTGCATAGAAAACTGATCTCAAATTTGCGATTGTTGCCTCCGTGAATTCGAATTCGGCGTTAATCGCCTTGCGTCATGTCTTGAATCTGCGTATCATTTTGCGACTAGCCTAATGGACTTTTTCGCTCAGGCCAGAAAAGAGAACTTGTTCAGCCAAATTAACTAGCGATAACTGGACGCTAATTGGCCTCCAATTTTGGGGAATTTTAAGTTTTTACCAGGTTTCAGTAAAGTGACAATAATTGCTGATTTCCATGCATCTGGATTGGAATCTATGTTTTTGGTATAGCAGTATCGAGACAGTTGCCATAATGTGTTATACTCAGGCTCGATGCTTTGCATCGAACTCTCCAACAGTTCATTCTGATATTGGGATTTCTGGCCATGTATAAGCCGGTTTGTTTCCCGCTCTATTCCAGAGTCATCTGTGCGCCTGGTTCTTCTTCGAGGTCAATTTTTTCCCCGTACAAATAACTTGATCGGCTTAGAGAATTCATAAGAATTGCGTTTATCTTTTGCCGGAATTATGATTCGTGTTCCACTCTTTTGCCTTCTTAACACTTTACTGACCGCTAGCGGTTCAATAGCATACGCTCGACCGACCGGCCGCTCAGTCGCAGATTCTCCCTGGCGCCGGCTGTTTTTCGGTCTAGACCATCGCACCGGAGTATCTGTGCGTTTCGTATGCTCAGATAGAATTGTCCGCTTTCTGTTATTATAGGATATGTTATAGGATAATTCGATTCAATAAAATGTTTTGATTTCATGATATTAATGATAAACTATATTTATTTTATTTATTACAACGGCTTTCAGTTTCAATCCATATCTTGACATATTTGAAATAAGAAATAATTAATATTTTTTCAAGGTATGATATCATTCAAAACAGCTACCTTTGTGTAATGGAACATTGCAAAATCTGGAAACAAAACATGTTCTACTTCTTTTCTTATTTTTAACAGCACCAACTCTACATTGTCTTTAGGGTTTCACACTTCGACCGCTAGTTACTATATTTATTAAGTTTATGTTTTCCGAAATTCGAGGGTCTTCCGGGATTGTCTAATTTGGGTGCTCTCCTTGTGGGTGTAGAACTGGGTATATCATCATCTTGTTCCATACAATTAGTTTCATTATTTTATGTTCACGAAAGTGCCACCTTTTGCAGGAAATTCTTGTACGTAATATTATTTCCGTTTAAAATGGTGTATGGTATAAATGGATTAAAAAGCGCACATTTTATAAAAAGCATTACCACCCGTTTAGTTAATTTTTTTGTTTTTCTGAAAATGGAATAGTATGCTAGATATTGGTCCGCACGATCTGCGCCCTTCATATATCTGTTATAATCTATGGTAGAATTGGGTTTTTGTATTGGGGCATTTGATCTTTTACTTCTGCTTGTGGATATTTAGTAGATATCATATTTAGATTTTTTCTGCCATTATTCCATACCTCTAACAAAATTTGAGTATTCCTACGGAATTCGTACTGACCTCTTGATAGTTGTAATGTTTATTGTGATGGAGGAAGGCCTCTATTTTTTCGAATGGCTCCGCACACTCGCACTTTATTTCACAGTAGAATTTTAGCCATTTTTTCGCTGTTATAATAATTATCTTGATAAATGTGGTGCCATATGTTTTTATATGTTTCAATAACCGTTAAAACCGTATCTTCCAATTTTTCGCCATCAGCAGCATACTATATGTATCCTGTGACAGCTTCACACAGCATTCTTATAAGTATTCCGTATTTTGTAATTTTTGTCGGAATTATGCATTCATCCAAAGATAATTGTTATTTGGGCTTATATACATCGTTAAATTTGCGCTGTAAATAGTCGACGACAGGCTGGATTTGAGCAAGCTTATGTGCGTTGTGAGGAATGTTGTCCTTATTGCAAAAGTGCCAGGTCTGCATTATTTGCACAAATCTAATTATACTCGAGGAGAATGGGGTTTCTATACTTCGATCTGTCGACCAATAGTCGTAGAACACGTCTTTTTTTACCTGGCCCATTAGAACTATTAGTCCTAAAAAAAAGTTTCATATCTCTTATCTTTATATCTATCCACTTTTCCGCTCTTTATGGAATTTTATAATTTTGCATGATCTGGTAATAATATCTGTTGGATTCCTTCACCAAGTGCTCGAAAAAGTCCATTCCAATAAATAAATTGACGCTGTTCATCACATTTACTGTAGAACTAGGCATAATTTTTATGCAAAATTATTGCTTGATCATTTGTCGAGGATATTATCATCGTCATCTTTAATGTTATTTGTAGCGTCTTCGATGTTAGTTATCTCTCAATAAAGAACCCCGCTTTCGATTTATTATAATGCTGCCATCACTTTCGTCACCACTATCACTTTCTGAATAACTGTCAGGACAATCAGATAAATCGTCTAAATAAAACTCTCCACTAACATTTTTTTCGCTCATCGTGAACGGTATTTTTTTTAAAAATGGTGTGAAAATGTGCTAGTCTACGAAGCAACGAAACTGAGCAATGTACCTCAATACTAATAATAAAATACAGATGATATAACAAATGGCAATTGTTTAAACCAATTAATAGGCTATCGGTCGGTAGGCCTTGGCGATTAAAAGCCGATTAATAGGGTATCGGTCGGTTTAATAATACAAGCGACGAAAATCCATTAATTTCTCAAAGCTACTGGCAATTTTGGGTGTTTCTAGGCTGACTACTACAGCCAGTATGACTCGGAAAGCTTCCCAGCGAGTTATTTTCCGCTATTTTACAGGATCGTTAGTGTATTCTCTACTCTAAAGAGAACCGACTTGTCATCAGATGACAGCTCGTTAAGGACGTTCATACGCACATTATGGTTTAAGTGTGTGCGAGGTCCCTATACCTAAAGCGTCTAAACTCCTAAGATCTTGGACGTGGCAAACCGAATTCAATACAAACTCAAGAATTATATATGATATCAGTAGCTTCTATTCCCCTAATACTGGTAGAGGAAACGATATTGTGGTTAGTGTTTTTTTCTCTCGACGTGTCTCATCCTAGGCATTGATTGTAGATTGTGAAACTAGTGTTTGTGTTTCCGCGATATTTTTGGCAGAGTACAGTTTTCCCTAAACCTGGCAAAAATCAAAGATTCTTAAAAAAAGCTAAAAAATCCAGAAGAAAATCATGAGTACTTTTATAGAAGCACGTAGGTTCGAAAAAAGCATATGATTCTAGGAAGAAATCACTAGATCATTGTAAAAAATCATAGTGGTCTGAAAAAAATCATGCAGCCCAAAAGAAATTCATTGGAGCGTTGATAAAAGCACAAGGCATAAATCACTAAAACAAGGATGAAAATCATGGGGGCTTGGCAAAAATTGGGGAGGACATGAAAATATCAGCAGGTCGAGAAAAAAGCATGGCATTCTAGGAAAAAATCACAAGACAATAGTAGGAAATTATGGAAGCCTGGTAAAAATCAGGGAGGCCTTGACAATACCGGCAAGTCTAGAATATTAACGAGATTCAAGAAAATATTACTTCAGAAAATCACGCAGGCGCAAAAAATATCATTGAGGCCTCGAAACCCCCACCAAGTCCAGGAAAATCACGTGATTGAAGAAAAACTCACTAGCCCGTGGTAGAAAATCATTGGGGCCTGGCAAAAATCACAGAGCCTAGGTGCCTAAGAAATCCAGGAAGATCAAAAGAAATCCAGTTTTTCAAGAAAAAATCAAATCATCTTGTCAGAAACGCATGTAGGTCTGCTCAAAATCGGGGAGGCATAAAATAAGCCGGCAGCTCGAGCAAAAGTCAGGGAATTTGAAGAACAAATCACTGGATCCGAGTGAAAAATCATTAGGGACTGGAAAATATTACGAAAGCCAAGGTAATCCCTGCAGATCCAGAAAAAAATCAAAGAACTCTAGAAAAAAGTCACCAGACCGTAGAAAAATATTATGGGGGCTTGGAAAAAATTAGGGCGTCAAATTCATGAGATTCTAGGAAAATATCATTAGATCGCAGTAGAAATTCATGGTGTTTCGAAAAAATGTTATAGGTTTAAAAATATCACATCAGTACTGGGAGAAAAATGGGAGCAATCCTCCAGTTTCTTAGCTTTAATGCATATGATGTAGTTGGGGATGAAAGAGCATCCGAAACGATTGAACTCATCATAAACAAATACTAGAATTTTCTTAACCTTTATTTACATTATGTGACTTGTTTGAACTTTTATATTTAAACTCGTGAAAATTATTTAAAAGAATATTCATTATTTATATATATATATATATATATATATATATATATATATATATATATATATATATATATATATATATATATATATATATATATATATATATATATATATATATATATATATATATATATATATATATATATATATATATATATATATATATATATATATATATATATATATATATATATATATATATATATATATATACATATATATACAGTTAAATTTATGTGTTGAATTTGGTGGTAATAAACCTATTAAGGAAACAAATTCCATTCAATTTAAATTTCTGACTTTTTGAATCATAAATACTAATTTTATACTCTAAGGAATTATTTTGCATGAATAAAAATGTACTCACAATTTGAAATTATTTCGCGTTTCATGCGTGCCAAAAAATGTCATTGATGATCCTGTATATCTGCAAATGACGCAATGGTAACAAAGGCGAATTTTTATTGTCGCATAAAAATGTACATGTCGTTTAGTGAAAGTTTCCGTATTCGTTTCATGTTTATTTGTGATTTTTTTTTTGAATGTTATAGTCTGCGTTTAGAACTAGAAATACCAAAAAAAAAACCATTTGAAAATGTATGTTTCTTATATTTTTGAGTTGTATCTAAAATACGACTTAAAAACAACTTAAATGAGATTTTAATTTATGACATAAAATTTCAAGAGAGATTAATAATATAAACAAAATAAGTAAACTATGCTGCATTGCGTCCTTGTGAGAGAAGAAAATGTTCAAAACATAAATACAACCTCAGATGCTCATTCACTTTATTCTGTAAATATTTTATTGAGAAAGACTGTGCGAGAATCATCATCTGCGACACATATTATTTAAATCGATAGAGGCAAACACCCGAATGAGTCATTCGGTGAAATGCCCTGGCCATACTACACACACCCAATCAGATCGTTTTGATGTGATATTAAAAGACAAGGCGGTCGCGCAGTCTGAGCTCATACATACTTCACAGCTGGGGACGCTTTAAGACTCATTTCCTCATTAATTAATCTTAATCGACCGTTTTTAAGAGTGACAGTAGGAATTTTGAAAAATCGGCTATTTTCAGTGCATGTATATATGGTGCAGGAACAAAGATCTCGAACAGCACGCACTTTCTATTTTCGGCGACTTTTTGTCTTATTTTATTTGTTGATAGCTCTAGCATTAGTCATTTTATTAAGAGCTAGGGCAATTAGTGAGATGATTCGCTAGTGCCAAGAAATTTTTGAATTTCTTGAATCGAATTGAGATTGAGAGTAGAAGAGAGAGAGAGTTCTTCGGATCGAATGTAAAAGTGTTGTTGAAGCTGACCCGACAGTGAACATGCCAGGCTAAATCGAATGACTCAAGATAAATGTATTTCAGTTTGATATGGTTTGTCCATTCACCCATATAAGTCTCTGCACACATCAAGATATCGAGAATTATTCATGTGTCCTGGAAAAGGAATAAAATGTGCATGTACCAAAAGATAACACAAAGTGAGTCAGATCAGAACTATTCCATTTTTTTAGATATTTAAATTCTACTTGAAAAATTACTTGTTGTGCATTTAGTAACACTTCAATTTCGTGGAAATATTTCGCACGAAAATAATTATAGTTTTTATTACTTGACACAAATTGTATACGAGCATCGCTATGTTTATTAATATAAATAAACAAGCCCAGATGATTGGATCGTTTCCAACAACTAGTCAGAAAAATTACATTGAATTGCAAGAATAATTTCTCAATTTGCGTTTAGTCGCGACGACAAGAAAAATCATTATTGTATACTGATTCGCGTGTAATAAACGATTTTCGACGTATATAGTTAAAGGAGATGATGCCTGATGAATAAATCACTGTAGTGAATAAAATTCAGAATAATTGTTTTCAATTAGAAGATTACATACTTTGGTCCAACAACATGAATAAAAGTACAACAATAATTTCTAAAAATACTTAAATGGTCACGAGTCACAATCAATTTAAGCATATGACGATTTCAAACATTATATTTTTCTGCGGACTACAACATATTTCAATAAAATGGGTGCAAAATGGTTTTTATTTAAAAAAGTTTAACGTTGTAGGTTCTACAAGTAATGCAAGGACTACAAGTAGTTAACCTCAATTTAGCCGAATCATTGGCTGACAGTCGCGATATGAGCGCTCTCTTAAGGACCTCGTATGGTATCTCTGAGTGAGGGCTGGCAATCACGTCCCTGACTGTCTTTAGCTCCATCGACCCAAACGAAGACATCACATAGTTGTACTTTGTCAGGAATGAATTAATCCCTGTCGGTCGAACCGCAAAGCTGGCTCCTCCAGCCAAAATGCGAATGGCTTAATAAACGCTGCATTAATACCGGGTGTTCCGACCGACGTGTCTGAGGGCTCAAGAGTTATCTCTCTCTGTCAAAAGCAACATCTACACACAAAGTTTACGCGACAGAAACGGAAAGAAACACCGCAGAGGGTATGGTGGCTGGTAAATATCTTTAAAGATGTTGTTGGGGCTGCTAAAAAATATTTTTCCCCGAAAAACAAAGCAACAATAATACCACAAAATCTTTTCGTCAGCTGGGGCCTTCGGGGCTTAGCAGTGTATAGTGTATAGTGTTGTGGAGAGTAGACAATTGGATGTGGAAGAAAAGTGTATTTATTTATTTATTCATTCACCAAACAAGGTACAAAGTCATATATAAAATATCAAATAAAAAAATAATAGAGAAGTAAAGTAAAGTAAAAAGTAAAAACAAACAAGTTAAACAAGTAGCAAACAAATTAAATAAGTAACAAATAAATTAATAAATAACAATCAATAAATAAAACATTGATATGTAGTTGATAGTTTAAAGTTAGGGGGTACGGATGGCATGAAAAAGAGATGATTTGAAGGATGATTTGGAAATCGGAGGGGAATATAAATTGCTTATGATGTTGAATATTCTGCAGCATCTATTTATTGGCTCATCGGCTGCATATGTGGTCGAATGTGAATATTCTTTTTGAAAACGATTAGATCTGGTGTTTTTCACTGGGATTTATATCAAAATTTTAAATTTTACTAGGAAGTACGTATTGTGTGATCATGCATTTTCTGGAAAAACTAATAACCTGGCATTTATCAACGTTGAGAGAGAGAGAAAGAGAGAGAGAGCTTGTTTATATTGCACCAATGATCAAGTGAATCAAGCTTGGATTGGAGAAAGAGGGCATCCGATGTCGATGCAATGGTCTGATAAAGTTTGAGATCGTCTGCATAGAGTAAATGAGGTATGCCTGCTAGGACGTCAGATAAGTCGGAAATAAATATATTTTAAAAAAGAGGGCCTTAGGGTACACCAGAGGTAGCAGTAACATTTTTCGATAATAGTCCTTGAAATTTTACACATTGTTTTCGATTGCGAAGGTGGGAAGTCGCCAGCTGAGTAAAGACCCGACAAGACTGAATTTCAGAAGATTTTGAATTTAGGTAGAATGGTCAACTCTATCAAACGCCTTACTGAAGTCAGAGAAGACTGCGTCAATTTGGCATCCTTTTTCCATTTTGCGTAAAACGCAGAGATTAGGATTGTCAAATTCGTGTTAGTTGAGCGATTTTTTCTAAAGTCATGTTGTAGCTCGTTAAAACGGGAATCAACAAGCGGAGAAAGTCTATCGTACACCACCTTTTCGAAAAGTTTCGGAATCGAAGACAAAACGGCAATGACCCTATAATTTCCGATACAGCATCGATCACCATTCTTCAATATGGGTGTGACATACGAAAGCTTCCAACAGAATGGGAAAATTCCCGACGAAAGTTATCTATTAAAGAAAATATGCAAGGGAGTTATAAGCTGCTCTACACACTTGCACAAGAAGGTCGGAAGAAGAAGATCAGGCACAGGATCTTTGTCGCAGTCGAGATCCAAAATTGTAGTTATGACTCGATTTCTATGCCTTGATTTTAACCTGAACCAAACATTATTGAAACAGGGTGCTTAGTGGAATTTTTTTCAACAAAATAACGCTACAGTATTACATTTTGAGATGTATTCTCGATGGTTTTTTTTCCTGAAAACCATTCAATATTGCTCCTAAGGTGTATACAGCAGTTTTTTGTGAAAATTCATCTAAAAATTGATCAAAGCTTCATCTAATATTTTGGTATTCATTAATGGCCTAATTTGGTAGAACAACGTTCTTCCACAAATTCCAAAGACAGTCCGTGTCATAATTGAAAGTTAAAGGAGTAATATCCAAAGTTAGAACCAATGATCCTGGCTCAAATGAATTTAACATGAAATAATAGATAACATATATATAGCAATGCTGGAAAGAGTCGTCCAATACTTACAATTTGGTTAAATAAATGTATTGGCAATAGTGATTGGTCGGTTATGAATGACTCGTTTAAATCGACCGAGTCAGTTACTGTGAATAATATAACTTCTCGTTCAATCGGTCATTACGACACGGGCATACTATTAGTGATGGGTAGGCTGTGAAAGACTGTTTCAAATTGACGATGTGATGCAAATGATTCGATCACAACGAATAAACCAAGTCGTTCAATCGATTAGTTGGGTCCCAGTTAAACTATCAGTGCGTTCGGGCTCAGATACTGTTTATGCACATCAAGTCACTGATTATGATGATGGTAAGAGATAGAGGATTATTTATTTGAAATAGACACCGAGGCAGGCTCTGTCTTTAATATAGCGATGACGTAAACCAGAAAAGAAAAAAAAACTGCTGAGAATATCGAACCACATGACTGCGGCGAAAAAATAAGGACGTCTAATATTATCCACTATTGCAGCAGGCTTAGACTGAACTGCCGGTTATTGGAGAAAATTAGGTCTGAAAACCGCCATTGACTGAATATAATAAACCTGTTAATACAGGGCATGGGGCACAAAACCGACAACGGAGAACCATCAGTTTATCATTTATTTATCATTTTTGTGAAAAACATTGTGCTGAAAAATTAGAACAACAACAAATAATAACGAAAAATTTAGCGAGCTATCGTGTATAGACAGAAATTAATTTTCATAAAATTAGTGAAAAGACAATATCCCCCATTAGTTTTGATTCAAATCATGTCTACAAATTAAATTATTTATCAGTGCAAAGCTGATATTAGTCGGTAATAATTCTGAAAATGTAAATGCTCACTAAGTTCTAGTACCAAGTCAATACACTATAATGCTTGTATGTTGTTTCGTGTAACTTTGTAATTGTTACAAACAGCGAACAACCCTCTGAAACCTGGCTTGGCGGTTTTTATTCATTTCGCTTCTGGTCACCATTCGCTTTTCAGCTTATCGAAATTGACAAAAATGTTCTTCGATTTATTTCTTTTCTTCTGTATTTTCTTTGGATTTTTACATTTACGTATGAAGCCGCGTTAAGTATCCAGAGAGAAAGGATACTTCACGCGGCGGCGATTACAGTCGCCGCCCACAATATGTTCGAAGTTATCGAAGCTGTTACATTGTAACTTTTGTTGATCACAAATTTTTTTGCAAGTCAATTGCTGCCAAAACATAGATACTATTTGAAGTGTAGCATGGAACGTTCTGCAAACGTTGTGAAATGCGTGTTGGAAAATCTAAGCTTCGGCTTAAATCCCCGCCCCATTCCCTAAGCTTGAAATCTCTTTCAATTTACTTATTTCTGCGTCCTTGCATATACAGAAAAAAATCCTGCGCCAATAGGCTAAGAGCAGATAGGCGTTAGCCTGACACCTCTGTGAACGCCGCAGATTTGTCTTTCTCTCTAAATGAAGTATAAGTTGCATTTGGAGCATGAGACCAAAGTCCTTAATATGATCTTCCAGGAAGCTTTCCAGATTTTTCTGCGTTGGAATCGGAAATGGAATCCGGTTCGATGTTTTGTTTGGCAGATTATAAAGAATTTGTTTGAAAGAACTTTTTTTGTTCAGCTATCACGTTGAATTCTTCCTAGTTGTTGACCTCATCTGAGTGCATCCTCCAGCTTTGTTTAATAAACAAGAGACGATTTTCCTAGTGATTTAATGCCTTTATGTTTTCCGGTTTTTTAGTAGCTTTGTCTGATTCAACTTTTTCGTTTATGTTTTCTCCCCATCTAGTCTCACGCACGACGTAAAATTTGGAAAATTGCTCTAGTTTATTGGTTCTATCAAAAACGAAATACTAAAAAGTGCGAAACAACTAACTTCCTTTATTGTCAAGATTTTATCGAGGCCTGGCGTTATTTGACTAATAAAAAACTTTTTTTTATGGCAACCGCTCACGATGACTGTTCGAGCTAAGCTCCTTGAAATATAATAAATAAATATACAATGCATAAAATATTTTTAAAATTTGTAGTACATATTTTATTAGTTCAGCGTACATTTTTTGCGTCTTTTGTTTGATATTATGATCCAAAAACGATTTTTCATGGAACGATTTTCTTATTATTAATATAACTAATTTATTTTTTACTAGACGTGTATTTAAAAATTTAAAAAAGTTAATGAAATTGGACCGATTGTTGAAGTAAAACATGTAGATCAAAGTTAGTTATATCAAACTAATTCAGTTGATTTATGTATTTGTATTCCTGGGAATCATACATTAAAACTGTGACTAGATCATTTTGCCTTCAACTTTTATTATCCATTATATTCAAGCAAAAACCTTGCATCTAAAATTTTCAACATCTTCATTAATTCTCTTTAAACGAGCGACCTAAAAGTATATCGTCTACCAACCATAATGTATGTACTTGAAGCGGAAGTCACAAGACTAGGAAGTGTAACTGAATCGAAAGAAAAAACTTAATGTGGGTCATTGTACTAAATTTCGCACTTTCTCTGCTATCGATCGTCTATTATTAGCACTCAGTAATATTTCGTCGAATCTGGCAAACGTATTGTGCCTCGCTGTATACGTTGCACAGAGTGTTCTATGGAAAACATGGATTAGTAATTGTTTATGTTTCCTTGAACGTTTAAATTTTAGATGCGAAAAAGTGTATTTCGGTTCTCATCAGTGCCTGGGATGCGTTGCAGCAATAGTACGCAAGTGTCGCAATGGCTCAAGAATTACAACATCTGTCAGTTAGGAAAGAGTGATGATATTTTCATTCGATTTTTTTTTATTTTGTGTGCTTGTATAATATTTTGGTTTCAAATTGCAATTGACGTTTTCATTTGTCTATACAGCACTTTAGAGATCCTCTCTAGGCGTAAATTAGTATGCAGCCGTTTCGAAAATATTCCGAAGCTACAAAGCATGGATTTACGTATTTCAACTTTTTCATAAATAATGTGTAGGTATTTAGAGTCCTACTTGAATGACTTTAATGAAAGAATAGAATTTGTCAAATTTATTGAATCTAATTTAGGAAAAAGAAGACTAGAAAACTAAGTTAACTTTTTGGTCGTCTAAGTATGGTTTGATTATTTCTGCACCACATAAAATAATTTTGGCTTATTTTTTTTTTAACTGAACTGATCATAGCCTTACTAGCACATAGATAAGCAATTGAGTGTAAACTAAGATAAAAGTACATTCTTTCATTTTATTCTTATTTTTCGTAGCACTACAACTCGTTCCATAACTTAGTCTCTTTAATGCGTTGCCTCCAATAGTATCGATTGATCTCCTGACTGCGTCTTCCAGTCTCAAAATCCAAGCAGTGCTGCATTGTCTATGTCTTTTGAGTATATCTATCGTTTCCTAGGTTTCTCCGTCCTTCAGTTATCCATTAGAATACCCTTTTTATGAATTTTTTATCATGTGAAATAAGGGCTTGCCACGCAACTGCGAATTTTGCAACAATCTGCCTCATTCATAAAAACTAAGTGTACGAGACCTGCCTTCGTCTATTAAAACTGTTCGCTCATATATTTTTTCATATAGTTTGGCGTTGAGTAGGCACAAGAATCGACCATGCTCGTATCGGGTACCCAATATCTGCAGGAATATCATCTTCTCGAATGCAGATAAAAATTCATATTTTCTTTTGCTAAGCTGAACAAAAAAGAAAGTTTGTCTAGCTACAACCCATTGGGGTCTTCAAATGTAGACAGTAGGGAGCTCCATTTCCGTAATAGAAGTTTTTATGAGTGCTAAATGATTAGTACCACGCCTTACTTCCACCCTGATTTGACTCAGGCACCTACTCAGAACTAGCTCAACTCAAAGCTCGGTGTGCGGTCCCCCGACCGTATCTGGATTCGAACCAGGAACCCTACACACTAAGAGCTAGGAATCGAACCACTACACTACTCGAGCTTCGCCTAGTGCATCGTCTATACAACATGAGAATTATCACCTATAAATGATCTTTCAGCTTTTCAAAAAGTGTGCTGTGCTCCCACCGAAACTGCGTTTTCGCATAATGTGCAGTAACATTTTTAGAATATGTTGTCTCATCTGAGCGTACATGTTCAATAACAGGAAACTGCTTATTTTTTCGGGTGGTTTATCTCTAAAGCGGCGGGTATTTTGACATCGCTTACTAATCTTTTGCAAGGTAACATAAAATGAAAAACACCAGTTGCGTGGACTCAAGAGTCAATAAATGCTTTTGAGGTAAATTGAGTCTTGTTGAAGCAGCACTCCTCGCCCATCTTATTTTCAGTGCGCAATTAACTTCACAGATACCTCAAATTCTGCTATTGGTGATCTTCTTGTGCAACTGATAAGTGGAATTTGGTAGCCACACAATTGTGTCTCGTGAAAATCGAGCCCAACCGAAGTCAAATGCGCCACATACGACCGGGACACAGTGGTTTCAAATGCAAATCTAGAATGATATCCCGTTTTCCGTTACAAAGGTCGTCACTATTTATGTTTCGCGCCTTGACAATACTAATGGTACCAGATGCAATCTGACACTTCCATTGGAAAGTTTGTCATTTTTTAGCATAAACATATTTACAACGTTTTGATTTACGAGCGCTATTTGTTATGTTTACAGTGACATGAAAATTTAATGTCGGGCAAAACATTGAATTAAACCGTGAACATCTTCGTGCCATGATTTATTGCAACTTTCGACGTGGACTAGCTCGACAAGAGTCCAACAATCAACTCCATTCGACTTTTAATGATAAAGCCCTATATTTTACCAGGGTAAAAGTTTGCAGAATTCAGTCGCGGCCGCCTATCACTCACCGACGAATTTCGTGAAAGCTGTCCAAAATCGGCCGTAATCACTGAAAACATCGGTACCGGGCTCGAAATTATAAAGTGACATATTGTGAGATTGAGCAATCCCCGAGCATTAATTCCACCAGCATACGTATTAGGTTGCTGCAGATGAAATGGCCGATTTAGTAATAAATTTTTAAACAGCTGTAACTTTTTATAAAGACCATTTATTTAATCAAAATAGGTGCCAATATATGCAACACACTTTTCCCAACGAGATACAAGTACATTTATTCCAGTTTTGTAGCAGTCCGAGTTTCTGGTTCGAAGAAACTCCTCGAAGGCATTTTTGACAGCAGCTTTATTATTAAATTTTATTCCTGTCAAAAAGTGATCCAATTGTTTAAACAAATGGTAATCTGTTGGTGAGAGGTCTGGTGAATATGGAGGGTGAGGAAGAGTCTCATTGCACAACTCGTTTAATTTTTAGACTGTTGTTCTCGATACATGAAGTCGTGTGCTATCATGAAGCAGTATCACTCCATCCCTGTTGACAAGCTTAGGTCGTTGAACTATCAATTTCTGATGCATTTCATCCAGTTGAGCACAGTATATTTCAGCATTGATGGTTTCGCCAGGTTGCAGGAACGAATAGGGGATAACTCCAGCTACAGACCACCAAACAGATACCATTTTTTTTTTTGATGAAGGCTTGGTTTCGGCATGTGTCTTGGCGCTTCATCGGCATCTAGCCATTGGGCCGATCGGCGACGATTATCGTATAAAATCCACTTTTCATCGCAGGTCACAATTCGGTGCAAGAACGGTTCCTTTTTGTTGCGGGAGAGAAGAGAACTTGAAATCTCCATTTGACACGTCATGTTTTGCTCGGTAAGATCATGCGGAACCCATTTTTCAAGCTTTTTCACTTTTCCAAGTTGTTGTAAGTGGCGGCAAATTGTCGAATTGTAAACGCCCAATTTCTCGGCAAGATCCCTTATCATTTGGCGGGGGTCAGACTCCACTAATGCACGCAGCTCGTCGTTATCGATCGATGGTCCTGGGTGTCCACGTGGCTCACTTTCAAGGTCCATATCTCCGGATCAAAACTTTTCGAACCACCGCCGAGTGGTTCGTTCGCTAACTGTATCAGGCCCAAATGCGCTGTTGATATTCCTCGTTGCTTCCGTTGCGTTGTGCTCTAATTTAAATTCGTATAGTAAAAGTAGCCGTTTTTGATTCACTTTCATGTTCACTTTCTCTTTTTGTTTTTACGATCACTATGAAGTACAAAACAGAAATGACTCCCTAAACCAAGGTAGCAGTATTTATACTTCAATATGTCAAATCATTTGCGCCGCCTTGTGCCAACATAATACACTAAAATTGCAGCCAACTTTATGTCATTCTTAAATCGGCCATTTCATCTGCAGCAACCTAATACATTCAATATTGCATGATCATTCGAACCGTCAAAAAAATTGTTCACGCTGGACACTGCTAATTTGACGATTGCTCAAAAGAAGACTCGTATCGATTGGTGTAAAGAAATGTAAAAGAAATATAACCGCGGTGCAGACGTTTATATGATCGTGACTGGCGACGAATCTTTGATTTATGCTTATGAGCCCGAAACTAAACAGCAATCGACAGTATTGATCTTCCAAGACGAGCCAATTTCAGTGAAATGACTACTTCATCACGATAATGCGAGCTCTCACACATCAACTCTCGCAAGAGAGTTTTTGAGCGCCGAAAACAACGCATTTATGGGCCATCTACCATACAGTCCTGATTTAGCGGCCAATGATTTCTTCTTATTCCCACCCAAAATAAGCTGCGTGGTCAGCGTTTTCTGCGTGGTCAGAAGCAGTCGATGCGTTCAAAACATAAGTTTTGGCGCTACCTCAATCCAAGTGGAAAACGTGTTTCGGAAATTGGTTCAAGCGCATACAAAAGCGCATTAAACTTCATGGTGAATATTTTGAAAAACAATAAAGCGGTTCCGAACATAAATTACAGTTTTTTCATTGTAAGATGCAAAAAATAAATAGTGACTCTCGTAAAATTTTGTTTTAAGCTTTAATTATTTAAGATATTTTTCTTTATTTCTTTAAAAATTATATTTACAACAGATATGCATAGATATAATTACCATTGTCACTGCATTACCATTTGTTTTTTCCGTTCATCGTTTGAACTTACGTTTTTCAATAATGCCAGCACCTTCTTCAACAATTTTGTTTCGTATCTTTTCTCTTTTAATTTCCAATACTTGTTTATTCTAGGATCGGAGCAAAGTAGTATCGTCTGCATCAAAACTTGGTTTTTTTTTTTGCTTTCTGAAAAACTTTCGGTTTTCATGCTCTTTGATGGAATTTGCATTTCTGTTTAAGTTTTCCTGAGGCTCTTCTCATAAATCTCTGATATGAAGTAAACATGTATTGATGAATTGACCACCATGGATCAAGATTTTATGATGTTGAATTTATGGTTCTTAAAATTATTCTTAAACGTCTGATGAGCTCTTCATTACCTCCCGAAATGGATGGTACTCGTCATGAGTTTTCAGAAATCCTTCGGGCTGCACGCCTATCGTTCCTTACAACTGGACCCTTACATTAAGATGTCGATTAGAAGCTCTAATTCTACGTTTTTCTTCCTTCTTTAGAACGAATCCTTGTATTTATCCGTTACTTTCCACTTTCGATCCTGTATGATACATTTATTACACATTCCATGGTTCTGGTGTAAGCGTTTAGCTGTGGTATTAGAAAACTGGAGACATCGTAAGCACTCGGTTGAGCACCGGCTGAGCAGCGATGTGTGTATTCATTTTTGCTCAAACCTCCTTGAATGATATTTTTCCTCTTTGGATTGTAGCTACCTTGCAGTCATCGTTTAAATCAACTTTTAATAAAGCCTATATATTACCAGTATATGGACTCCTTCCCTAATTCCATTTTGCCATCATATCTAAGCCAAGAATCGAAATGTGTTCAAAAACTAGTTATCTTTGTTGTTGTGGCTAACGTAATCGAAATTTTACTTTTTACTTTAATGCAAGGATGCCTATTTCCTCTTATTTTATAAAACACATCAATTTACTCTACAAATTTGATGATTCATAAAACAAATTCATTATTCGTGTTTCTCTTTTTTGATACATTTATTAAAAAAAACATATGTTTAGTTTGGCTGTCAAAGAGGAGTCTTTCAAGCTTCTGTTTGAACAGTAGCAACAATAAAACTAAATTTCCAAATGGCTTTTGATCGAATGTAAACAAAACTATTGTTAATCTTTTAATGCGTAATAATTTTCCCATTTTTTTTTCTAAAGCCTGAATTACATTGGATTGCAGTGCAGCGCAGTGCAGTACACTGAAATTTAGAACTCATGTAATTGCATGTGGCAATTCACATTAACTGCAGTGCAGTGCAGTGCAGCGGACTGCACTGCATCGTTTAGGCTAATTTCTAAAACGCTGCAGACTGCATCAGCTGACATTCGTTTGAGAGTAGTTGACCGGGCAAAAACTATTTAAATTGAGGCGGAAATTCCGTTCCAGGTATTAAATTGTAAATGGATGAGAAACAGATGCAGAAAACCTAAATATCAAACCTCCCCAAATTGATTTGACATCATTTATCAGAGCACTGCACTGCTTTCAATGTGCTTTGCAATGCGTGCACTGCTGCGAAACTGCACTGCGCTGTGCTGCACTGCATTCCAATGTAATTCAAGCTTAACGCCAAAACAAAATGACTAACTCTTTACGGCAATCCCTGCTAGTTTGCGAGAAAGCATCATTTCGACCATGTCTGCATTCTGCTACATCCGCTCTTTGCTGCCCCTTGAAGCACTTTCAATTTGTAAAATAATCGATTCGAATAATCGAGAATTCATTAAGCATCACTCAAACGTAATTAGTACGTTCGATTACGAAATTACATGTATACGAATGCTAATTCGCAATCATCGTGAATGTTTTCACTCACGTTTTAATGGATGATCAGATACGATGCTTTGTTTGTGCGTGTCTACACATGTCTCACGTCGCGATCATCACCCTGTGTAACGCATATATACCATAGAGATTTTTCCTCGTCCTCATCGGATCGCTTTGTATATATAAATTTTCTTGGCCCGATTCATCCGTATGAATCACAGACGACGAAAATAGACATCATCCGAATGTATATTTTCTTCAAATGAATCTTCTGGCTCGTTTCACTCAGTTTCGCAAGAAACTGAAGGAAAAGTCGAAGCAAGGCAACAAAACCAACCACCACAAAATTATAAACAGTTGAAAATCAGCTGCTCACATCAGAAATGACTCACAATAATTTCAATGATCGAATTCGAATGAAATCGAATGAAAATCGTGTGTATCATTGCGCTGCACAACTAGCCTTCCAAGTTTCTTGTATCTGTCGAATGTGTTCATTTGAAAGACAGTGAGTCAAGATGGAAATTACATAGTCGTATAGCAAGCAGCAGGAATACTGCTGCAAATGTTAGAACGATCATTGGACGTAAGACAGGGATCATCCGCCCATTTGTCTATTCGATTTCGATTATAAACATAATAAATCAGTCGGTGCAGGTTAAGCAAATTGTTCAGAGTTGAATAGATGAGTTGGTATGCTCAACATTTTCGATGGCAGTAGCTTGTCAACTTCAAATAATGAAAATTACAAATATTTTCATGTAAACGAATGCAATCATTTCCCAAACCATTTCAGTTGTGATTATCTAATTTGAAAGAAGAAAATATGTAAAAACTAAATGCTACAGAACATCTACTAGAAATACTAATTTTACATATTGTTTTGATGTGCAATACCTGCGCAAAAGCCGATTGAAATTTATTGATATAATTTTTCTGAATAAAAATGGCTTACACGATTGGTCTTTAAGTCCCCTTTAAGTTAATAAAGAATAGTTCAGTCAGACTGGAAAGGGATGTGCTCTGAGTAGGCCATTGTTCTCCTCGCTAGAGTCAGACAATGGAGCATGAGATGGGGAACAGATTCCTCTTCATTTTCTGTCCCACAGCAGAAATCGTTGAACCCAACGCCCAATCGTTGCGCGTGCCGTCCTACGAGGCAGTGGTCGGTTAAAACTGCCATGAAGGCAAAGTGCACTACGGATTAAACCTAATACCTGGTGTTATGCGCGTCAATGGAGACCCATGACTGTCTTGATATCGCACAGGATGACTCTTCAGCCCAGGACGTCTTAGCGCCTTCAAGAAATTTGACCGATGTCATCGGTGTCCTGCGGAGAAGAGATATGAGATCTCCAGCAGCAAGGTGCCAAACCTTACCAGTTCGTCGTCCGCAAAGTTATCTTGTACCTATACCTGGGCACCCAAATCAATTGCACTGCAAATGTTTCAATATCTCCCTAAGCGATTGCAATGTTCCGATCTCTCCCTAAGACAATTCTGGAATCTGTACAAGGACCAAGAAGAGAATTGATAGCCGAATGACTATCCGTGAAAATGAATATATCAGCTCCGAATATTTGATTAACCAGAAGCTCAATCTAAGCTCTTCCCAAGACTATTTTGTTTTGTAAGTTTGCTTTTGGCTCCAAAATTCCATCACCATTGAAAGATGGTGACATTGAAATATCGTCGGCGACACAAATGGTCGACGTGAAGGACTCTTTGACTTCATCTTGGCTTACAACCTTTTCATTGTAAATGCGGGCAACAAGCCCATTTCCCTCCTCAAATGAGAGTTTCTTGACGTTGCCGTAGTCAGCACGTGGCACACACATCTCCTGAATGAACGGAAGGTTATACAGAAGTGTTCATTCTATGATCATAGGTAAATATCCTTTGATGTAAAGTGGCCGATGCGCAACGAAACAGGTAGCTTCTATTAATAAAGAAAAAACGAAATAGGCCAAGTTCAAATCTTCACTGGAACTTTCTTCGGGGTGCATCGATTTGCCAGGATCTGGATGAAGCGATTAGCATTCTTACTACCATTCTAAACTCTGCAGCTAAGAAACCGTGTATCCCACTCAAAATCAGAGGGTATCTTAAGCCCCCATGGTGAGATGTGTGAATGGCCCAACGGAGAGTGCAGAAAAGAGTTTAACAACGCAAAAAGATCAGCTTACTGACTGGCCAATGATTGGTCAGAATCCTGACAGCAGCTGAAATAGTTCGAGTATCAATACACTGTCCTTCTGAACTCACATTTTACAAAAAAATCACAGTCCTCCAGAATACATAGTGCATCAAGCGGAGTCGTTCAACAGCTCTTCGCTGCCTCTTAAAATTTCCAACTTCCAATTGTGGTTGGTCAAAAATTCACTCAAGCTTCGATGTCGTTCTTTCGGTTGATATCTAGCAGTTATTGAAATCTGTCTACACGCTGCCATGGCTGAAGGAGATGCATTATACGTGTTTGCGTTTCTTGTGTATTCCCGTTAGTTGGCAAGAAGCAAAAGTTGTTTATTCCTAAAGCTGATATGTTTCGGCTCTGTTTGACTAAAGGTTCTTGAAAGAGCCATTCGTTACCAAGAAGTCAATTGATACTTTGTTAATCTCGCAGTCACAGCAAAAGTACACCAAAAGTAAGTCGGTTGAAACAGCTCGCTGGGCTAGATGTTGCTATGCGGTTGATAGCTTTTTCTAAGCAGCTCTTGAAGAACAGAGTGTTATATCGCGAATAGGGAATGATTACTTGCGATGAGAAGTCAACTCTGAGACACCTAAAGGTGGTGTTCCTTCTCCTCTGTTGTGGAACATAATACTCTTCTTATGGATCTAGACTATGCCGCATGCAACGTGGTTGATTATGCGGACGACATAGCCATAACAGTGCCAAGAAAGTATTCGTAATATCTACGCACTCGGAGAGGTTAAATCACTCTCTTGATATACTTTCACGATTGAGTCGGTTTGCTTTCTCGCATTATTGCATGCCTTTATGCCGCTATGGTTGAGCTGATACTACTATAAATTGCTTTTGGTGACAGGAGCTCTCCAAACTACCCCCACCCAGGCACTTTTCACGCTAGTACATTGGTTGCCAATCAATCTAATAATCCTGTAGCAAGCTAATTTGGCTGCTGTATCTCGCCATGGGCTATAACTGAGTTTGGCCATGCTAGAATCTTATTTGAGGAAGTTCCAATTCCAGCAAACGTTGACTACGTAGCTCTGGATCTGAATTGTTTATCTCGCATTCATGGCAGAAATGAATGGAATGGTGGTAAAATGTAACTTCAAATGATTTGTGGACTTGTCTCATGACAATTAATAGCCTTTGCTGACCTGAAAATGATACGGGATTTTTATTTTATTTTTTAAAAATGAGCTCAATATTTACCATGTGTGATTCGAATTCGAAATGCCAGTTTTACTCTAAAATATACATCGATGTGATGTCGCTGATTTTAAATGACTTCAGTAACTGATTATGTAATATTACAAACAATTCAATACAAACTGTACCAAACTGCAATTATTTTCTGAATCATGGTACACGTTGCACTCAGATTATTATAATAACTATAAATTCTAGTCATTTCAGCCGAAAATGACTAATGAGCATCAGGTTCCGACGCATTTATTTACACTATGACAACCATCATATGCAGCAAACCCCCATTCCTTAGGGCCAGGATGCTAATAGCGGTAATCATTTTAATTAAATGATCTCCTAAACAGGCTTTCGCACTCGACATTCGAGTTGAAATAGCTGGCAAAGTGATTGCGTAAATTTGTTTCATAGACGATGTTCATCTTTCTATGGGACGCTTTCGGCAGCTCAGCTTTTCCGAAGAAGCCTAGAACACAGAACATCTACAGCACTTAGTCTATTTTAGCATCCGAGCGCGCTAGCACGTTTTCGTGCATTGAAACCGTCTCCGGTCCGCTATTACACAAAAACGCACGTAAAATTTTACCTCATGCGGCGTTCGTCGTTTCGAAAAATAAACTTATCGTGCAACATGAATTTCTATTAGATACATTTACGAAAAATAGATACAGACTGAAATTACCAAGTATACATACATATAATCATAATAAAGAAGAGGTGTAGTGTTATTTTAACTAGATTCTGACGTAAAAAAAATTCCAACTAATTTTCATCGATTGAGTGCCAATTGGCTCGCATTTTTTTCAAAAAATATTTTCAAACGTATTGCATTGTTTAAATATTTTCATAAAAAAAGCTTCAATGTTGTGAAAAATATTTGTGTTTGTGCCAATAATGCATTCGATGAAAACTAGGACTTGTGATGTGGATCGAAACAGTGAATGAACTAAGCAATCTAATTTCCAGGACTCTAAGCTACAAACATGTGTGAAAGTGCAACAGTGTTTACGAACAGTAACAACGTTCACAGTTGTTGGATAATCTACAGTACGAGGTTTTTTAATTTACTTGTTTTTTATTCTTACTTGATGATATAGTTAGAGAACGACGATTTCTTGCAAATGAATGATAGAATTAAATAGATATTTAAGGAAGTAGAATTGTCTCTATGTAATATATCTTAAGGTTCAGTTGTTGTTAGTTGGTCTCTGTACGCGTTTGCCGAATATTCATACTGTAACAAACATAGTCAACTTTTAGCATTTATTACATATTGAACGTGGTACTTCACCACTTATATTAACAAAAATATTCGTGATTGCTCCTTTTGTTATTGGATGATAAGAAATACCTAAATTAGTTTCGAAACATCTCAATCGCTTCTCGTACATACTGCCTACATGTTTCTTACATGAAGAATAAAGCGATAAAAGCAGCTCCAAAGATTGATTTTCAATTAAATCGTACTTATATGAACAAAGCGAACTTCATGATATTCGCCGCAGGCATGCACTATTTATTACATCCGATCCGCACTTGCACACCGATTCTTATTTCAAATTTGTTGATAGAAACGTGTATATTTTAGATTCCACAGAAAATATTTAATTATATCTAAAAGCAGTACGTCAGCATTATCCTAAACCAAACACCAGTTTCGAAGTTCCGTTCGACCCAACAAAGTTCGTATTTCCATTTGAAACGCTAGATAACTCACTCTCAAAATGCATCGTATTATAGCAATAAAAAATTTAAGTCTTTTTGGGATTCAATAGCTCAAAAACTCTAGTGCATAGGAACTGTCATAAAGACTAATTTTCGACGAAAAGCAGAGAAATTGTGTAGATTTTGAATGCATGTTTTACCAAACGCTGTCCTTACTACGAGCGATCTGTATCCAAAGACCTACCTCAAGCTAAACTGGCAAATTACCCAGTTACTGCGACCAAACGTGCTAGATTTTGAAACCAACATATCCTGTAAATTTCATTTTGATCCGATGACTGGTTCGGAAGTTGTATGAGCAGATGAGGTTTACCACTCACAATTAAAAAAATGTGACAAGTTACATTTAAAAGGATTGACTAATTCAACAATTTTGAAGCTGCTTACTTATTTATTTACGAATGTCTTAGGTTAGGTTAGATCGATTGGTTGCCATTGAAGGGAGCCCTGCCGAAAAACACACGTGGGCACAGTGGAGACCCCTCGTGATACCACATATATTACTCTCCCTTAGCTACTTTACTCAGGAAACTATCTGGTTGCTTTAAATAACTGCCATTTACCCTTCAAGTTAGCCCATGAGAACTGTCACGACATAGCGAAGAGCATTGGAGGTCGAACCTAACAGTTGCCTGGTGCTCTGTAACATCTACCTGGAGTTCCTTAGCTCCGCTCTTCCCTCCAAATGTCCCTTCAAAGAATATATCTTATAGGACGTAGCCTCGATATCCTGTAAGATAGTGCGCAGAGACTCAGGAGGTAGCAGTCTGAACCCACTCCATGCAATCAATCAATCAAAAGAAACATGGCATTCGGCAACTATTCTGGGCTCTACAAGAATTAGCTAGGGAATTTATGGGCGATTGACTGCCCGTGTAAATATATATAGTAATTCCGAATATTTGATTACACAGAAGCAAGTCGACTACGTGAAAAAACCGCTACCACCTTCGCCTGAAAGGCGGTACAGTGCTCTGGGATACGAAAAGACAAACTTAAGCTCAGGTTGTCTAAGTATATATCGCTATTGGCGTAATTATTCAGTCTTGAGCCATCGGTGTACGCATGAATATGCTCAGACTTGAGGATGACCCCATCATTTAATTCATCCAACCTTGTGAACTCTGAATACAGCATAATGTCCGGAGCTATGTAGCCAACTCCCTCAGATAAAATTCAAGCATGCCAAATCTCTATTCTAATCCATACAAAAATACAATGTAGTATCACAGCAGCAAGATTAGCTTTCTGTAGGATTAGCAAATTAGTAAGATTAGTAGAAGTATATTAGTTGAGGTAGTGAAAAAGCACCTGTCACCATAAGTAGGACCAACTTTCGCACTTTTCCAATTGTCACTGCCTTAAAAGGTGCTTGCCACCTAAAAGCCACCCCATATAGGAAAGTGCGTTATCCGAAAGGCGCACTTTGCCACTATGCTTTGTTCCACAGTTCCACACTACTACTATGCTTTATTCCACAGTTGCTTCGAGTCGGATCAGTCCCAATTTTTTTACCCATTGAGTCATTTCAATGGGCGCTCCGTTCAATTTCGGTAAGTCAAATTGAGGAGATATTGTAACTACTTTCTTGACACTGCTATAGCTATATCGTCCGCATAAGCAACCAATTTGTAGCCTTTGCGGTCTAGCTTCCTCAGCAGGAAGAAACTACAATACCTTGTGTGTGTGTCCGTGATTACCCTTCTTTGCAAATACTCGATAAGGGCATATCAACATTCAGCGTTGAAAGTGCCTCCACGATTGCTTCAGCTGCTAAAAACACCTTCAATGTCCAGGAATGCAGCAAGCGTAGATACCTTAAGAGATTTACAGATTTTTCATTTTGCCTAGTGAGAGCGAAAAGAACAGTTTCAACAGACTTGCCATTGTTGTAAGCATACTGTGACAGTGAGATTGACGTAGGATCTGATGACTCTTTAATTTAGTATCCAATAATAATTTCAAAAATCTAAAGCAAAATAGAAATAAGACATATCGGACGAAAGTCCTCAGGTCTGACGTGCAAAACTTTTCGTACTTTAGGAATAGATCCTACTCTTCTTTCTCGCCAGCTGACGGAAACATACAAGAAGAGATTGCTGAATATCAGCGAGAAACTACCCATTATGGTTTGGGATTTGAGCGGCTGGATGGAACATATGTTAAGCGACTATGATTCCCTGAGAAATGTGAGTCCATAAGGACAGTTAAAGTATCGACACTCGAGTTTATCGAGATGCCGATCGTCAGGATTCTGCTAACTCTTACGTGTGCCTGTTCACCAAGAAAAACCTACATTTTTATCTTGATTTCATCATGCTCGGTTCCGCTAGATTTCAGTTAAACAGCAAGCAGTCCATCTGCTGCCGTCCAATGCAGGCCACGTTATCACTTAAGTGCTATAAGGTATGGTCTACCTTGACTCTTGCCACTAATTGTGACAATAATGACTTCTGCGCGAAGCCTCCGTTCCAACCTTCTCTTTTTTTTGACCATTCGACCTTGGTTCGCTCTTCACTCTTTTGCTTGACATCACCCTTCGCCAGTTGGGCAGGTTTTTTCCTGGCATCTTTCCTAGTTTGAAACTTTTTTTAGAAGTGACTTGTAGCTCGCATCAGTCGACAATTTCCTCCCTTGGCTGCTTTTATGCTTCGGGTTTTCCTGCGGGTTGACTGGCGCTAGCCATGATACCTAGCGAAGATGATTTTTTACTGGCAGGTGCCTTCGGTGTAGTTGGCGTACCCATGTCTGTCGTGGCAAGTGCTTGCACTGCCCTAAGTTCTCTCCGTTCCGTTCGCTAGTCTCTCACCTTGTTGTAAGTAGATCTTATTGCCCGCAACCGATCCTTAATCACGTTGTGAAGGTTATGACGGGTTGGTTATTTTCCGTAGAGAGACTGTTACTCAGGTTTGACGACGCTGTCATGAGGGAAATCGACATAGAAACGCGCTGCATCGAAACGGATTCTTCTTTTGTCCACCGATATTTCGCCTTGAAGTAATAAGCGTAGAGGCAGCCAAGCTGCCCGCTCCTTTAAGTTGGGGCCCGCTGGTGACTGCCTTCCAGCTAAGGTGGATGATAGCCCGCGGGAAGTTGCAGCATCTTCCGACGTTCGAACGTATATTTCCATTCGAATGTTTTCCTATTTACTTCCATCGTTGGTTTTTTATTACGGGTTCCTTCCCGTAACCTTTTACACCAGCGGCCAGATTAGAGCCATAGTAAAAGACGTTGCCGAATCGTTCTGTCAGAGAGAGCTCATTGGGTTTCTAATGCATTTCCGCCTCATCTTCCTCCTCTACCGATCTAGATCGGGGATTGCTTATTTGTAATTACTGTAGATCGTTCAATACTCGCCACCTATGACCTCCACACTAGCTTGAGCTATACGCTGTTTCTCTTACGTAGTTTATTCGACGCATTGGGACCTTCTATGTTGCTACTGAGAAAACTCCATAAGGACCTCTTTGCCAAGCATGCGGCATACTTAAAAGCCTTTAGTTTATAAATAATGTTACGTTATTTTATTCAGCGATCTCCGCAAGGAGTGATTTCCACATTCCACCAAGGAGGCTTTGGTTTCTCTTTGGCATTCGGTGCACGTTGTCCTATCTACATGGTTGAAATCACTGATAAAGATGTTAACTGCCGGATGCAGATTCCGATAGGAATCAGTACCCCCTGGAGAAATATCTAGAGAGGATCTGGTCATAGACTGGAATTTCATCCAGTTCGTTTTTTTTTGCTGTTAATAAAAACTTCTCAGTTGAGCCATATTAACCCATATTAAAAGACCCATGTGAAAATATGTGTAGTTTAAGATGTTAGATATGTGTTGGAGCTGCCACACACTTCATGATGAGCATTAGAGTCGGCTCCTGAGATAAGAGCCAATGAGATTATAGCGGCTGCCGCCACATCAGTATCGACGTCGCAAGCAGGATTCATACAATGATAGATTGCCACGTAGGAAGAAACAAACTAATTTGCGCTGTGTTTTGAATGTCTTGTTTTCCGATTAAATTTAATCGAAATTATATTAATTGTCGCGACAGCCATTGGCTTTACCAAAAGTGCTATCAGACTTGATCCTAATGATGACTTTTGTATCCCGTGATTGTCGTGATCGTGAGTTACTGCGAACACCAAGTATAGCTGCTCAAAAAATAGGTAATTTAATGAAGACTATTCTTGTGGGATGAACAATTTTGAAATCTTAAAACCGACAAAATGAAAAAGAACATCAAATCTACGCATCGGTTGCATTTTTTTTGCGAAAATCGAAAGAATTTCGGAAAACTCGATAGTTCGAAGGATTTTTTCATATGCCTACCGTAACCACAGGGTTGCCCGAACATCAATCAAAAGTTACACAACTATATTCTTTGAACTCATACATAAGGTTGGCTAAAGGGAAAAGGTATAGCGAAGTTCTTCAAATTTATCACACCTGCCAAGCCACAAACCTGCCAAGTTTATATATTTTTCTTCATTATTGTTCATTATTATACTCTCTCATTTAACCTACCTGTGATTAAGGCAATCTATTGTGAAACGAACGAGGCCCCTACTATCTTTATTTCCGACAGACAATTTTCTTTCTCTAAAAATATCAATAGTTCTGCATGTTCAAGCTAAACTAAATCCGATGTGAGTTCATTTTATACGGGTATATTCAGATTTTTCCAAGCTCAAAATCTATATTATACTTCACGCAAAATGTATTTAAAAAATATTCTTATTTTATTTGCAGCAAAAAGTCAAGGCAGAGAACATCTGACTATAACCGAAACACGATCTGAAGATCCACCTGGTGGCTTTGTTGAAGCAAGTGGTTCATCAACTGCCCTCTCCGATGAAAGTGATTCTTCCTTAGATCTCGATGCTATGCAATTGACCCTGGATCCTGAATTGCAACCAGAAGCGCCAGATCCTAGCAGTCAAGTATCACAGCAAATATTCAAAGAGCACAAGAATTTAGCTAAAGAGTATTTGAGACTTGAAACTGAGTTAGCATATAAGACACAGCGTCGTGATGAGCTGTTATCGGATCCCATCGAAGGAGACAGACGAAGAGATTATTTAAAAAAGATACATGAAAAGGTGGGATAATTATTATGTTAGTTATTAGTATTTAGATAATAAGCATGTGTTTATATACTCAGAAAAACAAATGCGAGCTGTCAGTACATATTTTTCCCATTACTCATTTGCATTACTTCAATCGAATTGTATTCCTCTCATGTGACTTTATTCGATGTTCCATTAAGGATCAATAATTTTTTTCCCATCTATCAAATACTTAAATGGCTCCTAAAATATTCTAGGAAAATAAATTTAATTTGAATTCGTCTACCAGTGTAAAGAAAGTCGAGGTAGATAATAATTTCACAGAATCTTCGCGAAATAAATTGTTTGCCAACAATACAATATTAAAAAGAAAGACGAATTGGTATTTATCAAATAATCAGAAAAATCCCAAAAACCTTTCCGAACTTTAACACTTCCATTTACTTGAGTGCTTTTTAAAGAACATGTTCTTTTCTTTTATTTTTAACTACGTGACGTCATTTTGTAGAAGAAATCATTTTTTTTCTTCCATAGGAAAGCCTGCTAGGACTCAAGAACTATCTTCAGCAAATCATGAACAATCAACCTCAACAGCCACCACTTTCAGATATGCAGCAGCAGCAACAACAACAACAACAGCAGCAGCAAAACCCTACTATCTCGGAACAAACAGAAGATGATTGGGTGCATATTAATACCTAGGAGAAGTTTCAATACATCACGTTAGCCTAGATTATATATAATTCAAGCTACATACTATCTTTTAGTATTAAATAAAATGTAAGATATGTGTGTCAAGATGAGAATAGAGCGTACCGTATTAATGTGTGTAAGTATTGTTATTCATGTATTATATACTGTTAATTATGAAAATACAGAGTATATTTTTAAATATTAAACAACAATGATTTTTACAATGCAAAGTGGAGCTCATTCCATTATATAGGCAAATCTACCTTCATCATCAACATCGACAACCGGTTTCCTGTAGTTCGCAACACTCTGCGCCACAAACTACTGACAATCTCTCCGAGCCCGGTCGTGACGAATATCCTTCGTCTCAATCTTGCTTATCTTTAATGGCTGGTACCCACAATAGTTGGCTGGGTGACCAACTAGACTACTATTGGCACGCGCAGCCTGTGCGTCTTCTACTTTTTTGCATTCGCCACGATGATGTCTCTCCAAGTACTTCACACAGCGATGAATAATTGTGCAGTTAGCTGTTGTTTTTTCAGTTGTAGTAGTGCAACCTTCATTGATTCGGATTTGTTCCCACTTCACTCTCTGCCATAGGATGGACTGTATTTGGTATATAGCAGCTAGCCCGGACTGACGACTAAAGTTTTTCCTCTCTGCAAATATCGATCCTTGCGGGTGAGGAAATGCTGCATTGATTTCAACTACAGGTCAGGGTGCTGAGCCACTAGGTCAAATCTGCCACTAGCGCAGATCTGCCACTACCTCGTATCCGTTGGTTTAATACCACTGCTCAAGCCACGAATGACAAGGGACTTGTTTTTTTACTGGCTGCAGTATACGTAGTAGCACCTTGATCACTGCCCTTGATAAATTCCAACACCTTTTTATGGTTTTCAAGAGTAGAACACAGAATGAGTAATTTCTCACTCGAATGATTTTTAATTATTGGCAGAATTTCTTGTGCCTTCATATTCTACATAAACTTTGGAATGCCCATTTTTTGGGAGGATTTTTTTCCATTTTTGGAGTCACAGTTGGGAAGTATGACTTATTGGACTTGCTATTTCAAATAGGATGGGAAAATTATACCTGCTCCTGTCATTGTCCCGTATTTTGTGATTTTCTCCGAACCATTAAGCTTAACTCCTGGCTATCTGAATCCATAAAGCGTAATATTAAAACACAACTTGGGCCTGCAGGAGACAACGATGGCTCCAAGGGTGATTGCCGATACTATCGCCATACTTTTTTTGCAGATTTTGTACTAAAATTCACTTTTGTCGGTTGTTGAATAATGAATCTAGCCATCTGCTGCTGCAAACCCTCGATCTCTTTCCGAAGAGCTTGATTTCCTTTTACAAGATCATCGATTTTTCATGTTTTTATCCCCAACATCAGACGAATCCCAGAAACTAAATGTTTTTATATTTCTTTTTCTGTACACGTATTTAACGGCACAAAGTTTAAGACTATCACTACCAAAAAGTATAACTATACCTCGGACAACTAGTGGGTCGTAACGGCAATTAAGTATTGATTAGAAAAATACTATTTATAATTCGAACAAATCAGGCGAGTGAAGATAGACACATCCGAGCAGTGTCGTACCTAGACCGAAAAGTCTGTCGCACACCTGTTTGTCCGTAGGATTTTTAGCTGACAGGGCTTTGCACAATTTTCATATACAGTGCCAAAAAATGTAATCCCGCAATAACCCTTGGTGGGTCTAGCAGCTGAAGCTGGAATTGAAGCTGCATTCACAAATATTACGAATGTGGAGTGATTAGTTCCACGACTTACATTACCCCTGATTGAACTTAGGTACTTATGCAGAGCTGTTAATTCAAAGCGGTACCCAATCCTCATTTCAACCACTATGTATTGTCTTTGAGTCTTGTCGTATCTCCTAACAAATGACGTGGATTTTTTCCCGACAATGTTATGTGTTAAATCGATAATTTTTATTACCTCTCCAGGGGCCCTATTATGATTCAAATTCCGATATCGGAATTCGTAAAATTTTCCGACTCGCCCATGATCGGAATTTCGTATTATGATCTATTCCGAAATCGGAATTTAGTTACCGTTTTACACTGCAGACAGCTTCACTCGAATGGGCTAAATCGTTTCCAGATTTCCAAAATATTTCCAATCAAGTGTCAAAATAGCTATTTAAATTTAAAAAAGTGGCACGAAGTTTCAATATCTCTTGCTAACATTGACTAAATGGCAATTTATTTTGCTTTGCCTAAGTATGGTCACTCGAAAATAACAAAACGTAAGGATTAAAATTTAATAAGTCGAAATAAGTCCAGTAGTTAAGGAGAATCTTATAAGATAAGGAGAATCTTATAAGATAAGGAGAATCTTATAATATCATGAATTTTAAAATTTGTGGCAAAATTACGATTTATAGCACACGGTGTCTATCAGCTACTCGAATTCCAGGTTTTACTTACGCATATCAATCGAACCGCAAAAAAAGAAATTCGAAAATTCAAAATCCGCCAGAGTCCGCCAAAAAATCCGACCACAAATGAGCTGTCGGATTAGACAACTCGCCTTCGGAATTTACAATCCGAAGTTGGTGGATTCCCGTGCAAATAGCAAATCATAATACGAAAATACGATAGCGTATGAATTCCGATTTCGGATTTTGATTCATAATAGGCCCCCAGGCTACAACAGAAACATCAATCCCATTATGACAAACAACCTACTCAACAGATGTATTTTGTGGTTCATTTCTGAATACCCTTTATTTGAGTAGTTTACAGTTGGAAATGCGATTTATTTCGTAAGGAGCCCAAATATTCAATTGATGGCAGCGAAGTATAGTAGTTGGCAACAAATAAACGGTGTTTCATATTTAAGTTTGTTATTTAAGTTTTCATATTTAGTAGGTACATCTCTAGTAAGACGTAATACATTCGATGATGTGTCTAATCAGGCTTTCTCAAGAGTTAGTTTGTTTTCCCGTCCAGTATATGCTTCGTATTTGTAAGCCGCCTATTAAGCCATAAGTACAAACTTTTTAAACCATCATTTATGTGGCCTGGCAGGAAGGTGTTACCTTAAGCTTAGGTAGGCAAAAGCGCTCTTAGATCACTACACACCACTCACTTTTACAGTGCAGCGCCTGAAAAAAGCTCTATGCAATATATGGATGTAGCTGCTCTTACGCCCTAAATCACAGCCTTACTCTGAGCTATTTGGCTTTTTTATTGAAGGGGAAAAGGCTTACCAGACTGCTACTTTTCCATGCCCAAAACATCTCAACATATCAATGAAAAATACTTCATCTCTCTGGTGCATAATTCCGATCTTATTACCAGGTGTAACTCAAAGTAAGGTCGAGTGGATGTTAAATGTTTTTTTTTTTTTTTTGAAAGAAGTGCACAGTATTTAACAAAAGTTCGCCTTGTCTCTAGCGTTTGCTTAAGTTTTATCAGATCAGCAATGTAGACATTATAATCAAATTCAGCTTAAGACTCGTAAATGAGACGAATGTTCTCCCTTTGGGTTTCCATCAATCTCCTGATTATACATTTCATCATAATCCATAACTATGTAAATTCCTATCGGATCTTTCTGACATTTTGTCCTGCTTCGAACCTCATACGCCTCAAACGTATTTTAAGAACAAGAGCTTGATTCTAGGTCAAACACGGCCGACGTAAAATTACCCGTCAATTCGTTCTAAACCGCACCAACGATCGTATTTTAAAAGTAATATAAAACCGATGAATAATAGTAACGTTTGTACGAGTGGTTCACTAACCTTCTTTTAACCTGTTTGTGATAATGTGCAAAACTTACTCGAAGCAAACTTAACAATGCCTGTGTATAATAATAGTCCCACTTAAACCCCTTTAGGATGTAGCATTAAAGTTGGTTGAATCTTCGTTCAAAACTAAGATATACCAGTGCGGAGTACTAAGTTCCATGACTCAGTTTACCCCAGATTAAATCAAGAGCTAGACCCAGATTTAATTCAGAGTTTGGTCAACTAAATTCTAGATCACACAAGTTAGCAGCCGATTCTCTACCTACTCGACTAAATAAGTTTAATCCTCAAAATCTGTTATGAGATAGCTTTCAAAGCGATCTTCATCAAAGCATCTTCCTCATGGATAAAAAATTAGAGCGGCAGAGCTAACAAGGTATTTGATCTTCGTTCTACTCGTAAATTGTTTCACAGCACAGACCCCATTACCAATTTCGGGACTGACAACGCATATACCAGCTCCTGCCGTATTTAGTTGCAATTTAGTAAACAAAAGAATATTAGCATTGGAAATGATAGTGCTTCCAGACGTATTAAATTAAGTTAGTGAATAATAAATGTAGTTAATGAATAAAAAAATATTGAACAGTAATAAATAGAAATGCATAGGAATATAAAATTAGAAATGTATAATATCGAATGGTAAACCAAAATAGGAAGAAGAATGAAATAAATATATGCAACTGAATAATAACTTAGAATTGTTAATAATGTTATAAAATTAAGTCCTAAAAAAGTACTACTTTACCTTTAATCTTCTATTTTATTCCCTCTGTTGATGTCGATACCTTACGTTTTTCTTTCTTGAAACTAAAATCTCGCTATACTTTCTTCCGCTGTTTTCTTAATGTGCATGAAAATTACTCAAAAATCCTCTCTCGATCGCAATTCTCTATAAAAAGTAAGGATAAGTAATGCAAACGCCAGATATAGTTAGTCATTTTCGGCAAAACTAACTACGGTTTTTCTCATATTTTATACAATATATTTTTTATAAAAATAATATTCTATTAATTATCTACTTATACTACTATATAAATACATTGTTTGTAAAACATTTCACAAATGGTAACAAAAACACAAACCATTCGATCTCACAAAATCGATGAGGTAAAAATTTGTTTAAGGATTTGTGGTAACTTTGTTAAATCCATGCACACAAAACCGTGTCCTGCCGGCATACTTGCATTCACTCTGAAAAATATTATCCAATATTACCATCGAGATTTTGAAGAAAAATGAAATCAAACTTACATTTCAGCCTCTTCGCTGATACTGCCAATAAATATGATATAGCCTTGAACTTTAGGTTCGCCCATTTTCAAGATTTCCGATAATTTCTTTGGATTTATATTGTATCGCTGTAAATTCGCATCACTTAAAACAATCAAAATGGAATTGTCGTGATCTTCTTTGGAAAGAGCTTCAATCGACTGATAGGTAGCCGCCAAGGTGTGATCACCAGACCAACAGTACTGCGAGTGTGCATGCATCATTTTTATTGTTTCCAGTCGATCCCTATCCGTTTTTGGTACACGATCCATTTGCACAAATGGAATATTGGGTGATTCGCCACTGTGTCCAACAATATCATATGCAATTTTCGATTCATAGCCTTCGAATGCTTCCATTGCCATCACACAAGCTTCGAGTTCACGATCCAATCGCCCATCGTAGCCATTGAATCTAAAGCACAGGTAAAAGTGAAAGGTATTGTTGCAATTAACTCAGCTTAGTAGTTTAAGATACGTTTTATAAAAATTATTCAGAAAATACTAGTATTTATTTAGAAAATACTAGGACATATATTACATTTAGTGTGTAGACTTTATTGCCAAAACAAAAAATTGAGACAAAAAATTAATAGTGTGCATTTCACGAATTAAATTAATATTACACCGACCTTAGTTGCAGACTGAAACAAAATGCCCAAAAGAATAATATGAATATTCACTTACCTATACATCGAGCCCGAAACATCGACAATCAAACGCAGACGCTTCGGCTTTTCATGAACTTGATCAGCAAACGGACTTACATCTGTTCTTCGTCTGTAGATGTTTTTCTCTCCTGTCACTCCTTCAATCAATCTAGTATCATCAAGTTCTCCGGAAGTTTGATATTTCTGCCAAAGACGTTCTTTGCTTTTTGTCTGCAGAGCATTCAAAATCGCTTTCAACTGTTGAACTTGTCTTCTTATTGGCAAACTAAATTGATCGTATATTTTATGATCATGCTTAGACATCTGAATCTCCTTCAATTTATCCTCGAATGCCTTACGGTTCATTTCCCTAGCTGCTCTTTTAACCTCTTCCGGAATTGCGTCCTTTTCTTCGTCAGATAACTGATGAACTTTATGTCCTGCATCCAATCGATAAGGTCCACCTTTACCACCCAAACCAGCAGTATCGCGACCGCCAGTGCCACCAGCCCACGTATTTCCACCAACATGTGGATCATTGTTAGGGTCAACTTTACCATGTTTGGGTGTCGAAACGTCCAGCCCGCTTTTTCGTTCAACTGTCAGTTGGATCTCGCGTTTTTTCCTCTCTTTGAATAATTCGTTTTTAGCATACGATTCGATTGGTAGGCCATGTTTAATCAGTACTTGCGTTACTTGATCTAAAGCTTCTGGGGAGAATCGATCAAAGTCAAGAACGTTTCCAACTAATTCGGACATCGATTCATTTGGGAACTTTTCCAAATGCTTGACAATATTAACGACTTCGCGAGTCGAATACGGGTAGTTGAGCATACCTTCATCTGCCATCGTCCTAAGCTCGCCAAATGCATTAACTAGGGTTGAAAGCGTTTCGTTTGGTACAGATGGGCCATACTGTTGGAGCAAATATATTTCCGAGCTTGGCGATGGATTATCAATAGCAATGCAGCTGAACACGTCACCCAACGATGCAAAGAAATCATTCCCCAAGAATGGAAAACCAGGTCGATTAGCTAACACTATTATACGAAAGTCGGGATGGGTTTGAATTATGCTACTAACACTTGCTCCATCAACTTCAGCTCCATGAGGAATGATCTTTCTTCCATCTGATAGCGTCATTTCGCCGTTCTCGACCAACGTTCTCAAAATACAGGTTACGTTAACTGGTGCTTTGTCGGCTTCATCAATAACAAGCACATGACCTGTTTTCACTGCTTTAACCAAGGGACTGTCTTCGAATACAACCATTCCATCACGAAGTGTTGATTGTACAGTTAAGCTATGAACAGTCGTATCACGATGAAGTTGCAAATATTCTCGAGGCTTGTTCATAAGTGAGAGCAGCTTGTCCACAAGTTTATTTTTTCCAACACCTTGATTGCCAACTAGAAGCAGGTGCTCGCCGATCATAAAGTCCTTGAAAAATAGGAATGTGTCTAAAGTTAACTATACGTGAAATACATTTGCAATTAGAGAGTTCATCTGGATTTTGATAAAGATTCAAATGTTACTAAACTGTGTTAAGTGCGCACGAATTAAATATCGTTTTTGAGATAAATATCGTTTTTCAAATAAATAATTTAGATCATTTTTTGGTCAAATAGAAGCATTACAAAAGAATTGAAGAAACAGTAAATTCGATTTAAGGTTAAAATTGAGAAATCTTGCTACTAAAATGTATGTGTGTGTGTGGGTATGGGGAGAGGCGCCTGGCATCTCTAAGCAGTCAGGCCAGAAATATCCATTGTGCTCGAAAACAGCACCACCCTCCTATTAATCGGGACACAAGTTATGCAGGCCCTAGCTTCATGTATTACTCCAATAGAAGATCCCGGTTTGCAGTGGAAGCTCACAGGTTACCATCGTGGAAGACGAAATGGCCGGCGAGTTTTCGAAGTTGCTACTAACGTCTCCTGTGTTTACATGCTCCGGAAAGGCAAATACAGCGTCACCTGGAAGTCCGACGTGGCAGGGAAAAAGATGCTTTACGGTAAGCTGAATCTAGACAATGATGTGAAACTCTGGATTACCAGGTACATGAATCGCAAGAAGGATCGCACCACTGGTGAAAATGGTTTCAAGCTGGCGATCGTGAATGACGAGAGAAATTTCTTGGCACTCAAGGATAGTTAGCGCATTCAACTTAGCTAGTTCTTTTATGCGGTTTAAATTTTACCACATCAAGAAGATATGAGGCATCTATTCTTTGTGACTATATATGGATAATTCTTCAGAGCAAAACGCAAAGATCTAGTGGTGATTCTTCCTTAGAGAGTTTCTTTCACTGAGCTCATGCGGGCTTTGTCTAACGTCCCCTGCAAAGGGGGCTGTAGACATCATTTCTGAATGTCGAGTTTTATGAATTTGCCAGAAACTCTGCTTTTCTGCTCCTAAAAAAAATGCAGCTGAAGTTTAGTTGAGGAGGCCTATGGCTACTACTGCGCTTGTGGTGATTATGGAAACTTAATTGCTGGTGTGTTACGATTTGGCAACATTGTGAAGACATTGAGAGGTGAAGACAGCTGGTGGAGACATTATCGTTTAGTTTAAGTTTAGTGAGCTCAAGAGTTTCTCTCCAGCACATCAACGAACGCAAAGTAAGTGATTAGAATTATTTCAATGTGTCATGTGGGGTCTTATTGAAAGAATTTATTTATTAATTTTTTTCGCTCTGTTTTCATTGATGTGTAAGTCAGGTGTTTCCAATCACCCCATACATATTTTACCCGGGGGTAATTTGAAATAACTAAGTTTGGTTTATTTCCACCGCTTTCCATGACTATAAGCCCCACGATTAATTGTAAATTATAATTTTTGAAGAGACATGCGTAAAGCCTGCAATGTCTCTGTGGAATTTTCCTCAACAAATGTGTACGTTCGGGAGGTAGTTGATTTATGTGATCTTTGCAGGATGGAAAAGAATGGAAAAGAACACCTCCATCTTGCACGTCAGAAACCGTGCAGGAAGCTGTGTTCGATGCTGTGTTCGGGAGCAAGACGTACAGGGAAGCACAATAAGCTTATAACGTTCTTATCACTGAAATATAGAATCGGACTAAAGGATGAAAGACTAATATTAAATGAATTGAACTGGGTCGATCAACTGATTTATCGAAGGGAATCGAGGAATGCTTAGGAAAATTGAGGTAAAGAATATACTGAAAATATTAACCTTCAAACAAGGTTCTGAGGTGGTCGCTCTGGGAAAGGTATCTTCTAAGATAATAAGAACTATTGCATACGGAATAGATAAAGAAAGCCGTGGATGCCTTATTTTCATTGCGGATGAGACTGGTTTTGCAAGTGATCGTACACGCCTTAGAGCCATAGGAACAAGAACACCTTAACGTGTCTCTGATGGTTTAGATCGTGAATCAACTTCGATCTAAGCATGTATGTTAGTCAGTGGTGCAATCTTACTTTTTCTAATAGTATAAAAAAGTTCGGCAGCTCTGTCCCATTGGATTTCTGAAAAAGCATATCTCGGGACCATGTATGCTGCAACACGCAATGGTTGGATGGAAGCTGCATTTTTGAACTGGTTCAACAAGATTTTTTTATTTTTATTTTATTTTTTTATTTTCAAAGAATATCGTCTAATACAGACTAGTAGTATTTACAGATTTAAAAATTTACAACAAATCAGTCAAAATCGACTGTTTTTGGCTAAGCTCTTTTTCAAAGATGATACAGATAAATTAAAATCAAATTGATGATAATCATCGTTGAAATTTCTTTTGATGCACGAAACGGGCTCATTAAAGGCGTAGTTGGTCCGATAGGCAGGGACAGATAAAATGTTGACTTGTCTCATTCTGTGACCCTTGGTATTGAGGCCAAATAAACCTAAAAGGTTTTCACATGAAATGTTACCCATAAGGATCTTAGCAGCAAAGATAGTTTTGACATTTTCTCGTCTCTTGTTAAGTGTATTCATGGCCAGTAAGTTAAGTCGATTAATGTAAGGAGGCAAGTGAAGAGGATCTGACCAAGCAAATTCACGCAAACAAAACCGAAGAAATTTTTTCTGAATGGACTCGATACGGTCCACATAAACCTGCTGATAAGGCGCCCAAACTATACACGCATATTCAAGTATTGGTCTTACTAACGCACAAAAAAGAATCTTAGTACTCTTTGGATCGCCTCCTCACAAAACCCAAGGAAGATGAAGCTTTTGATAAGATGGCGTTAATATGATCGTCAAAAGTAAAAGAATTGTTTAAAAGTACTCCTAAATCGAGTACTTTGTCAGAATATCTTAAGGGAATACTATTCAAAGAGTATTCAAAGCTCAACGGATTAATTTTACGCGTGTACGAAACAACGGTACACTTGTCAATATTAATTACTAATTTATTAAGGTCACACCAGGTCGTGAGGTTATTAAGGTCAGCTTGAAGTTCCAAGCAGTCGTGAACATTAGATACCCTTTTAAAGATTTTGGCGTCATCAGCATATAGTAAAATTGATGAATGTTTCAGGACAGATGGTAGGTCATTTATGTATAAAAGAAAAAGTAGAGGTCCTAAGTGACTACCTTGAGGAACACCAGATAAGACAGCAATTTCAGACGATAGGGCGCCACGGAAGGATACGCATTGGGTACGACATTCCAAATAAGATGCTATCCAGGAAATAAATAGCTGAGGAAAGTTAAACGAGGACAATTTACACAATAAAATGGAATGATCCAGCTTATCAAAAGCCTTCGTGAAGTCAGTGTAAATACAGTCTACCTGAAATCCTGCCTCGATTGAAGGGATAACAATGTTGGAAAACTCAAGCAGGTTGGTAGTTGTGGATTTGCCTTTCAAGAAACCATGTTGGAAAGGAGATAATATGGATTTAGTATGAAACGCCACAACATTGCTGATTATCGCTTCAAATAGTTTAGCAACACATGGAAGTTTTGCGATGGGACGATAATTGCCTACAACATTTCTATCGCCTTTTTTATGAATAGGTGTAACAATTGCGAATTTCCAACCACTTGGAAAAATACCGAGCGACAGAGAAAGGTTAAATAGGTAGGCAAGGATAGGAGACAGGGAGGAGATACAATATTTTAAGATAGCGCTAGGAATGCCGTCAGGGCCTGGTGTTAAATTATTGTCCAACTTTCTAGAAAACGTTAAAATGGTATCTTCGTCTATAAACAAGTCTTTCATTCCCAAAGAAGAAGTTGGGATCATTGTCAAGTTGTCATTATAATTATTACTATTAGTAGAAGGTTCCGTATTATATGCGGTACGGAAATGATTAGCGAAAATATTGCTAATAGTTAATGGATCGGAAATGGCCATGTCGTCTGAGTTAAACGTGGTGGGATACCCATCATGGTATCTCTTGGAAGTAATAAAATTCCAAAACCTTCTAGGCTGCTGTTGAAAAGTAGAATTAAGATTTCTAAGGTGAATTTGGTAAGAACTTTCGACCTCGGAGTGATAAATATTTTTCAACTCTACAAAAACCAAAAAGTCAGAAACAGAACGAGACGAGCAATATCTTTTCCAAGCTTTAGATTTTAAATTTTTTATATGGCGTATTGCCTTCGTTTTCCATGGAACTTTATTGCAATTGTTAGGAAAAGAGACTGGTACAAACTGGGTAAAGCATCCAAAAAGAATTGAATGAAAATTGTACACTGCCTTATTAATGTCTTTTTCTAACAACACAGTGGACCAATCACACCCTGCGATGAGATCATTTAGTACATCCAAGTCGACTTTCTTAAAGTTAAATTGACACGGTGAGTTATGTAAAGGAGTGCTTAGAGATGTATTGATTTCGTAGATGATTAGAACTGGTTCATGATGTGTTGAATCGCAGAGAGATGATGGACAGTGCTTGACCTCGGACGGGTAGGCGTTTGAAGTAAAAACTAGATCCAATAATCTTCCATGACTGTTCAAAATGCTGTTTACTTGGTTTAAGCCGCACGCAAGCATTGCGTTTATAAACTCCTCGGCGTATGGGCGATTACCAGGACAAAAGGTTGGGGCTAATGTGAAGCCGTCGTCAGATAAGTTCCAAGTAATTCTGGGTAGGTTGAAGTCACCCATGAGGATGAGTTCATCTTTTCCATCTAATAGGTCACATAAATGATGAGTGGCGTTAAGTACTTGCTCATAACAAATCGATGCTGAATTAGGAGGGATATAAAGAACTGCTAAATAGAGTTTCCTTTCGTCAATAAAATTCGAATAAGAAGTTATCTAGTCGGTATTCTACGAGGGACATGCTAATCATATGAGCAAAAGAAGTATAGAACTGGTTATTAGCAATGATATACGACTTGTAAAACTTCTTAGTCATCTTACTGATCGTCTCCAACTCCTAGCTAAATCCGCTTTTGGACCCCCCAAGACAGCCTGACAGAGAGTTCTAGTCCGCCATGAAAAACCCGAAATGGGCATCAGCCCCTTGCGCCGTGCGAAAAGAAAGTTTGCTTAGTTGTTGCGCACCGCTCGGTCATTGATAAAGTTATGTCATTGTTCTCCTTGGATGAGGCTAAAATCTCAAAAGATCTGTTTGGTCTCGTTACCGAATCTGAAGAGATGCTCAGCTCACCATAATGACTGAAAACGCTGATAATTAAAATTGCATTTCAGCTATGAATGAAATGATCGTAGTCGAAGGATTTTGCAGAGTTGGAGAAATTATTCCTTCTGGTAATGATGAGGTCGACATAGTCCTAGATTTGAGTCTTAGCTAAACAAGTCAGTCACAAAGTATACCAAAGTACACTGTTCCTACGGTAAGCCTTGTGATGAAAGCGGGAACAAGAAGGCGCTAGAAATACCACACATACAGAGAAGTGCTTACAAGTGATGAGCTCCTTGAAAAGTTAAAGGAAGTTGAGGAGAATACGACGAAAAAGCCATCAAAACTGAAAAATGCCAAGAAAATCGAGAATCCAGGAAGGAGTGACGTGTAGAAGAAACTAAAGAAATCGACAGCAAAGAAAGGATAATGTAAGATTAAAGAAACAGCGGAGAAGAACAGCTAGATCCAAGAAACCTGGGATCGGACGATGATGAAGATCTCGATGCTTATTTTAAAGATCTTGTAAGCCAACAATTGTAAGAAGTCATCTAAATGGAGCCTAATAACGCTAACATCCAACCAGGAATGTATATATTATATTGTCGAGAACTACCGATTTTGAATTAATCTCGAGGAGGTCAAAGCCATTCTACTAAGTCAAAACATCGAAGAAGATGGACGCAAAACAGTCTTCAATTTTCAAGGAAAAGTGAACTGTTTCCTTTTTTATTTTATTCAGGTTATACCTATATTGGTATTATGATTTGATTCCAAGTCATTATTTATATGTGCAAAGTTGTTTAAAAATACAGTATATTTAATTCTATTTGCTCATTTACTGCACTACAAAGTTAAATTAAAAGTTAAAGATGGGTAAAAGTTCGGCAAATCCGAAATATAAGCTGAGGCTATTGGAAACAGCCACTTGGGGTAATTGGAAACATGCCGCTAATATCACAAAAATCTGTCTACGACTTCTTATGCCGTACAAATGAATGCATTTGCCAGCCATTGACCCATCCATCACCCTCGTAATGAAGTCACTGTTTATTCCCTAGACCCTGGGGTAAATGGAAGCCGACCGAGGTAAATAAAAACAGACATTTTCTGACTTAAAAAAAGAAATACAGACAAAATTTTCACTCCCCGTTACTAAGGCAGTGTGTAATTTCGATGACAATGCACAAAGTTTCATACCTCAGCCAAAGGGTAGGGAATAATACAGGGTGATTCATTATGGGGTTTGATTTTCAATAGGCTTTTTTGACAGATCATGCACGACTCCTTTCAAACTGTAATATATTTTTTCTTCAGTACTAGCTGACAAATCACCATGGAACACCGTCGTGTTTTTGGTGAATGGGCGCTGAATCAGCTCAAAGTAAATCTGCTGTTTTTTCGCGAAATTTTGTTCAGTGCTGAGGCGCATTTTTGGCTCAATGAATACGCCAATAAGCATAATTGCCGTATTTGGGCTGATGAAAAACCTTCAACAGCTACCACTACAGCCACAGAACTGCACAGTTTGGTGTGGTTTATGGGCCGGTGGAATCATCGGTCTATATTTCTTTCAAAATGAGTCCGGTCAGAACGTAACCGTCAATGGCGACCGCTATCGCAGCATGATAACGGATTTTTTGCTACCTAAAATTAAAGCCCGTGGCATCGGTGAACTTTTGTTTCAACAAGACGGCGCTCCTTCGCATACAGCGAGAGAAACAATGAACTTGCTGAGAAATCATTTTGGTGAGAGCCTGATTTCACGTTTTGGACCAGTAAATTGGCTGCCTAGATCGTGTGATATCACACCTTTGGATTATTTTCTTTGGGGTTACGCGAAATCTCTGGTCTTCAGGGATAAGCCAACTTCAATCAACGCTTTGGAAGCCAACATTACTCGTGTCATTCGCGAGACACCAGTCGCTATGCTGGAACGCGTTGTCCAAAATTGGACCCTCAGGATGGACCATTTACGGCGTAGTCGCGGTCAACATTTAAATGAGATAATCTTTAAAAACTAAATGTCATAAATAATTCTTTTGACTCACAGTAAAATGTTTACTATAGAATTCAACTTTAGGCCTTTTATTTGATATTAAAAACCAAACCTCATAATAAATCACCCTATATAAATGCAAAACACTAAATTGTTGTTTTCAATTACCCCACGTGACCCTATTAAGATTGGTTTAAACGTTTCAGAGGTGGCGATTTCGACACTGAGGACAATTTAGGATGTAGGAGGATCAAAAACAATTGAGGACGGAGATCTGCAAGCTTTATTGGATAAAGTTGATACGCAAAAACTATGGCAAATCTTCAAAAGTTGACTGAAAGACACATGAAAAATCGAAAATTCACTTCTGAAATGTTGCTTTTTCGACGCCAAAGAAAGAGTTTCCTGCATCAAATTGTTAGTCGTGATGAGAAGTGGATACATCTCGAGAATCTCAAACGCAAAAAATCGTGGATTTCTCTTGACGAAATATTAACATCGACGGCACAGCGGAACTGCTTCGGAAAGAAAACAATGCTCTACTTTTGATGGGACTAGCAAAGAATCGTGAGCTATGAGCAGCTGAAAACGGATGAAACTAATCAATTTAAAACAGTGATTTGCTCAAAAAAAGGCCAGAATAGTATTTCAATACCAAGACGACAAAAGAAAATGAGCCAATATATTCTATTTTTTTTTAGTGGAGAATTGAACCATGTAGCTATGGAAACTTGCCTTTTCGTTTGGATATCGAAGGAGATTTCTAACAAAATTGGAAGATGATGGAGGTCAAAAGGTGAAAGGGACTTGTCTAGTCCTCCTCTAAATTCCACTAATGACTGATTGCTTTCATTCTTTATCGAGAAAACGCACTTTAAATATTAGTTTAGGTTAGTGAAGAGGGCTGTCGGGAACGCGGCCAGCATTAGGCCATCAGTTTGGGCCCATTTGCCACCCTCATAGACAATCACACGCATTCAAACCCGCAGGCCCGTAGCACGCCGCTTTTCGGCCTGACGCCTTAGCGAGCAGAGCTACCGGGCCCCCTACTTTAAATATTAGTTTTGAAAAGCTTATTTTAAAGTCATTGTCAACAGTCATTTTTTACAAATTAAAGAAAACTCAAATAGATTATTTCGCAACTTACTTGCAACAGACGTTCCAATATTTCCACATGCTGCGGCACATCGTAAAATAATGTGCTCGGAACTTTGCTATCTGCTTCTGTCTTAACAATATTGTAGTTCGTTTCACCTATACGTAGCGTATCATCCTTCACTTCAATAGATTTATTGCTTCGTTTCGTTTCCGGAGGCTTATGAATTTCTGCCTTTTCCATTGCTTTCTCCAAGGCAGCACGCGGCAAAGCCGGCAGAAATTTTGCCAGAAAAGCGTTCTGAATAATTTCATAAACAGAATTCAAAGAGCTTTCATCTTTCGCAGCAGGTGGATAAATTGACATTCGCCGAGCGATTTTAATCAACTGTCGCGACGATAATGTGGTTGATAAGCTTTTCATCAACGGATCTCTTGATTCACGTAAAATATGAGATAATTTCACTACTTTTTGGATATTATCGTCGACGTTGCTGTACAGTTTGTTAATGATTTTCATTTCTTCGCTGGCCTGTAATGGGCGTATTTCAAGAAACTGGAACAAACTCAATATTTCGGGTGTTAGCCAATTCGTGGATGAGTTTACGTTGGGTGGGTCTGCCAGAGCAATTAACTTGAATGACTTGTGTATTGGCATAATGCCTTTTGCGCATAATTCTTTAGCTGAAGCAGTTTTCAGTAGTTCAGCATAACGATCAGGTCGAAGGAGAATACTACCATCGCAGAGTTGAAGTTCACGGTCGTGAATCAGTCTGAAATATACAAAATTATTTTTGAGGATCATCTAAGATGTGAAACAGAGAAACAAATTTATGAAGCAGAAAAGTGAATAGTTTGAAGAAATATCCTACCTCTGGAGAACTGTTATTGTACTTTTGTGCAGTCGATCAATACCATCCAATACAGCCACACTTCCAACCTTAGCAGCCCGTACTAAAGGAGAATCACGCCATACTGTATCTCCCTCTGGTGTTGTTACACGCTGCTGAATCAAGTCTCTAGAAGTCATGTCTTCATACAATACCATTGGCTCGATTGATTGACCTAGCCAATTCACAAGTTTTGTTGATAGCGCAGACTTACCTACCCCTTTCGGACCTGAAGAAATCAAATAACGTATATTGTTTCCAAATCAAGATAAAATACAAAATTACGAACCGATTAGACAAATATCGCCGACTGCGTACATTTGTATCATAGATGCGAGCAACGAGCGTTGGTAATCGATATCTACGAAGCCTTCAATATTACTTATTTTTCGATTACCTCCATCGACAACAATTGTATGCCCATCAATGCGGAAATCAATTAAATTCGTATCGGTTTTGGTCACATCAATCGCCTTGACTTCCGGATCGACTCCAACGTTAATTTTCAACGATTTAAATAGTGTATTGATTTGATCTTGGTTCTCTTTAGGCAAGAGGCTTTTATAAGGATAGAGATGAGCCAACGCTTCATGTACGGTAACAGCTGAATTGGAATCCTTTGAAAATAATTTTGGAATATTAATACAAACTACTGGTAAAAACAATATACCATCATTTTAGCAGCAATGCGTAAGTTATCAATTGGGAAATCTGGAAGGCTAGGAGTAGAATCTGACGAGAGAACAGCTAGTCCAAAAGAAATCAACTTCTGTAGATCCTTACTTTCAACGCTCGGTGCAACTTCTTCAAGTTCCCATAGCAGTTCCTGTATAAATGTCTTATAAAAAATTCTGCATTGCAAATATCTTTATGTTAATCGCTTACATTAAATGAAAATTCTGATACATGTCTCGATTGAAATCGGGATCTCAATGGTGGATCTAATGGCGTTCCTTTGTATTTTTGCGTTGGAAGTCCCAATGCAATAACTCGGAAATCTTCCGATACACGTATCAGGCCCCACTTATCCAGTTCCTCCTTGCTGTACATATCCAGTAATTTGTCATATCTTTCGGGTGACATCAAAAATTTACCGTTTTCTAGATGCATTTCACGATTTTCCAACAAGTTGTTCAGAATAGGCAATACATTTCGTTCGGCATGTTCGACACCGTCGAGTATTAGAATACGGCCATTTACAGCTGCCCGTACAGCACACTATAATAAATTATATGTAAATGAATGAATTTATGTAAATATTAGGACAAAAGCAAATTGGAAATAGTTACATCATTTAAATTTGAGCATTAATGTATTTCACTTGTAATAACACATGCTACCAATTTTATCAATGAAAACTAATTTAAAAGAAAAATCTGAGCACAACTGAGCAGTCATAGTGTATTTTTGATAATATGGGCTTTGATCATTGATATAAAAGTATAGAGGATATGCGAATAGCATATACGTATCATTGATATGCTTTGATCTACAATGTCTAGTCAAAGCGATTGTCATTTTTACAATGGTTTATGTCCATAAACCCAGCAAAGTTAACTTGACTCACTTGATCAAAATACACAGCTGCTTTATCCTTTATTTCTCGCCTCTGTTTCAAGTCGCTTTCGGTCGTATCACGACTTAGGGCAATATATTCCAATTCCCGTTGAGTAAGCTGTAGATATTGCATAGCAATTGTTCTTCGAAGTGGACCTGGCCGGCCAAGCAGAAACATATCCTGTTTAAGGTTATCTTTTTGCAACATCCATCGGAGGTGATGCAATGCAGATTGCGAAAGTTTGTAGGCACCATTTGAGTCTATTTCAACTAAAAATTTAGATAATAAAAAACAATGTATAATTTACACAAATAATATGATTGAAAATGTGCTTACGATATTTTTGAGGTACTAGTTCTGGATTGTTGCAAGGCTTTAGTTCCTTCGTTACATCACCAATTGTTATCCGACCTTCGGTCGCTTTCGTCCCATAACCATATACCGTGGAACGTTTAAGCCAGCTGGTTCGACTAAGTTTAAGCCCTTGATAAAAGCTATTGCACTTGCTTGCTAACATCTTACACTTAAACTACTTATTATTTATAGATAATGTAAACTTTAATAACACGCTATTAGTAGTTGATTGCCTGCGCCAACGATACCATCATGAACAAGACCCCATTGACGTCACTGCCCAACCACCAGTCTCACAACGACAACGGAAAAACAACATTAATCAGCTGATGAGATGCTGTTTGCTACAACAGCTGATTTTGACAACCATGGTTTCCAGAGGTCTCTAAAATTCTCTAAAGCCTTGCATGATGCTAGAAATCGACGGGTCAACGTTGGTAATGCGGTTTAGTTTGAACAATAGAAAGATTGATATACAGAAGAAATTTGTTGATGATTATCAGATATCCATCAGTAGAGATGCTTAAGAAGGGAGATAAAGTATTAAATGGTTTTATTAATTCAATCTCCATCTAAAGATACTCGTAAATAATTAGACACTTTTCGCTGGGTTGTGTTTGTGAGATGTTGACGACCTCAAAATAATTGTTTGTGGTATGGGTAAAAATATATGATTTCAAGTCTAGTGTTTATTTTAAAACCAATATATGGCAAAATTATATTTAATATTATATTTTATCAGGCCGCTTTGACAGGTATTGCATTACCGTAAATGGAGGCGCAATTTCAAGTTCAAAGTGGTTTTTCCCCAATAGTGGAAGGAATTTACCCAATTATCTTCCTTACACTTTGAATAAACCTTTGACCACAGCGTAAGAAGTTAGCTTCTAACCAGCGCAAAACTAATTTGACCTTAAAATCGCGCCTCCATTTATGCAATGCATTATCTGTCAAAGCAACCTGAGAGTGTGTTGATATATTTTGCGAGCAACGAAAAATCTAGCCTGAGTATATTGTTGTCGAATCTTTTCTTGTATCTCTTTTTGTTCCATGCGATGTCTTCCAACTTCCAGTCTGATCAACAACACAATCTGTAGTTAGATCACTGGAATTTTATACATATACCGAGTTGGTACGCTGGTTAGGAACTAACTTCTTACCACAGCGTAAGAAGTTAGTTCCTAACCAAGCGTACCAACTCGGTATATGTATACGGTCCAAAAATCCAGTGAACTGGCCTGAGATTGTATTGTTGATCAGCCTGGAAAATTGGAAGAAATCGCATGGAACAGAAAGAGATGCAAGATAAGATTCGACAACTACATACTCAGGCTAGATTTTTCGTTGCTCACATATGGCCCACTCTCGCAAAAAATACCAGCACACTCTCAGGTTGCGTTGACAGGTAATGCACTGCGTAAATGGAGGTGCAATTTCAAGGTCAAAGTGTTTTTTCTAGAAAATGGAAGGAGTTCACCCACTTATCATTCTATACACTTTGCTTCTTACGCTGTGCCCTTGATATCCAGGAACAGCTGGCCAAGAAAAAGCAAGCAAAAGCTGATGAAAGTCAAGCAACAGTTCAAGCAGCAATTGGAAATTCAAGCAGCAGCAGTAGCAGCGAAACACTCAATTTGCACAAGTGAAATAGTAGCACCCATTTTCGACGAACAAACTTCTTGGACCATCTACAAAAAGCAGTTTGATGCTGTTGCAAAATATAACCATTGGAGCGGTTGAGAACTTGCAGCCACACTAATGGTGTCACTGAGAGCAATGCCTTCTAGATGTACGGGCCGTAATGCAGAATGATGACGTCAGAGCATCGGGACAAATGTCGCGAAAAACACACGTAGTCTTATGGAACGTCCGCGGGAAAATGTTAATTGTACAGGTTGTGTTAAAGTGAGTGAAATGAAAACTAAAGTGGTATATGCGGAACAGTGCTAGTGAACAGCTAAAACACAAATTAATGCAGTGCGTGCAGTATAATGTGGAAAATTCGCTACGAAATGTTTATCGGTTGGTGTTAGGTTATGTGATGGTTCGTGTCGATTTACTGTCGCGATACAATTAATTGGTATAAAGTGTACGTTATGACTAAATATTATTATTATAACGCGTCCACGCACAAAAAACTAACGTTTTATTCATATTTTAACCAAAAAACCGCAAGTGAAATCTCCGTGTACATCGACACTGCCTCGTGGAAATGTCAAATTTCCTAAACTCATTACGTTACGGCGAGAACGATTACGTAGCCTGACGGCCCGTACTTCTAGAAGGCATTGCTGAGAGGAACTGCGGCGGAAGTGATTCAAGCCATTCCAGAGGACAATTATTCTAAATGCTTAAGTTTGATGAGTACTTTGGATATGAAATACGGCGAACACAACCTAAAAGGTATTTATCGTTCACAACTCAGAAGGCGTCCGCGAATGCAAGGGGATACCATGCAGCAGCTGGCTCACGATATTGAACAGTTTTGTCCTAATCAACGTCGTATCCAGCATATAGGGACGAAATGAAAATATCCGTAGTTCATTCGACAATTGCATTACTATTGCATTACTATCAATAATACTTAAATCAACCACGACTTTTTCTTGCAGTGTACTATGCAATGCAAATTTACGGCGACGCAACGAAAACTCAAGCGTTTTACTCAAAACCTCAAGCACTACGTACCATTCAATTGAGGACATATAGTTCATTGCAGCGTATTGGAATATATTACACAGAATACTGAAGTGATCTTGCTTCAATGCTCGAACTTGTGATTTCCGCATAGATCTACTTAGACGCTTTACCTAAATGATGCCTATAAAAAATCTGCAATGAATGTACCCATAAGCATAGCGGACGCTGCTCAGTTCACAGCGCATTGGTTGATAAAGAAATTCAAAAAACCTTTACCCCATCCACCCGCTAAACGACTCGGAAATCTTTTCGAATGAATGAACTCAATACGCTGGAAAGTCATCAGCGTCTCAGTTATATTTCTATTGCCCCTTTATGATTTACGCTACAGAATCTATTGATTCTCTTTTGCTCCTCTTCTTACGAGCCGATCCCTTTATGAATCGATGCATTTTCTGCTTTGTTCGCATGGTATATGTGCGGTGCTAGGCCTTGCTCACTTGATTGTTTTGGACGCCTACATATGTTTACGATGCTATTTACATGTTTAAATTCTTTTATAATCTTTGCCGGAACTATTATTTAACTATAGGATATTCTTTCTTTAGAATTTCTTGTTTATTTAATTTTTTTCTTCATATGGAACAAATTTAATTTGTAGTGCTTGAGATTAGTAGGTATGTTAACCCCATGCAAGGCTCGCTAATTTGCAAAAGATTAATGGTGTGCAGCCTAACGTTCTTAGGTAATTAGAATTATAAAAATAGAAAATCAAAATTAAAACATAAATCGTTTTTTCGAAAAAAAAAACCCCAAAACGCGTAATTTAACATCATTACTTCAGAAAACATAAATCAGTACGTAAAATTAGCTAATTTTTACATCGCCACTAGACGCAGCTGTGTAGATAATAGATATGCATTCAGTTCTTTTCATGAAAGAAAGAATTGTTAAAAAGACAGTTTTGAAGCATTGCACGTACTATAAATAGGCAGAGATGTCATTAAAAGAATTCCGAAATAGAAAATATTGTATGTGTTGAATATTGTCCTAATACGGATGACTTGTTTAACAGCATTTGGCTAACGATTTATAACAGGGATGAGCAACTCGTCGTATCCGCTCGCCAAGCATTTCTAAAATTGAATTTATTTTATCGACTTTCTCCCATCAATATATTGTTATAAAATTAATTATAATAAAATGGTAGTACATGCTAAACCGAAACAATTTTTTGGACGAGTTACTCACTTTTCGGCGACTTGTTCAAACATGCAATACGAACGCGCCGCGTCTGTGCGTGTTTGTGTTTGCTTCTGTCACACAATCAATCAGACCAGTAAGCTGCTAACTAGCAGTTTTAGCAATTCTTGTGTTTCTTGAAAGGCGTGAGTGCAATATTATTGTCAAAAAGGTAATATTAGAGGTTTTTTTTTATTAAAAATTAAGTTTTCTTGCAATTTTTTTTTAACTTTCAAATTTTTAACCCATAATAGCATTTCGAAAAAGCAAACAAAAAAACGGAAGGTTGCGGATGAGCACAGGCATTTCCAAGAAAAGTGGAAATTTGATTATTTTTTCACTTTCGTCAAAGATAAAGCTGTATGCTTAATATGCTCAGAGACTGTGTCGACATTAAAATAATATAGCATAAAAAGGCATTACGATACAAAACATGAACAACAATATAAAAACTTAACAGGACAACTCCGGATAGATAAGTTTAACCAAATGGAGAAAACCTTGGGAAAATAACGGGCTATTTTTTAAAATCAAGCTATTTTATCAAATACAGCAGTAAAGGCTAGTTTTGTTGTCAGTCAATTACTAGCGAAAAAATGAAACCCTTCGCGGATGGAGAGATGATAAAAGAATGTCTGACTGCTGTTGCAGAAATAGCATTTCCTGATAAAATAAATATTATTTCAAACATTAGTTTATCAAGATTCACCATTGCAAGGAGAATTGAAGACTTGTCTGAGAACATAGCAACAACGCTTCGTGAACGCATTGCAAAATTAGAATACTGTTCTTTGGCACTTGATGAGAGTTGCGATATTAGCGATACAGCACAACTGGCTATATTTTTACGTGGTACTGACACCAAATTTAATATTATAACCGAAGAATTGTGTTCACTGATTCCAATGCTAGGGACTACAACCGGCAAAGACCTGTACGATGAGCTAAAGTCTGTGTTGGAAAACTTTTCAATTTTATTAGAAAAGATTATTGGTATATCGACAGACGGAGCACGAGCAATGTCAAGCATGGAGGTAGGAGTATCGGGAAGGCTATTTCAAGACATTAAGAAGATCACAGGAAGGGAAATATTCGTTAACCACTGCATAATTCGCCAGGAAAATTTGTGTGCGAAAAGAAAATGTCACAGTACCAATAATTAAACTAATCAATTTTATAAAGTCGCGCGCGTTAAGATTTAGAAACTGAATATGGCGACGTGTTTTTTGATACCGAAGTACGTTGGCTTAGTAGAGGTGCAATGCTAAACAGAGTATATAACTTAAAAAGCGAAATACAATTGTTCTTGGATATGAAGAGATATGCCTTTCCTCATTTTGGTTATAAAGAATGGATGTGCGATTTTGGGTTTCTTATCGACATGACTCAGCATCTCAATGATCTTAACTTCAATTACGATTCCAAATGTTCAAAGCTGAGAAGACAGCGGTTTCCATGAAAATGTTTTCCTCGCCATTTCATATCGATGTTGATACAGTTCCCCAAGACTTTCAAATGGAAGTGATTGACATGCAGAATACCGATTTAAAAAATGTATTTTTCTCAGTAAATATCGAAAAAAATTTAAATCGTTTGTGAGCCCTGAGAAATTTCCGCTTTTGACGAAAAATACAAAGCAAATGATGTCTCTGTTCGGAACTACGTATGTTTGCGAAAAATTATTTTCAACCATGAAATTAATCAAAAATGATCACCGATCAAGACTGAGTGATGCACGATTAGACAGCTGCGTACGTGTAGCTACCTCATTAATTCCGGCTGATATTGATCAGCTTATATCGAAAAAACAGTGCCAGATTTCTCATTAAAAATTTCAAGTAAATTCGTTTTTCTGTTCTTTTCTTGTTTGTTTTTATTTTGCATTAAAATTTGTATATGAAATCTTAAATTTTTTTTTAATTTAATATTTTTTTATTCTAATGTTTATTATAAATAAAGTTTTGTAAATTATTAATAAGTGTGATTTTATGTGCGGCCGCCAAAAAATTTTACAATTTAAATTGGCCCGTTGATTAAAAAAATTGCTCACCCTTGATTTATAGGGTTAACTTAGATACAAATCCTTTTAATTTAATTGCTTGGTATTTTCAGTTCGAATATGATGTCTGCAGTTAAGAAAAATAGTTATTTTTAAGAGATAACAATTAAGCATAAAATTCATACAAGGACAACAATATTGAACTAATTTTGTGTTTTGAAATTTCAAAATTTGTATATAATGTGGGGGGCCAAAGTGGAAAAGGATAACTTGATTTTGTGCCTTAAACATTTTTTTAGTGGCAAATAGTTTATCCAGATTTTGTAGTTGCTACACTGAAATATCTGTTTGATTTTTATACGATACCTACTTTACTAATCTAATCTATTTGCATATGAGCATGATGAGAGTCAGTGCATACTTTCGAAACCACTTTGTCAAAATAGAATTTTCAATGTAGATTAAAATTTTTAATGTAAATAAAAAGTTGTTCAATTTTAATCATCCCGCAAAAACAATTCCAATTTGATTCTGCTTTCGGAGGCTGATTCCGCAAAACGATCGAGTTTCCCGTTTGAATGTTCTCAGCTTTGATAAGCTTTAGAGATGATATACGTTGTCCATGCTGATTTATAGACAAGAAGGGAACCGTGATCAAATTCAATTACCTTTACTATGCATGCTTAGTTTATTACCCACCGCATATGTTGATATTATTATGCGATTTTATATGTGCTTTGCTCAAACTTAAAGTCACGAACCGAGGTAGGATCTTAGGCGATCCTACCCTACTAAGCGAGATCTTAGGCGCGTTTTTTTTTTTTGCTCCCCTCATCCATAACAGAACAATGCTAACCAGTGCAGACGCATTGGAAACAACAAAAACTCATGTTATGGATAGGGAGAGTTGTTGTTGTTTCCAATTCGTCTGCACTGGTTAGCATTGTTCTGTTATAGATAGGGGGAGCAAAAAACACGCCTCTTGAAAAAATGTTTTTCCATGTTTCTTCCAGTGGCGGCTCGTCAGGCCGGCCCACCTGGCTCACCCTGACGAGCCGCCACTGAGTTAAAGTAAAGTAGATATTTCTTGTTGGTATCCGCATATACCTTATAATAGTGTTTTTGTGTCGAGCGGGCCCAGTGGCGGCTCGTCAGGGTGGGTCAGGCGGGCCGGGCCCACCCTGAAGAGCCGCCACTGGTTTCTTCTCGGTTAATTGACCTTTACAGAATGAAAATCTGGGAAAAGATTGTGTCGTAAGGTCGAAACTAAATCATTGCAATCGGCTCTTCTACCTGCGATTCGTCTTCTAGCGCAACTATAAGCGGCTCATCCGGCCGAAGACAACTTTATTCTACTCAAATTTACCCGTAGGGGAGACCGAGGAGGGTTGTGACAGAGGAGAGTTGTGACATACTCGATTTCTCGGAGCCTATGATAGCTAGAGAGCTATCAACACTGCTCATTTATTGCTTTTTTGATGAGCTATTACATGTTATTTCGCGCAAGCCGGCACGGCAAGTGGTAGTGTCAATACGACATCGTTGTAAAAAAAAATGCAAAAAGTAAGTTTTTGGTCAATAATTCAGTGTTCTATTATTTTATATCCGTATTACTAGTGCTGTTGTGATATTTTTACTGATATTCAGTGTCTATTCTAGTTTCATACCTTGATATAGCTTTTCTGGTTTGCTTCATATTTGTTAGGTTATGAGCCATTATTCTGATCGACGCATGTTTTTTTGCTCCTAGGAGAGTTGTGACAGCTTGTCACAACTCTCCTAATTTGAAGCAAATCTATTTTCGGCAACATGCTTTGTGGTGGAGGTTTGCATGCTTTACCCACCTATTTTAATTTTTATGCATTTATTTTGAATTTCAAATAAATATACAAGAAAAACTAATAGAGCTGTGTCTAGTATCGAAATATATGAATTAGCTTATGAGGAGGTTATATTAGGTGGAAACAATCTTAGAAATAATGTCTCCTCTTACGGTTTGAGCTACATATCGCACCAAAGATATATTCAGAAGGAAAAAGCTTACGAGGCCAATGAAACGGAAAAAGCACCATCTATTTGGTATGCTTGTCCAACAGTCTTCACCAAAGATGAAGAAAATATACTATGCGAGTATTTGTTGACTTGTGTGGCTTCAAATTATGGCTTTACTAGTAAAGAAACGAAAAACTTGGCGTACAAATAAGCACATAAGCATAATAAGAAGCTTCCGGCGTCTTAGGAAGAGAAAAAAATGGCTGGAGAGGTATGGCTTAAGCTATTTATGGAGTGAGATCCAAATTTATCACTATGATTGGCTCAAGCAACAAGTATGGCTTGGGCAAATGTGGCGATATTTTTCTCCAATTATACATGTGTCTTTAACATACATTCCGGAAAAAGACATTTAGCTAACTTTAGCTAACTTAACAGCTAACGGCTCAGAATGGATGCAAGAGAATGATTTTCTTACGTTTCTGGAACACTTCAAGAACCATATCAGACTGTCAAAAGAACAAAAAGCTTTGTTATTACTAGAAAACCATTCGGCACACATGGGTTTAAAAAATATCGAGTTTTGCAGAGAAAATGGCATAATCTTACTCACGTTTCCCCCTTGCTGTAGTAATAAACTACAACCAATGGATCGTGCTATTTAAGGTCCTCTCAAAAAGGCTATTAATAATGCAAGTAACAATTGGATGTGCTCAAATACTGGAAAAGTTATGTCCATGCATGATATTCCTTCAATAGAAAAAACTGCATTTGACGTAACGATCACGGCAAGGAACATCAGCGTTGGTTTTGCAGCTACAGGAACTTGGCCTGAACAATTTGCTGATCGAGTTTGGACCGATCCAATGTCAGACCGAGAATCGACTGCAGATCAACAAGGAAGAACAGTTACTCCAAACATAATTGTTGATGCAGAAGAACAGTTCTTCCAGTTTATACATACTATTGAATGATGTTATCGGATCCGAAAACATAGATCCTGTTGCCTCTGCATTCAGGAACCGCAGCCCTCTATACGATAGCTTTGCACCAGTTGCTTCCACATCTTAGCATCCATAGCACGTAAATGCTGACTCCGTTGTCTCCAGATCTCTCATCTGTAATGCGCAGCCTCCAGAAATAGAACCTGTTGCCCCACATCCCAAGCTTATAATCCACCACCAACAAACTTGGAACCAATTGCGTCCACAACTAAATCTCTTAATCTAAGCCACATTAAATCTAGTTTATTTTCACCGGAAGTGCTCAGCCCACTGCCAAAACTACCTCCAAAAAAAGGCAACCAACCAAATAGAAGTAAGATCAAATCCGCTGTTTTTACTGACTCGCCCATCAAAAACAAGTTACCTCGAGCCCTGTCACAACTTACCTCGAACCCTGTCACAACTTACCTTGGTACTAGGAGAGTTGTGACATTGAGGACTACTTCATTTAATGTCAATTTTCTCATGGATCTTACTTTTTTTGTTTCCTTTTATATTGAATTTAAATACCGTATTAAATTAGCTTTCTTCCATAAAAGAGCTCATAGACGTACCAGTAATATTAGATGACACAACCTTCCTCGGTCTCCCCTATATTTATCTTTTTTTTAAATATAAACATTTAGTTTCAAATCCAGTTAGGTACAGACGAATGTAATTTTTCTTCATTACTTTTCTTAACAAAACAATGAAAAAAGATTTTGATTGATTAGCGGTTTTAGCATCGATTTAAGACTTTTCCACGTAAATGATTCGTAGATCCTACTCTTACCTAAGTTAAGAATGAGCAATTCAAAACAAAAATCTTTCTATGAATATTGTGATTGATAAGTATTTAATTCATAATTTTGCTGAACAAACATACATCGTCAATTTTTTCAATGCTTTGCAACACTTCCGCTATGGACCTTCAATTCTCAACAAAATTTATATGAAGACATTCGATTCTTATCAGTGAAACCTCATGAGAAAATCAAAAGAAAACAATCGCAAATATGAAAAACTAGCTAGATACGAGATAAATACGAGCGCCCGAGTGTCTGATGTGCGACAGACACACGCAAATGAGCATGTGAATATCAAGCGACCGCAACTCGAGTGTCTACGAGTCCGTAAGTGGATTTTATCGAAGCTGATTTAGTAACAATTTATTTGCAGATAACCTAGTCTGGCCGGCTTCAGCCGGTGTTAGTACAATGGGAAATTAGTGATAAGAACGCGGTTTCGGTTCGACAATGTCAGCTAACTAAATATGAGCGACGCGAGTAATTAGCCGGTTTGACGAGTTTCACACGGAGATTTGCGCCACAAAGGCGATTCTAACGGAAACTTATTAATTGTGAAAATAACTAATTCCCACATATGATATCCGCGCCAGGCTACACGCCTTATCAGCTGATTAGTATAATCTACTGATATTAGTGCCGTGGTTTTCTGCTTCCCTGCCGATTTGCGTGTGGTGTTGTGTGCGGTCGAACTGCCAATTAGAATTATGTACGTAGGTATTTATATGTGCTTACATTGTGTGCCCGGTATAGATAGAAACACGGAAGTGAAAGAATTCGCGTTAATTTGCAATAGTGAAGTTTTTACTTCAAACTCACAAAACCTGCTGGAGAAGTACAGCAATAAACGGTTTTACATCAGTAAATTATCTGCATCGCCATTGCACTCGTGCTGCGATGGACTTCTTATTTCATCACAGGTAAGCAATGGGCGTGGTAGCTTTCATGGCGACGCCCCTTTCCTTATTGTTGAAAAAAATCCTGTGGGGTGAATCCATAGACATATAAAGAATGGACACGCAATCACAATGCATGAGCCCGTACGTGAGTGAAGCAATTTTACTACACATGCAATCTTACTCTCTGTAAAACAGCTTTCCCCTCAATGCCGCACGCACCACCCCTCAGCGCTGTAGACTCTCTATGTAAACATTCATTTCAATCCATCCAATCTACGGGGTGGTTGGGATAACGGGGAAACTAATACATTTCAACAAATTTCCAAACACATCAACTTTTCTGCATGAAATTTGTTATTGTTTTATACAAACACATTGAGACCAGAGGTCGAAAATTGCTTCATTTCTCTCGGCCCATTTCGTATCCATTCTTCTTATATCTATGGGTGAATCACAGTACGAGTGTATGAGAATGCTGATTTAGCGCGGGAGGAAAAAACTGCGCAACATGACTTCGCAACATTTATATGAATGCGCCATACTATCTACATACAGTTCATTGTATTTTATAGTTTTTTATCCATTGTGAGAAAATGAATTTTTTTTTATGCAATAAGCTTAATTGGTTTTTCTGCACTATTTTTATTCCAAGCACGTTTATTGTTCGGAACATTTTGCCTTTTTTATCTCAAATATTTCGATTTTGCGTTCAGATGCTATTGGTTTTAAAATTACTAGGCACTTTAGAAATATTATAGAATTGTTTGTAAGGGATGATTAAAATTGAAAAATTATTTTAACTAAGTTTTTTCAGAAGTATGCACTGTTTCTCATCAGACATAAGCTTATGGTGCATACCTGACTGATGTGACTACTTGCAGTGGGAGATCATTAATTTTTATTTCCGTTAGTTGTGACAAATTTGGATATGGATATATGGATATATCCATTTGGATATTTGATATATCACATAATTATATTATGTTTAGAAAATAATTTATGGATATATCACATAAGTATACAGGGTGTTTGGTACTCGGTGGACACTTTTATAAGGACGCATTTCTTGATATATTTTGAGCAAAAAATCTTTCTACAGGGTGGTCCGGTTTTCAAAATCTGCGGAGCTACAGGGTGGTCAAGAAAAGTTTTTCGGACCTGTACCCTGACTCACTTAAATCATTATATCTTGAAAACTAATAATCATAACGCAAAATTTTGTAACTTGTTTTTTATGAAATCAAATTACCTTTAATTTGATGTAACGTTCTAGATTGTAACTGCTAGTAGTTTTGAGATATTTACTTCAAAACACAAAATTTTGGCACTTCTGCCCCGAAAATTCTGTGTTCAGTGTCGTTTTTGTCAGAAAATCTCATAAAAAGAGGCCATTTTAATTTTATATTTTTATAGGCTATATTGTTGGCTACAAAAGTTGCATACATGTTTATGACTTAAGTTTTACAATTTCGCAAGTAGTAAGCGAAAATACGTATCGGTTAAAAAGTAAATATGCCGTAAAGTGGCCCTCGATGAAAAGAAAAGTTTAAATTGTTATTTGAACTTAAGTATTTTTACTGCCCATTAATTACTTTTTAAACAATCAATTAAATAAACTAAATTTAAATTAATTTCAAAATTAATAATGCATCTGCCTGGATGTGACAGGTAAAATTAGGTACAGTTCTTCGCCTTTATAAATGGGATACGTGAAAAATTTAAGATCCCATAAAAACAGAACCACTTTCAAATTTTTGTTAGTTTCAGTACATCACTCGAACAATAAGATATTACCAAAAATTTCAAAAATAAATTCAAAGTGTTTCAATACACTAATGAAGAATATGCAGATATTATGTACGTATATGGAGAGTGCCGGGGAAGTTGACAAGCGGCGCAATCTTTGTATCAACAGAGATATCATCATAGACGGATTCCTGGATGGAGAGTGTTTCAACAACTATAGACAAAGATTCGGGAAACTGGCAGCGTTAGGACGAGCCGAGTAAACGCAAATCCTGCGCCTGCAATCGCTGTACGGACCGATGAAGAAATACTGCTTGCAGTGGAAACTGACCCATCAAACAGTATTCGACGCTTGGCGTTGCAGTTTAACGTGTCTACGTGGAAAGTTCGGAGTGTTTTAAAAGCAGCCCGTTTACATCCCTACCATCACACACCAGTGCAGGAGCTGCTACTGATCGATTTGCGCAAAAGGATGGAATTCTGCAATTGGCTCCTTGAGAAACAATTAGACAACGAAAATTTTTAGAACACAATTCTCTGGACGGATGAGTCCTGATTGATTGATTGGACGGTATCACAAACTTTCACAATTTACATACGTGGGCTGAGAGCAATCCACACACGAGAAGGACTTCATCGTTACAGCATAGGTTCAGCGTAAATTTATGGGCAGGAGTGATTGGTAACGATTTAATTGGACCTATTAGGCTCTCGCCTACTTTAAATAGTACCAATTACTTACATTTTTTAAGACATGATCTGCAGGACTTATTGAAGGATGTTCGGCTGCAACGATTGGCTTCCATGTTTTACCAACACGATGGTGCTCCAGCTGACTATGGCCGACCAGTCAGAGATTGGTTGAATCACTGGATCTGTAGAAATGGACCAATACACTGGCCTGCGAGATCTCCTGATCTAACAATTATGGATTTTTTTGTATGGGGATGGATGAAGGCCTTTGTCTACACAACGGAAGTATCAACATTGGAAGACCTAAATACCAGGATCGATGCGGCTGCAACAGAAGTGAGGCAGCAGCTGAGAAGTATGAATATGAAAAGAACGCTTGCGAAACGAGCTTTAGCGTGTATTCAAAATGAAGGTGGCCATTTTGCAAATTTACTGTAGCTCAAAAATTTTGAAATAAAGCATAAAAACCATTATTAAATTTTTTCAGTTCAAGCAAAGAGTGTAGATCGAAAACGAGGGCCACTTTATGGCATATTCAGTTTTTAAGCGATATGTATTTTCGCTTACTACTTGCGAAATGATAAAATCTAAGTCATAAATATGTATGCAACTTTTGTAGCCAACAATATGGCCGATAAAAGTATAAAATTAAAATGGCATCTTTTCATGAGATTTTCTGAGAAAAACGACATTGAACACAGAATTTTCGGGGTAAAAGTGCTAAAATTTTGTGTTTTGAAGTAAATATCTCAAAATTCCTAACAGTTACAATTAAAGACATCAAAATAAAAGTAATTTGATTTTATAAAAAAACAAGCCATAAAACTTTGCGTTATGATTATTAGTTTTCAAGATATAACGATTTAAGTGAGTCAGAGTACAGGTCCGAAAAACTTTTCTTGACCACCCTGTAACTCCACAGATTTTGAAAACCGGACCAACCTGTAGAATGATTTTTGGCTCAAAATATATCAAGAAATGCGTCCTTACAAAAGTGTCCACCGAGTACCAAACACCCTGTATTATAGAAAATATTTTAAATTATAGTACCCATCTAGGAGAAATATTTATTACAAAATTATATTTCAAATTTAATTTTGATGTGGCCATGATATGACGGATGCGTGCTCCAGAGCTAAGAACTGTGAATCAAACCTAAGTTTATTTTTATATTTGGTGAAAAGTATTCAAGGTATTCACAAGAAATCATATGTTTGCTCGGAAAAAACGAAAACTTTATAAAGTATAGAAATTATTTTTATCACGCGAAGGTTTTCAAAATAAAAAAAGGTTTTTTTGTTTTTTCTACATTACTCCAACATATCAGGGTGATTCAGATCAAGGTGCCTTGGGGTATAACACGTGATTTCTTGAGGTGAGCTGATAAAAAAAATTGTTCACTACCTGGAACAGATTATCTACACGCGGTCATTATGTGTATTCAAGGAGAACAAAAGTGTCATCATCTGAGTCACCTTGTACAGAGGAAGACTTCTTAAACATTTTCTTACAAAAAGCAATTTAAGGAAGGGGTAAGGGTTTCAGCGTGCGAAAAAACACTTTTTCAACGAATTTTTGTTAGAAATACCTCCCCCCAACGTTGTCCAATTTCTATTTTTTCATTTTTAAATTTTTGGTGGTCATTTGAAGTGAAAATTGCTATTTTTCACGAAAAATTTGGCCATTTTGTAGGTGGAAAGCCCCCTTAATGTAAAAAAAAACAATCTAAAACTTATCGTTGGGGGAAGTATTTTTCATGTAGAAAGTGTGTGCCAAGTTTTAAATGAATCGATCATGTGGTTTTGAAATGGCAGTGAACACGGACTTTTAAAATGTTTTTTTGAGAAAATGACTACCTTACTCCGAGCTGTCGCATCAACAATGATAGAGGAAATGGGACTAAGTATTCAATAGCTTCGAGAGTTTTGCTTTGATTGACTTCAAACTTTGGGACTTTATTCTTGAAATGTTTAACTATAAAATTTTTTTTCACATGTGCTATACCTTAAATTGGCTTTGAATTTTCTTCAACAGACTAAAAAAATGTCAGAGAGTTGGGTGAAAAATAGTTCTGCTGGAAATCTTCTGAAAAATAGTTCTGCTGAATTGTTTTTGTGGGATGATTAAAATTGCAATGCTTTAAAAGTAAGCTCTATAAATAACACATCTAAGTTAGATTAAGATTAGACCGATAGACACTGAAGAAGAGGGCAGATTATCCTCGAAATATCGATATTTGTCACAAAATTAAACATATCTAGCTTCGAAAGGAAAAATCGGTTTTTTTATTAAAATATTTTTGTACAGGCTGGGGAAAAATTGGTACACATTAAAAACAATTAATAATGACTACCAGATCAAAATCCGATTTTATTGAATTCGTAGATTATAAAAAAGTAATCGGTGGAATCTCTGAAGACATAAGATTTCTTATATTTAAAAAAGATTTCTTATATTTAAAAAAGAATGTGACTCCAAGAAGTCATAATATTAAATTTAAGTTCCATCAGGTAGGAGTAGGGAAACAAATTGCACTGATCGAAAGGAATCTCATTAGAAATTCCGTAAATAGGCTTTATAAGAGATTAGGGGATCTCACACTCGAAGTTTATTCCTTGCATCTAAAAAGGGCAAGTGAAACATTAGGTAGTAAAGAAGATGTTTTAAACATTGTAGGAAAAGAGAACAGGGCATTTGAATGTGAGAAAGATAGAAAGAGGAAAATTATCACAAAGAAACTGAAGGAGCTGACGAGAAAAAAGGATACCATGGAAAAGAAAAAGAATGCCGTAGAGACTATCGCCAAATATGTGGTGAACAAGTCCACGGTTCAATTCACGGGAGAGCAAATGAAGCTGCTTAACCAAGGTCTGAATTTTGCTGTCAAGGAAATTACATTCCCAACAGAAGACTTGGTAGTAGACATCGAAGCAGCGGTTAAAACCCTTCCCGAAGAGGAGAAAGCACAGATTAGAAACAATGTGGCTAAACTCATCAGGAAGGAAATCGTAAGAGGGGGAACACTGGGAAGGCACAAAGAGTGCTCAAAGAGTTGGCTGCTAAACCGGTCTTTTATACCAAAGCCGATAAAGGAAATGCCGTGGTCGTAATGGACAAAGACGAATATGACCGATTAGTTATGGAAAAACTCAACAACGAGGATTACCATGAGCTTAGGAAAAATCCATTACCAGACTCTATCAAACGAGTTGAAAGAGTCTTGAAAGAATGCAAAGGAACGATTGGAGAGGTGAACAAGCTGCAGGTCTCAAATCCGTCGTTGCCAAGAATTAGTTGTCTTCCAAAGATACATAAGGAAGGAAGTGAACTTAGGGAAATTGTCACCGCTACAAACGCTCCAACAAGGAGAATCACAAAGTGGATTGTAGACGAGTGTAGGACTTTAGGGAAGATTAGCGATAGAACGGTTAAAAACCGAGACGAGGCAATGGAGCGGCTTGGAAGAGTGGCAACAATAGGGGAAGATGAGCTAGTTGTATCATTTGATGTCAAGGCTCTGTTCCCAAGCGTGCCGGTAAAAAAAGCACTCACGTTCTTTGAGGACTGGCTATTAGAGAGGAATAGCTCACCGGAGGGGAGGAGGAGAGCTAAAGACTTTTTGAAACTTGCTTCGGTTTGCATGAATGAAAGTTATTTTACTTTCAGGGGGAAATACTTCAAAGCGATAAAAGGTGTTGCAATGGGAAATCCTTTATCCCAATTATGAGTCAGATATTTATTTACAGACTGGAGAAGAAACTTTATGAAGAGGGTTGCTTCCTTGGGTTTGGTTGAGGTATGTAGACGACATTCTAGCTATCGTTAAAAAAGATGCTTTGGGAGAAACTTTGGAGAAGTTGAATCAAGCACATAAGGACATCCAATTTTGCATGGAAATCGAAAAGAATGAGAAACGACCCTTCTTGGATTTAATGGTCATAAGGAGAGAAGGTCTTCTTAGATTTAATATCTACCGGAAGCCCACACAAAAATGGCGCCCTTTAATTCGATGATTCACCGGGTATTCACAGTGCCCATGGATCAGGAAAGTTTTAACTCACAAGTTAAATATATTAAAGATACGGGAGTTCCAATTATTTATTCATCAGTATTCAAAAAAGTTCGGGAACTTCTTGAACTCCCGTTTATGTTAGATAGTTAAATGTATTTGGGTAAAGCAATTCATAGACAATTAGTTGGTAATTAGTGTAAGTCAATCCTTTAAAAATAAACTCTATAAATAACATACCTAAGTTAGATTAAGATTATAGACACTGAAGAACAGGGCAGATTACCCTCGAAATATCGATATTTGTCACAAAATTAAATATATCTAGCTTCGCAAGGAAAAATCGGTTTTTTTATTAAAATATTTTTTTACAAGCTGGGAAAAAATTGGTACACATTAAAAACAATTACAATTATCATGTTAAAAAATAGTCTCAGGTTATTAAAAAATGTTTCAATTCATCCTTAATTTACTGCCGTAAACCCTATCTCCTTAATGGAGGGACATTCATTTGAATACGAATAGTCGAAGAGAGAACATCAAAATGGAGAAAAACGAAATTAGAGCTGTCATTAAGTTCCTGTGTTTGAAAAAAATATCTACAAAAGGCATACACAGCGACTTGGTGGAAACATTAACGGACTCTGCTCCTCCATATTCCACCAACGAGTTTCATCTGGGAAGAACATTCACTGAAGATGAACACCGCGAAGGACGTCCATCCACGTGCCTCACTGAAGGCAACGTGAAAGAAGTCGAAGATGTTTTGTTGGCAGATCGAAGAGTGAACATCAGTCATGTAGCTGAGGTTACAGGGATCTCGTATGGCAGTGTTCAAAGAATCGTTGCCCACGAATTACATATGAAGAAGGTCTCTGTGTGCTAGGTGTCGAGAATGTCAGCCGACGACCAAAAGAAGAAACGAGTCGACATTTCAAGGGGGAATCTCGAAAAGTTCCAGGCAGTTCAGGACAATTGTTTGTCGCGTTTCGCAATCATGGTCTAGGCCTACATCCACCTTTTTGATCCCGAAACCAAACCAATCGATGACGTGGAAGCGACCCTCTTCACCGACGCCGAATAAGTTCTGCAGGGAAGGTTATGCGTCAATTTTTTGGGACGCTGAGAATATTTGGAAAAGGGCGCCACTATATCAGGCTCTTATACCAAATAAGAAGATTGCGAGAGGCAATGAAGGAAAAAAGATGCAGCAAACTGCGAGCCGGAGTTTTGTTTCATCACGATAATGCACTGGTTCACAAGGTTGCCGTGGCTGCAATTAAAGAAATAGGATTCGACCTGCTTGAACATCCGCCCTATTCACCAGATCTAGCTCTAAGTGACTTCTACCTCTTTCCTCGGCTTCTTCGGGGCAAGAAATTTGAAGATGATAGCGAAGTTGACGCGTTTTAGTAGAGACAAATGATTTTTTTCTAAGGTTGGGTTTGGAAAAAAGATGGGCGAAATGTATTAACTTGTTGGGAGACTATGTTGAAAAATAAATGCTTTTTTTTAAGTTCAATCACCTTGGTTTATATTGATTATCATTACTTTTGGATCAACCCTCGTATTGCGTAAAAATGCGCAAAATTGTTACGTGGCCGACTGCTGACTTACAACTGCGATCTGCAACTTTGATAAATTATAGCTAAAATTTGGTATTGAGTTAATCGTGAAGCTAAATTTTGACAAGTCTCCATTATGTGGTCATTCTTTCGAGTGGAAATTTTGACAATGGAGAAAAGCGAAGACACTGGTTATTTCTGACCGATAATATGCAATTTTGTTTTTGAAAAGACATTTGCACAATTCAATTTTTAAATTCAAACACTAAATGTCACTATCTTTTCTAGCACATTCAACAGAAACCAATTTGGAAATACCCTACGAGACCTTATATTTTTACAATCTAATACAACAACCGATTGCGTTGTAGTATTAGTGAACATTATTTCTTTTTCCGATTCTTGAAGAATTTTTCATTTCACGAACATCTAGGAAATCATTTCGGGAATTAGACCGATTAAAGGCATCAAATAGTTATAAAACTTAAGTTGGCATTCCTTAGTTTTATAACTACTTGTTTCCATTGGACAAATATATGTTGATCGCCTCTACAACGTCAAGAACTGTGCAACCAAATTTGACAGTAACTAAAGTTCGATTCCTACATTTGTAGTACAGATTATCTTGTATCTAAAGCTCCCGAATTTTCGCCATATATGTAGTAATCCAATTCAAAAACAATCTGTACTTTATTATTTAAAATCTGTATTTTGAGTGCCACCACAAGTGATTACAGCTAACACTAAATAGCCGAAGTCCAGTATAAACGAGACTTACTTAATACTTATTGAAATAGGAGAAGGGGCGTAAACTTTTTATGTGTATATTTATTAGTAAAACCTTTCTTTGCAGCGATGGTTAGAAAGTTAAAAACACAAAATTATAAATTAATATAGGTAAATTGAAAACATATAAAACAATATTTATTGATAAATGATAAGGGCTATTATTTATTCGAAGTCCAAATATTTAACATTCGAGCTATATGCTATCAGTTTTCAAGGGAAGCATATGCAGAAATTTCAATCGTTCTTCATGAAATTATTTCTTCGAGAAATTTGGAAGCATTAATAACAGAAGCATTGCTCGGACACCATCCACTTAACAGTGCGAATTCGAAATTTACCAGCAAGTTATCAATAGATTTAAATCTGCAAAATAGCTTTAGGTCATTGGCATTAGTAGATCAATATAGAGGAAACCCAACTAGCAAATAAAGCAAACAAGAAAGGACCAAGAATTGAACCTTGTGGAACTCTACAAGAACGATAGAAAAGATTGCAAGAGTAACCGTTAAATATGACTTTACATAAATGACTAATGATAAAGGAAGAGAACCCCGAAAAAAAAATACATTACGTGCCACGTTATTTTAGCTTAGTTAAAAATAGTGAAAAAATTAAGTGTATGAGTACTTTGTATGAAAAACAATTGATTTTTCTCGTATGTGTATCCATGTTGCCGTTGCCATACAGTAGCATGAAGCAACATCCTTCTAAAAATACGTTGGCAGAAAAAAGAATTTATAATTTATTTTTCTAATAAATTTTGAGAAGTCAGTGCTACTAGAATTGACAAAAGACGGGAAGAGCTCAGTGAAAGATGGTTAAGCAGAAATAACAAAACTGCAAAACTAAAATTATTCATTTAAATGAAGTCGCGCTGCTGTTTTGGAAGGTATATTAAATTTGATAGCTAGCCGTTCGTTCAGGCAATCCGGGGGAAAATGGTTAAAACGGTAAGAATAGACACAGTGTACCAATAATGTCTTCGTACAGCAGCTATTTGAAACTTAAGTGTTAAAAAATAATGAATTGTTGCAAGAAATTTGAAAAAGTTTTGATAGAGATTTATTCATTTAACAGTTTTATTTAATTTGGAAACAAAAACTAATCCATTTGAGTTATTCATTACAAAGGTATTAACTAAAAATAAAACCAAGTCGACAATTTGCCTCCAATAAAGTCTTCGTACACCTACGAAACAGTTTATGAAAAATCTTAAAAACTTCACTGAAAAAACACATAGCGCCAGACGCCATAGTTTATAGAGCTCTGGCGCCATGTACACAGTCGATTTCGGGATTGTGATAAAATATAGCGCCACACGCCATAATAAATGGCGAAAAGTACATGGGAGCAGGCGCTATGCTTATAGCTCTCCACGCCATGTACTATAGTCCTCCACGCCATGCACTATAGTCCTCCATGCCATGCAGATGGCGTGGAGGGCTATAGTACATGGCGTGGAGGAGTATAGTACATGGCGTTTGGGACTATAGTATATGGCGTAGAGGACTATAGTAGATGGCATGGAGGGCTATAAGCATAGCGTCTGCCCCTATGTACTATGGCGTGTGGCGCTATATTTTATCACAAATCGACCGAAATCGACTATGTAAATGGCGCCAAAAGTCTATAAATTATGGCGTCTAGCGCTATGTGTTTTTTCAGTGCATCTGAAGATGACTCAGTTCGCATCCAACAAAAGACCACAAGCCTTCTCAGTTCTGAGCATCTGGAAGCAGAGCAGTTGATGTTAGGCGTTGGAATTCTATCGACGAAATTCCCGAGGGATAAATGACATCAAAGGTCATATCCTCTCCTATACTCAAGAAGCAATACCATAGCTTAAGAACTACATATAGCTCGGAAAGTACGTGAATTGCGAAACAATTGCGAGAAGTAGATAGCAATATCTAAGTCCAAGTTGGAAAAAGACACAAAGTACCCCGCCAAGCAACCCTGCTACGATCAAATACGTTTCTCCTTCCCACAAGGCAATTCACATGTGCTTTGCCAAAGAGACTATTTTAACGAATGGCGATTTATACAATATTGATTTTCTTAAAGTATTTTCTGAGTATTAAAATGGTAAGCGATAAGGTAGTTAACGCGGAATACTACTTTCGATACCATATGGCGAGTAAAAGGAATATCTCCGACACTTTTATGCAACCCAATACAGGGAATTTCGTTTGCTGCCAACGAATGTTCGCAGCGCTTACTGTTTCTTGATGGGATAATACGCACGCGAACACACTCTCACCTATCAGGTCACAGGGATATATACATTCTCACCTGTCGTTTGTCAGTATGCTTTTCTCACTTTCGGATGTGATAAACTGAACTTATTTTGGTTTTGTCTCTTTTTACGTGCCAGCTGATGGTAAATCCTTCACTCCCTGCCAATCTCTCCCATCAATCAATCACGTTCTTTCAGTGCTACTTATTAGTACTTATGCTATGGCAATACTCAAGATTTACTTGCTGACATTTATACATCCCCTCACACGGCTGTGAGTTATAATTGGAGTGCCATGAGCCATATTACATGGCTCATGGCACTATGTAATAAGCGTGTGGGGCCATAATTTCTGCGCCATGTAATTATGGCACTGGGAGCCATACTGCATAGCTCAGGGTACTATGTACATAGCGTACGGGGCCATAAATAGTGCGCTATGTTACATAGCTCTGGGCGCCATGTGGATTTTTTTCAGTGTATAGATACAGTTTTTGTTAATATTTAGTTGGGTAGACTTTGTTTTTAATCAAGGCTTCAAGATGGTGTGGTATCGATTCTACAAGTTTTTTGGCATAGATTGGCTCTATTTTCGCCCATTCCTGCTGAAGAACCTATTTCAACTTAGGTTTCGAGCTAATATGATGAGTCCTGCTCATAGGCGTGCCGTAGGGGGGGCCAGGGGGGGGCCGGGACCCCCCCAGACCCTAGGTTGGCCCCTCCCAGAAAAATACATATTTCTAACAATAAATACTTAAGTTTTCGCCTCTTTGGTTTTTGTTGTTACTGCAAGAGCTTTATAGTGCAGTAGTGTAAGCCTATACCAAAGCAAGCACACTACTTATAACATAGAGACTAATTAATTAATATTAATTACGATGCTATGGGACTTGTCTCAAGAAATGGACGGCAATATTTAATTTCGACAAGTTATACGTCAAGAAAAAGACGAAAAGCGCCTCGCCAATTATCCTTTCCTGTTTTTACTTTTGTAAACTGGCGTTTTATGCAATTATGTTTTTCATAAAACATAATCTGAGTTTTAAAATGGTAGGCATTAAGATAATTAACGTAGAATACAATTTTCGAAGTCTTTTGAGAGTAAAAATGGCATCTCTGCCACTTTTATGCTATCTATTCAAAACAATGTTGTTTATTACGAGCAATTTTCGCTGCGATTACTCTTTCTTGATGGGATCATATACAATTAGCACATTCATACCTAATATTAAGCAAAACAAACACAGTCTCATTCCATATTTGAGAGCATTTTTCTTTAACTTTTGCGTATGATAAAGTGGCTTGAGTAAAAAAGTCCATACTGAATAGCTCGGAAAGTTCAATATTGCTGCTGACACCACCACCAACATTTTGACATCACCACAACAAAGACTATACCGATTTTGCATCCCGTTAAAATAACTTACAATATAACTTTTGATTCATTGAAAGCATTGGAAGTTATACGAAAAAAGGGTGTTTAGAGTTACTCGCCGCGAATATGTTAAATTTTTTGAAATTAATTATTTTCACTACGAAATCAATATTATTTGAAAATTTAATAGTACCGATTTCCAGGACAGAAATGTTGATGCTGGCATCGCGGATCCAACATTATAACCAAAACTCTGACCTACTTGGTTTACACTCACGTTAAATGTGTGTGAATTTGATTATAATTTGATAACTGCATCGGAAGGTAAAAGGCATAGCACTTCAATTTCATCGAGCGTTTTTTCATGGTGACACGACCGCCACATGGTTTCTCTCATTTTCATTAAACTTTTGTTAGACCTTTATTTACTCAAGATATATATCCAGTGATATTTTATCCGATCGCGAGATAAAAATATAAATAATTTGGTGAAGGGCTACGATTTTTTGCTTTTGGGAATTTTAGAAGTTTAGATTTGACTGTATAAATATAGTATCAAATACATCAATCATTTGCATTTTATTCTAAATACCGATAAAAATACCAGAGAGTCAATGTTTTGCAAGATTTGAGTTTACGTACTTATGGTAGCTACAATGTTGCTCAGACATTTCAAAACGACAGAAACTTATTTATTCTACCCATTGATGCGTCTTGTAAATTTCGTGATGATCTGATGACTCGGTGTGAAGTTATCACAATGCGAAATTTTCCCCCAAAAATACACCAAAGTTTCAGCTCGACCAAACTTCGCGATCCGGATAAATTATCCGGATAGTAAAATTCATGCACATATTGCATACAATAATAAAAACTCTAAAGTGATATGGTGCTTGAACAGTCTTGGAATATTGTCAAGATGAATCGAAATTATTTGGAAAAGGTTATCGACCCTACCACGTGCCTCAGTCGCCAAGGACTTGCTTTCAGAAGACATGATGAAAGTGGTCTCAGTGATAACTGTGAATTTTTTTTGGAATTTTGTGAATTATTCGCGAAGCATAATTTAACTTTTGAAAAACATTTTAAAATCGAGGTTGCGAACTACTGTATTGGCAAAACACAAAATGAATTAATAAAAACAATTGCTGAAATCGTTCGAGAGGAGATGACATTATGGCAGACGAAGCAAGGGTCCACAAAAAGGAACAACTCTCCGTGGTTGTCAGATTTGCTAGACATTTCAGGAGCTAGAAATGCCTCGTATTTAGCCGATATAATTTTGAGCCTGTTAGACAGCTACGGACTTAGCTAATTGCCTGTTGTTGGACAGTCTTATGATAGTGCTAGTGTCATGTTAGGACAAAAAGGTGGTTTACAAACCTAAATTAAGATAAAATACCCTGCAGCCACATTTGTACACTGTCAAGCTCATAAAATTATCCTTGTTGTGATGGACACATTTTTCACAATCGAAACGTGTATATCCTTCTTCAATGCCATCGAATCCCTTTGCCTACACTTTTCGAAGCCATCACAACACAAATTGTTGAAGCAGCTTGAAGAGGCAGTTGGTCTAAACACAAGGCGTGGAATGAGAAGTTTAAGTTCGACTCGTTAGTCAATGAGATTTCACAATTGCAAATATGTGATTGATAGCTATGGGACTATGAAAGAGGCTTTAGAAAAAGAAATGAATGAGGGATAATACAACGACTCAGTTTATTCATTGGGGATCTTTCATTCAATCAGTAATCTTAAATTTGTAGTAAATCTTTTCATCTTTCACTATGTTCTTTTTATAACAAACATGTTAAGCACATATTTCCAAACTAAAAATGCAACTCTTGGGGATGGGATAAATCTTATGAATGGAACAGTTAAAACACTACTTAGTGAGCGAGAAGACTTGTATGGAGTTTGGGAAAAAATAAATCATTCGCAGAAAAGAACTGTCTGGATCTCACATTTACCAGAGGATCGCGAAAACGGAAAACAGCAAAAAGCACTAGTTTCAAAGGTTTTGATGTTTCATCTAGCCTCGGACACGCAGTTAGGGCTACAAAGATATTCCTGCTAACCAAATAGCTCGTAAAGAGTAAGTTACAGCACTTTTCATCTTCATCTAGGTAACAAATGCTTAAAGCAAGAGATCAATGTCTTCCTTCTAAGCTTAATATATTCCAATTTCTTCAAAGGTATTTTGAAACTTAGCTATCCTCTTCTTCAAGTATAAGTTGAAATATATTTAGCTTCTAAACGAAAAAATATTCTTAAATTTTTAATTATTGCCATTCTATTCCCGTATAATTCATACAAGCTTTTTTTCTTAGCGCTCATTGATAATTCATGTGCTGTTCATACCTACCATTTACATTAAATGCATGTGTTAGTAGCTCATACGTATTCACAGACAAAAAGTTTATTTGATAATGCATTATGCATTAGCAATTAACAAAGAATAAATCAACAAATAAATACATAATGTATTAGTAAATTATATAAATTGTATGAGCAGTACGTGTACAATCAAAAACAAAATCATCGCATGTCTTGAACCTTTCAGTCCCTGGCCCCTGCCAGATTTTCGGCCACGGCCCGCCTATGGTCCTGCTCCTTTTTTCCAGCATGTTCCACAAGTGCTCAATGCCAAGAACATCCTAGTATTATGAGCCATGTGCTTAGGATCATTATCCTGTTGAAAGTAAAAATCCTTTGATACATCCAATTTTTCAGCACTTGGCTCCAAATCGCTCTTGAAAATTTCAGTATATTCCCGATGATCCATGATTCCTTCAACTATTTCTGTTTCTAACGCCGCTGGCAGCCATACAGCCCCATACCATTACGCCGCCGCCATCGTGTTTTACAGTTTTGATGGTGTTTTTTGGGTTGTAAGCTTCTCCTTGCTTTCTCCACACTCTTAATCTCCCATGAGACCCAAAAATGTTGTGTTTGGATTCATCAGAAAATATAACATTACGCCGAAACTCTAGAGATGCATTTTGGTATTGCCGAGCGAAGTTCATACGTTTTTTACGATTTACTTCACTTACCAGAGGTGTACGAGACTTAAATCTTTAAATCTGTAGCGACGGCTTAATGGTATGGGGCTGTATAGCTGCCAATGGCGTTGGAAATTTAGAAATAATTGAAGGAATCATGGTTCATCGGGCATATATTGCAATTTTCAAGAGAAATTTGGAGCCAAGTGCTGAAAAATTGGGTGTATCAAAGGATTTTTACTTTCAACAAAATAATGATCCTTAGCACATGGCTCATAATACTATGATGTTCTTGGCGTACAAAACTCCAAATTTGCTTAAAACACCACTGCAAAGTCGTGACCTCAATCCCATTGAGCACTTGTGGAACATGCTGGAAAAAAGGAGCAGGAATCATATTAGCTCGAAACCTAACTTGAAATAGGCTCTTCAGCAGGAATGGGCGAAAATAGAGCCAAGCTATGCCAAAAAACTTGTAGAATCGATGCCACACCATCTTAAAGCTGTGATTAAACACAAAGGCTACCCAACTAAATATTAACAAAAACGGTATCTATAGTTTTTAAGATTTTTTACAAACTGTTTCGTAAATGTACGAAGACTTTATTGGTGGCAAATTGTCGACTTGGTTTTCTTTTTAGTTAATACCTTTGTAATGAATAGCTCAAATGGATTAGTTTTTATTTCCAAATCAAATAAAAATGTTAAATGAATAAATCTCCATCAAAACTTTTTCAAATTTCTTGCAACAATCCATTCTTTTTTACCACTTAAGTTTCAAATAGCTTCTGTACGAAGACATTATTGGTACACTGTATTCAGATTAGAGCTGTCATATAGTGATGCGCGATTGCGAGATGTTAACTCAATTGTTTCGATTGTTCAAACATTTCGAAACATCTTGATGGTTTTTAGTTGAATTCGATTGTTGAATCGATGGTGCATAGCACACAACTCAAATTCCAGCAAATTGGCGTGTAAATTATTGGAAAAATGTGTCAAAGCTATCTGCATTTTCAAATTGTATGAGAATTCCACGTGAAATCGAAGACAATACCAGCCGTATGTTGACGACAAGTATTATTAGTTGCCTTCAATTATTGATTCACTTTGAGCTCAAGGCAAAATAACCCATTCAATTCAATGGTTCTAAGTGAAATAAACTCAAATCAACTTTCATTCTATTGACAAAAATCTGTATCTACATATTCTTCTCAAAAACTTAATAAACAAACATTTTTCACGATATAGAATCAACTTTCAATCTGGCAGTTCCTTTCGACCTTAAAATGAACTCAATCCCGCCCATTGCCTTCTTCTATCAAATCGGAAAAAGGAAAACACAAAAGTAAGCCATTGCGCAAAGCCATTTTCACACACAACTATACGATTCACTCAATCGGCACATCCCCTCGCAACTATTCAGTGTACACAGTGTGATTGCATCAAGTTGCACGCAACAACAGTCCAACAAAGTTGAAAAGGGCTCCGCGTCAAAGCAGCCCAAACCCAACCCACAGCTCCATTCGAGCCTACACATGTTTGCCATAGGCTAATATGAGCTCCAACCGGTCATGGTGGAGTGTGCGGTCGGGAGGCTCGAAGTTGCTTTTGCTTGTGGTTCAGCGGCCAGCATCCGAATGTTGCTTGGCCAGTTGTTGCCGTGAATACAAGCCGTGAGCATTGTTGACTTTTGGTGCGAGTGTGATTTGTTGCGTGGTTCGATCCGTGTTGCTTGTGAGGAAGGAAGCTGGCGTGAGTTCAGGAGGCGCGGTGTTGAGGTCAAACCAATCCGATAACCACAAACATTTTTTTCAACGACTGCGGCTAGTAGTACTATTCGAAACGCGACCGTGATTAGTTACCTACTTGCAAGCCGTTGCAAGTTTCCCGCTTAAATCAATTTCCGATAACGTGTCGCATTACTTTAATAATAGCTTGAACGAATCAACACAAATTCAGGACATCACTAGTGAGGTTTGCATCCTGGATTGAGTGCAATTTCGTCCGGAATAAGTGACAGATCATTTCCGTGTCGCCGGAAAAGCCAAATTCCCCGGCACGTGAAAAAAAACTCCTCAGACGGTTGCGCTGAGTAGTGTAGTGACTAATGTCGTTGTTGTGCCTCCGCAACACCGTTGGCGGTGACGTAGAGCGCTAGTCATCGTGCGGGGAAAGCCCTCTGAAGAAAGAGTGTTAGTGGATTGTTTATTGATAGATATAATCGTGCAATTTTGGTCGAACGGGCGATTCGCGAGTTTGTTTGCACTGTGTTTTGCGTGCGAAGCGATCTGAGTGCCACGGGCTAGACGACATTTCGCGGTCAGTCGAAGTGTATTGATTGTGCGGTTTTGTGCAAAAGATCTTGAAATATTTTACGAAAACCGCCAAAATAGCTCCGAAACATTCGTCGTCGCCGCAACCTCCGTCGCGAATGCATTTGCCGAGCGCGAGTACGACGGCAGTCTACAACAGTTCGATCGCTGGCAGCATAGGCACGGATTGGACTTCGGGCTCGACTGTCGCCTACAAGGGGGGTATGCTCGAGCCGCCCCCCAACAACAGCGGCAATAGTTCGCCACAGCGATCGCAGCAGGATCTGTGGTGGACGGAGCGATTAGTACTGGAGGCCCAACAGGAATATCCTGGCGAATTAGGTAAGATTTGAGATGGTTTCTTCTTGGCGTTGGAATGAAAATATTATCATTTGGGAGATAATGCTATTTTCGGATGCGATATTAATTCTTGAATACGTGTGGATTTAGATAAGCTGCTTTAATACGTGTGAGCATTCAGATAAGTCATGTTCGCATGCATACGCAGCGATAATCACCAGATTGGATCAGTTGAATCGCGTTTTTTTCTGTAAGCAATAGGCATTTTTGATTTTAAAGAAGACAAAAAGTAGTAGGAATTTCCCTAAACTCTGATAGAATATTTACTAGTGCTGATCTTACTGATATTAGTGCAAGGAATGGCCTCAACATGGGCAAAAACTAAAATTATAAACATTCTCCAACGCAAATAAATCAAGTAGAATAAAGTCTAATCGAATCGGACATAAAGCTTGGATACAAAAACCAGTTGAATAAAATATATTACAACAGAATACAAATTCCAGTTACGATATGAAATGAAAAAAAAATATAACAAAAAAAACAAAAATTATTATTTTACAAAAAGATAAAAGAAACATAATTCCCAGCGTTTAGGTCGGCTATAAATAATTTTAATCGTCTTTTACATGCAAAGTCCGATGATGGTATAGGACCAGGCGCGGATCCAGGATTTGGTCTTAGGGGGGTTTTTTTCACTTCGAAGTGCATATATATATATTTCCTTAGTTTGGAGACCCTATTTGATAGTTTTTGTTTCGAAGTTGGCACAGCGGTTGCCGTTGTTAGTAGTTCATGAATTTTACGTGTTTAATATTTTGGGTATTATGCCAACGACAATCCGATAGCAGCACTGTCTTGTCAAATTTTTCTCGAAGTTTTCCTGTTTCCGTCGGTAAGTCTGTCTGTTGCCAACACCCGTGTTCCATTCATACTATTTAGTACTTGCGGGTACTTCTGGCTGCTACTAACTACTCATGCTCTCGTTCCCGAGTAGATGATCAGTAGTTACGCCTTCTTTTCCCACCAGGTGGTCAGAGCCGTCTTAGATCAATTTAGGGCCCTGGGCACTTTAAGATAAATGTGGCCCTTAAGACAGAGGAGAGGCTTGTTAACAACCGGCAATAGAAAAAACAGTAATAGGTAGGCAAAATTCTAGATATATTTATCTGTTATTTTTATATACTCGAAGTCACATTAAATCAATAGGCAATTATAATCCGGAAAAGTTACTTTTCAACCATTATACGCAGGCTATTAATTAAAATCTCTATGTTGAATCAAGGGGTACTTTTATAGAGTTTAGACAAGGAAAATCGTTAATCACTCCTTCAAAGTCTATCCCTTAAAGCACATCTCACATTCTATGGACATCAGCGACAAACTGGTCAATTTTTCCCATTTAATTGGACTGATGGCGCAGAGCCACCAAATAATATCTGACGTTAACTTTAATCTCTTATTCTTTGTGATAGGTCCTTGTAGTCACATTTCGGATTTTTTTCTTTTTGGCGCACTATTCGAAGTCATCAAATTTATCCTTTAATATCAAATCATCAAGTGAAGTTAACAAATTAGTTGCAACGTTCATTGCTATAGTTTTTTCTGAAGATAAATAAGTACTTATTTGTCTATACTTTCCAATATGGTGTTCCGAATTTCTGCCAGTAAAATAAATGCCAGGTTTTCCATTTTTTTGAACAAACTAAGAAACTATCGCTACTCTGCATCCTCCGCGATAGACGTAAATGCTTCTATAATTTGTTTATGTCTTTAATTTAAGGCGCTTATTGCATCAGCACGCGCAGACCATCTGGTGTCGAAAAGACTTTTAAGAATTTCTTTGAACCTAAATATTCAGTCGACGTATTCCATCGATGGGTAGAAAAAAAAAATTCTGTAGTTTCTGAGTCATTTGAAAATAACTAGCTGCCTCTCAAACACACCCAGCGGCATGAAGACCTACCAAGTTTAGAGAATGTCCCGCCCGCACATGGTACACAAATTCGCTTGCAGACCAGTATACTTTCCTGACAAATTTGAAGCATTGCCGTAGCTTTGCCCTCTGCAATCCTTGATTTGTACATCAAAATTCTCTAAAAATTTCAGGTTGGTTAAATATTCTGATTCATGCTTTTTGAAACCTTTCAGTTGGAACACGGTCTTTCACGTATCGAATTATAAAAGTTAACTGGTCAGTATGAGACAGATCGGGTCAATGCTAATCGAAAAATATTTAGCTAATTTAACTTCATTTATAATTTTCTTAGGACCTGTTTTCCCATTACGTCAATAATCTCATTACAAGCATTCGCTAATGTATAAGAAAGAATCAGGACTCACAAATTTTTTTAGGTGATCTGCAAGAAATTCATCAAATTCACTTAATAGCTCCACACATCTTAAATAATTTCCATTGATGGGAGATCCAAGAATTTGATTATTACCTCGGAACGGACGCCCTCTCGATACCAAAATTTTTAGAACTGGGAAAACCCGTTCAAGTACACTTTTCTAATAATACATTTCTTTTTAATATTGCATGATAAGTCTGTATCTACTCTACCAACTGCTTTACTTCGTGGTCGTAAGTCATCATAGATTGCCTATGTGCAGTGTTATTTTCTTTAAATAGCACTTTTATTTAAATTATGTGATTAATGTGTTTCCACTCATTACATCCAACCGGAGAACACAGGTTTACATCAGAAGGGTTAAATTACCAGCAAGAAAAACAAACTACAGATTTCTTCGAAGGCGAATACAGCAACCATTTTCTTTCAACACTTTCATTGTCCTTTAATTTACGATTAAATAATGCTTTATTGAAATACCTAATTACTGACTTGCCATCTTCTTTGTCTTTGTAGGCTTTGGACGCTTCAGAAAAGTCACAATCTTTTATTTTGAAAATATGTGGGCTCTTTACGAATCCCAATTTTGCTGTTTTTCGGTAAAATTTTTCTTGAAATAATCGGCAGGGTCGTGTGAAATATTTTCTGGGTCAAATGACTGCTGTTGTTCAATTGAAACAGTTGTTGGTGAAGTTATTGCATTTTGCCGTAGGCATGGTCGCCATCTGTACAATTTAGTTGAATTTCTTGTTCGGAAGTGACAGGACTTAGCGAAAAATAAGTAGATTGTGAAGTTCTCTGAGTTCCCGCAATCTGTTATTGATATAACTCATTATGTAGACACAGTATGTAGATACTACTCACAGAATCTCCTGGTGTAAAATATGATGTTTATTTTCGTAATTTATCAAATACTTCTTTCTGATGTGCAGCTTTTTCTGAGCCACTAGGGTATGATCGTTTTGACGTTTTGTATATACAGATATAGTATTCAATACTTATTATTTAATTGCACTGAAAACAATCAGAGACACAAAATAAAACACACCGTTTACAAGTTCAATCTTGAGTAAAATGGTTTGATTTTTAGTCCCGAAAAGAAATGGCGTCCTAGCCGTGCTTTTCAAATAAGAACGGCAGAAATTAAAATGCACTTCTCCATACAGATCGATTTCTTTATGATTATTCCAGTGATGGCCAAACTCACACAACCCAAAATGTGCATTTGTGTTAAAGCTGAACAAAACTCCACATAACAGCAATTGTTTTTGCAATAATAACACATAAGATTGATAAGACACTCGTTACAAGTTGAATCATATACACATATATGAAAGCTTAAAAGCGCATTTATCCGAGGGTATAAGCTTGAGCATCACTGCTTTATTCATTCACAAATAATTTAGGGAAATCACATACTAGCAAGCAGATAGAGTTGACAGGGTTAAGTACCTGGTTCATTACAATAAAAGCGGGTAGATAATTATTAAGTATAGGCAGATAATTATAGTTTAATTTACGCAAAATAAATATATTTATCGGTTGGTGATGGAAATAAGGGGCCACATAGAACGCGGGGCCTTGGGCAACTGCCCAGTGTGCCCATGCGCTAAGATGGCCCTGCAGGTGGTAAATTATACCCAAGAGGTGGATCTGATAATTTATAGGCTATGTTGAAAATCTGGCTATCGGAAAATTGAAAAAAGCTCTGAAATTTCAAAGAAAAGCAAACGGCGCAATTTTTCGTCTGTTTCCATAGCATTTTCTATGGAATGTGATGATTTTTACACATTAATTCTTTTATCAATTTAAAACTTTCTTTGCATTTGAGCACAGCATATCTGCTAAAGGTAAGGAATCTTTGGTTCAAATCTTCAAATGTCAAAGAAAATAGCGTTCCATTCATGATCTACTCTGCCGTACTAAGCGCGAAAGCGGTATCTCAATGAAAGCGAGTTTCGAGATAATTGAAGTTTTGTAAAAATAGTAATATCGATATACCTCTAATTCCTTTAGTGATTTAAGGTTAAATTGAGATAGGCGACGAGGAACTGGGTTTGTTTGGAGCTGGTGGAGGATCCTCCTTACTCCACTTTTCTCGGTGATTGGTCTTCCGCTCTTGGATACATCTCGTACCTAGATTTAACATTTTTCCTTAAGGTGTTTTCTATATGTTTTAAGATACCATTAAAAGGCTTCGTTCATTGGATGCGTATTGTTGTAAGCTTTCTAGTGTTATAAAAGTTAATTTTTCGATTTTTTTGAGATACCGCTTTTGCGCTTAGTAGGGCAGTACTGCCAAGTACTTGCAAGTACTAATTAATAGGAAAGGAACACAGCAAAAGTGTCTTTAATCGTTATTGAGGAAAGTTTTTTTTTGTGATAAAAAAAAAGGTTTTTCTCTTCTCCGAGTTCGTCATTTAGATAATATGAAGAGGACTTTATTTTCGTATTTCACTCGGCTCGATCCACAATCTGTACCAGAAAATAAAAGAAGAGAGAAATCGGTGAGTTGAAGAATTTTTAATGAAATTCCATCTTTTTGTGTACAAAAATGACATACACATATTTTTTACTAGCGGATCACTACTTAACAACAAGTCTTATAATATTTCGGACTCCATTTTTATTTTAATATTAAAAAATCAAAATTTACTTGCAACCTTATACGTAATGTTTTTCGATTGTGTGGTATCTTGACTTTGACTTTTTAAGGTTAGTGAATTTAAATAACCCAGTGAACAAGGCGTGGAATCCATAGGCTACTTTCTCATGTCACGCTAAAAACCAGTGAGACTCAATGGTCGCAACGCAAGAAACAAGGAACTTAATATATGTGCTTCCTTGTTTGTTGCATTGTCTCGCTACTTTTCAGTGTGTAATGAAAACGGAACAAACAGTTTGCCCCTATTCGAATTCTTGTAATTATTCCCTGCAGCCAGCAACGGAAGAAGTTTGTCCATGATTTTTTATGTTAGCAAGGATGATTCAAAATCAATCATTTTCTATACTAAATGACCAACAATATCATCGCGAATGATTACGGCAAAACTTAAACTTACGGTATTTTTCACATAATTAATAACGAGTCATTCAAAAATGTTACAGTGGTCCTTTGATAATTCGGACAGTTACGTTCCATGACTTGTCCGAACAGCTGTTGGACGATAATTTGAAGGATTCAAAGGGTCACCTCGTTTAAAAACTGTTGTGTTAATCTCGACAATTTAAGGCATGCTGGGAACGTACGGGCTTTTAAGTACCTGTTTATGATTTTCACTAAAACCCTAGATATTTGTTACTTAAACATTTTGATGTCTTCTGGTGTTATATTATCGATTCCTGTAGAAATGCCGTTTTTTAAATTGTCGATTATTTCAGCCACTTCACTAGGTATTGTTGGTCTCAAATGTTAGATATGTAACTTGGCATTGAACAATGACCTTGTTCAGATATCGAAGGAAAATGTTGCGTGATATCAGACCCAATCGCTGCAAAATATTTATTTAAATACTCCGCAATTGCCTCACTAGAGAAGATGAAGGATCCATCTATCTGTAAGTCCTTGATGAATGATGTGGTTTGAGCTGTGCCTTTTTGTTTTTTTCACCAGTTTATTTGATAATCTCCAGTATTTGGAGCTATTTCCGCTTGAAGCTTCAAATCTTTTAGCATAAAATTTCTTTGTCTCTGCCTTTACTATTCAGTTTGACTGGCTTATTGAATGCTGGTAGTTTTGCCGCTTCACCACACATTTGGGATCTGCTTTCTAAACTTTATATCCTTTTCACGTACGCCTGGATATATCAATAATTTTTTCTGAGATCCACGATTCATGTCGAACCCTGACCTGCTTACTAGATGTTCTCGTAGCTAGATGTAGCGCAAGTACTCAATTTAAGCAGAGGCGAATAAAGCGCTGTTTGTTCTCTGTCTGTCTATTTCTACTTCCAGTAGGACTGGAGTGAATAGTTGAAAAATTTGGGAGCTTATTTAAAATCTAACTAGAAAAGTATTACCACCCTTGTTCCAGCAGAATAGTTTGGTTTTAGTTTAAGTAAAAGGAGGCCCTGCTATTGAACTAAGCTTTGGCCCCTTAATTCTTAGAGCCGTCTCTGAATTAACGAGTACTCTGAATCAATTATTCACATTTGACGAACACATAGATTCAATCGTTTTGAAAGCTAGCAATGCCTTAGATTTTGGCAGAGCACGTTCCAGGCAATTCAACATTTTCCTGACTAAAACCCGCTTTTGGAGCCTAGTCAAACTTATTGCCGAACACGCAAGTCGTGCATGGGCGCCATACCAAAAAGTTTATTTTGACCAAATTGAGTACATTCAAAAAAGTTTCTTACGTTGCTGCCGTCGAGGTCTTCCGTGGAATGACCCTTTACATCTACTGCTTGAATGAATAATAATATTTTATTAATTTTAAATCGTGCATACATAACTTAACATAAGGGGTATTTAACATAAAAATTATTCTCACTAGCAGCAATACTATTACCCAGGTTGTACATAACTTGGGGTTGACTTATCTATTTTATACTTCAAAGCTAACTTAATTTACTAAACTAAATCTAGCTTATGTCTAACTATAATTAGCTTAACCCAATTAGACCTACCCTTACACTAGGTATTAACTATCCCCTCCGGTTTGTTGGGAGGCCAACAAAATTAAACAGCATGTCCATGAGCAGCCGTTGTCCTGCAACAAAGAAAGTAAAGTTCCAATCCTCCTTTAGCAGTATTCTAAGCTCTTCGTTGCTTTGAGTCGATAGATCGAGACAAATAGTAGCCTTTCATTGGCATAATGAATGACGGATTTGGATTTGAAGTTGGTCCACTGAAATGGGGAGGTTGGAGGTTAAAAATTGGCCCAGGGACTGAACTTTGTGTCTTTGAGTCAGCATCTTTACAAAGATTATTCCAATTTTGATATTGAAAACAACCTAATGAAAAAATTATAACACCCTTTAAATTTTCTATTTCATCGATGGTTAATATTTTGTTTTTGGTGCATCATGTTTTTCATATTTTTTTTGTTGAAATTTTCGTTTACAAATTTTTTCCTTTTTCAACAAATTTGACTCTATTCCTGAAGACTATATTTATTGTAAAATAAAAAACAAAGAATACGTAGCATTCTCAAAATGTTTCTATTTCTTCGTGTTCAGCAATAAATTGAAAAACTAGCGCATCAGAAACATACTAATGTTCGATGAACTTGAGTGCATATACTAACACACGTACTCCAACCTATTTCGAGGGCAATATACCGCTTTGATCTCAACAATACATTGAAACTCATAGGGTGGAAAGGTTTCCAGGTCTACTACAAGCATGAATTTAAAAATTTGGAAAACTCAAACACTTGTTACTTGTATTCATTATCGGTTGCTTAGCTTACAAAGCTTTGATCAGTACTTGTAACACTTTACCAGCACTGCAATTGAAAGTCTCCCACAACTGCCTCACGTCAAAATCAAGCTACCATGTGAATCTCGTTTTTATCCGATGACTTCATAGAAAGCTTCAGCGATAGAAAGGTGTTTTGGGTCGTCATCCGAAAAATCTCCAGAACTTAGAAAATTTAAACATTAGTAACTTATTTTCATTGTAAATGTTCGCGATATCAATACACGGTTGAAAATTTTGGGGTAAAATCCATTATTTTTCTATAAATGCGGCCTTATAACATTGATCTATACCAAATTTCGCATATTTATGATAAAACTAGCTTTTATAGTTCATTTCTATACGAAAAATGTATATTTCTTATGCATCTCTGAAAATCAATTTCACTTTTACACCATATATCTATAAAGTTTATATTACGTTTGTTAAAATGTATATCTTTTGCTTATTGATTTGATCTATCAGTGATATCAATTAGTTTCTACGCATATAATTCGTTTCGTTTCGTTTGAAAAACGCATATTTATAACATATTGAGCATTAAATTTACACCAACTTGGTGTAAAAAAAGTAACACGCATAAACTGCAGCATTGATTGTGCAATAGTTGACGATGTAGAGAATTAGTTTTGAGGGTACTTAGAAGGTGCGAATTACTTAGTTTGTGTATGATAGTTGTCCGTATTAAGTGAAATGTTTTTCGAAGGACTGTTTCTTACGGTTGAATATCCCGAAATTAGGAAAATTGTGCGTTTTAAAAAGTGTACGTCGGATGGTGTTGATCGCTTGTCTTACAAAGATTTCGTTCTTTCGGTTTTAGATGGTACTAATGTTCCACTTAGCGATTTTTTGTGTTTTAGAAATAAAGTTGGAGTGGAGATAAAAGAGGACATATTTATGCAGTATTTGTGTCAATTTTATAGCCATCCAGACTTTATTCTGAAAGTTCATTTTAAAAAAGGCGTAGAAAGTGAGAGTGATAATGAATGTGCAGTGCCTGTGAAACGTTCAAATGCAGAAATCGGTCCAAATTTAATAGCAACATCATTAAATGCTATTTAAAAACAAAAAAATTCGGTCTTGACGTTTTGAATATTTATAGTGATAAGGGCTTTCTGACAGAAAAAGAACGAAGAATCGTAATAAAGTTAATAGCATCTTATGTGCAGGAAACATTCGGTTTTAAGCCAAGTAAAGAAGAACAATTAGCCGTAGCAAACTCATGTGTTAAAATTTTTCCTTGTTTTACCTCGGACGTATTGCATAATGAAAGCAATAATTGATTTTTGCAAATAAAATTGAAAAATGATAGAAAACGAAAAAAGATATTGAAAATGAAATAAGAGGTGTTGAAGCTAAAACAGTAACTGAACAAGTTAGTTCGTCTGTGTTAAAAGACGTGGAAACTATAAAAAGTGCAATCTTGCCAGAAGGAATTGAAATTGTCAAAGCTAAGCTAGAGACAACACTGAGCTATCGACGTGAATTTGTCAAACAAAATAATAGTTTTGAAATCTCTAGAGTCTACTTTGCATGCCCAGAAATGGTAAGTTTAGGTATTACATGAGATGCTCAAATTTAATATAATATTTTATTTTGAAGATATCCTATGATTTTGAGTTGAGCTTTGGTGTAACCCAATTTTGTGAAACATGGGCGGATAGCTATCAGTCCTGTATATTTACAGTGAAAAAAAAACAGGAAAGAAGATACTGTACACAGAAGCTGATAGAGAAAAAGGTTTAAATAATATTTACTTAAATCTACATTCAAAATGCAAAAATAAAACATAACTAAATTCAATAATCATTATTGCATAGATTGGAATGGTCAAACAATTTCAATATTGAATCTCCTGCGGCTTTTGCCTCCCACTCCTTGTGGTAAAAAAAAAGCAAAATAGGTTATCTGACGAAAATGCTGTTGAAAGAATCATTCAGTTTAAGAGAGTAAGTTATCATTTACTTTAAATCTAAATAGCCCTTTTTAATCGTTCTCTTTTGTATTATATGTGACATTCAGAGAGGATCGACGAATGAAACTTACTTACAAGGCTCTACTGGAAGATCTCCTTATATTATTGCAGTAGGTGACGACAAAAGTAATATTCAACAAAATTATAATTACAAAATAAATAATATTCAAAAGCACCAAATCCAAGAAGCGCAGCAAATTCAGCCAATATTTATTGACGAAGAAGATCTAGTAAATTACTCGACGCACGAGGCTGCCTACTCTCAAAAAACGGATAAGTACTACATAATAATTAAATAAGCATAACGTAGAATTAAAACACGTACAATAAAATATAAGCTTAAATCTTTTCCCGTAAAATAGATATTTTAGAAAAAAACAATGCTTCTCGTTACTTGTACCTTACTACTTTACCATTTCATTTTTTTTTCATTTTATAAAGATTTTTAATACTGTTAAATTAGCTATATATGTGTATGTAAAAGAAATGTACTGAGATCTTGAATAAAATATAATTGCCAAACTAAGCACTGTTTAATTGTTTGTTACTTAAGATTGACTTTACTTTTTTACGTGAAAACCTTTGAAAAAATTTCTGCAGTCAGACTATGTTTGGAAATGGATTTACAAACATGAAAACAAGTAAACACTTAAATATAATTGGAAAGCTATGTTTGCTATGTCAGTGTAAATTATATGCTTCTTTTCAATATTCATTTACAAATTAACCCAGTTTTTCTTATTTCAACTTTTCCCAGATATAAACATCATGTATAAAACATGTGAATCGATTTGATATATTTCATTAATAAATGGCATAGTACATTTTATATCAATATGATATTTGCCATAGTAAACAAATTTATAATCATTTTATATCATTTTTATATTTAGCTTTATCGAAAACATTGATATAAACTGTTTATAAATACTATAACTTAAAAGTTTGTGTTTGATATTGTTTGCATTTATCTATTTGATATTTTTTTTAGCTGGATTTCTATGTATATATTTTTTTATCAAAATAACACCATATTTTTCAACCGTGTACTAACACTTTACCAGCACTTATTGATGCGCACTTATTGATACGAACATTGCAAAAACGTCTCGCGCTGGCAACCCTTCGCTAGCATCAAATCCAAAAATATCACACCTGGCTCACATTGAAATTAACCTATCCTGCGAATTTCGTTTCAATCCCATGACTGCATTGGAAGGTATAGGGGAATCAAGAAATTTAGGGCTACCACCCGCAAAAGATTTCAAATTTTCGAAATTATAATTTTTGTTGTTTACTGTCACAACAAAATAATTACGATTTGAAAATTTTACGATTAAATCGGTCATTAAAGATATGTCAAAAAAATACAAAACCAACAATAGTTGGCAACTCTATCAGGGTTTTTCAATCAGATTCTTACTGAATGCAATATTATTATAGATTTCATTAGGTTCCATCAATTTTGTTTTGATTTCATGACTGCACTGGAAGTTATAGAGCAACAAGTCTCATTTTCCTGAGCGAATTTTCAAAATACAAGACATCAAAATTACTATAGCTGGCAGCTCCAAGCTAATTTTACAACCGAATTTCTACCAAACGTGGCTTACAGTAAAGTTCAGCTACTGTGTGAATTTCATTAAAATCTGGTGATTGACTCAGAAATCATAGAGCAAAAAACAGTTTTTTTTTAGTGATTTTTCAAGATCGCACCACTGGCATATGTAGATTGGACCACATTTCAAAATCGTTTCTATCAGACGTGGCCCTACTCAAAACCAATACGTTCTGTGAATTTCAGTTGTGTCTGATAATCGAGTCGTGAATTCTCGTGAACAGAAGTTTCTAATGCTCAAAATGTAAATGAATTGGAGAAGGGCTACCATTCTTGCCCGACATAGACTTTCAAAAGTTTTACTTTGGACATGAATACAAAGCGTAAAATTTATATATGAGCTTTCTAAAAAGCAACAATTTTTGATTAGAGTCAATGATTTGAAGGCTTTTACTTTCAGTGTCTGCCGTAGGTACAGTGCTACCACATAGGCGCGCCGTAGGGGGGGGGGGGGGCAGAGGGGGCCGGGACCCCCCCAGACCTTAGGTTGGCCCCTCCTAGAAAAATAAATATTTCCAACAGCAGACACTTAAGTTTTCGCCTCTTAGGTTTTTGTGGTTACAGCAAGAGTTGAGTAGTGCAGTAGTGTAAGCCTATACCAAAGCATACACACTACTTATAACATAGAGACTGTGTTATTTGCGGTATTTATTACAATATTATTTGACTTATTTCGAGAAATGGACGGCAATATTTAATTTCGACAAGTTAAACGTTAAGAAAAAGACGAAAAGCACGTCGCCAATAATCCTTTTTTTATTAAGATTATCTGTTCATTCCTACTTAGGCAATATACAGGCATTTAGATAAAAAACACTTTTATAAACTGGCGTTTTATGCAATTATGTTTTTCACAAAACATAGTCTAAGTATTAAAATGGTAGGCAATAAGGTAATTAACGTAGAATACAATTTTCGAAGTCATTTGGAGAATAAAAATGGCATCCCTGCCAATTTTATGCTATCTATGACCTACTTGATTTACACTCAGGTTAAATGTGTGTGAATTTTATTATAATTTGATAACTGCATCGGAAGTTGAAAGGCATAGCACTTCAATTTCACCGGGCGTTTTTTCTTAGTGACACAGCCGCCACATGGTTCTTATCATATTCATTAAACTTTTCTCAGACTACTCAAGACCAGTATATCCTATGAATTTTATCCGGTCGCGAGACACTGTAAACGCAAGTTCCAAGTGCTAAAAATATAAATCATTCGGTGCGATTTCTGTGCGATTGGGAATTTCACAAGTTTAGATTTGATTGTATAAATATAGTATTAAATTCATCAATCATTTGCATTTCATTCTAACAGCCGCGTGAAAGATTTGTGTTTACGTACTTATGGTAGCTACAAGGTTGCCCAGACATTATTTAAAAACGACAGGAACTTATTTTTTATGCCCATTGATGAGTCTTATAAATTTTGTGATAATCTGATGACTCGGTGTGAAGTTATCACAATGCGAAATTTTCCATAGAGTTTCCATTATCGCCAAAAATACACCAAAATTTCAGCTCGACCAAACTTCGCGATCCGGATAAATTATCCGGATAGTAAAATTCATACACAATGACAAAACTCTAATAGTACTTGGAAGACAATAAATGATGTGGTGCCTGAACAGCCTTGGAATATTGTCAAGATAAACCAAAATTATTTGGAAAAGGTTATCGACCTTACGACGTGTCTCAGTCGCCAAAGATGTGCTTTCAGAGGACATGATGAAAGTGGTGTCATTGATAACCGTGATTTTTTTTTTTGGAACAAGGTTGCGAACTACTGTAGTGGCAAAACACAAAATGAATTGATGAAAATAATTGCTGAAATCGTTCGCGTGGACAATACAGCTGATATAAAAGATTGCGGATTGATATCCATTATGGCAGACGCAACAAGGGTCCACAGAAGGAACAACTCTCCGTGGTTGTCAGATTTGCTAAAGAGCTAGCAGTCGAAGAAAGGTTCTCAAGCTTTGTAGAATGTTCAGGAGCCAGAAATGCCTCGTATTTAGCAGATATAATTTTGAGCCTGTTAGACAGCTACGAACTTAGCGAATTGCCTGTTGTTTGTCAGTCTTATGATAGTGCTAGTATCATGTCAGGACAAAAAAGTGGTATACAACTCTAAATTAAGATGAAACACCCTGCAGCCACATTTGTACACTGTCTAGCTCAAAAAATTATCCTGGTTGTGATGGACACATTTTTCACAATCGAAACGTGTACATCCTTTTTCAATGGCATCGAATCCCTTTATCTACACTTTTCGAAGCCATCACAACACGAATTGTTGAAGCAACTTGAAGAGGCAGTTGGTCTAAACACAAGGCGTGGAATGAGAAGTTTAAGCTCGACTCGTTAGTCAATGAGATTTCACAATTGCAAATATGTGTTCAATAGCTATGGGACTATGAAAGAGACTTTAGAAAAAGAAATGAATGAGGGAAAATACAACGACTCAATTTACTCATTGGGGATCTTTCATTCAATCATTAATCCTAAATTTGTAGTAAATCTTTTCATCTTTCACTATTTTCTTTTTATAATGAACATGTTAAACACATATTTCCAAACTAAAAATGCAACTCTTAGGGATGGGATAAATCTTGTGAATGGAACACTACTAAGTGAGCGAGAAGACTTGTATGTAGTTTGGGAAAAAATTAAATCATTCGCAGAAAAGAACTGTCTGAATCTCACATTTACCAGAGGATCGCGAACACGGAAAACAGCAAAAAGCACTAGTTTCAAAGGTTTTGCTGTTTCATCTAGCCTCGGACACGCAGTTAGGGCTACAAAGATATTCCTGTAAACCAAATGGCTCGAAAAGAGTAAGTTACAGCACTTTTCATCTTGCCAAATTATTTTCGGTTTTTCTAGGAGTTCTAGGTAACAAATGTTTGAAGCAAGCGATCAATTTCTTCCTTCTAAGCTTAATATATTCCAATTTTTTCAAAGATATTTTGAAACTAAGCTATCATCTTCTTCAAGTATAAGTTGAAATATATTTAGCTTCTAAACGAAAAAATATTCTTACATTTCTAATTATTTCCATTCTATTCCCGTATAATTCATACAAACTTTCTTTTTTAGCGGTCATTTATAATTCATGTGTAGTTCATACCTACCATTCACGTTATATGCATGTGGTAGTAGCTCATACGTATTAACAGACAAAACGTTTATTTGATAATGCATTATGCATTAGCAAATAATAAAGAATAAATCAAGACATATATAATGTATTAGTAAATTATATAAGTTGTATGAACAGTACGTCTGCAAACAAAAACAAAATCATCACATGTCTTGAACCTTTCAGTCCCTGGCCCCTGCCAGATTTTAAGCCAAGGCTCGCCTATGGCTACCAACATGATCATAATAAATTGTATAAGTCTACAACTTAGTAATGTCAATATGTTTTGTCAGTTGCATAATGATCTGATAGCGTTTTAAAAAGTTATCGGAATTCAAAAAATTTCAAATTTACCCAATCTTATTTAAGGCACCTAGCGCACACATAGGGTTAAAAAAGTTCAAATTATTATCACATTCACATTTCAAACACGTTTAAAATTCATTTTGTTAGCTTAATTTTTGCAAAAGTTATTTTCTGACAGAATAATAGGTATATTTAAAATATCATTCAAATGGCCGCCGGTGCCAAAGGGTTAAAATAATTATATATATATATATATATATATATATATATATATATATATATATATATATATATATATATATATATATATATATATATATATATATATATATATATATATATATATATATATATATATATATATATATATACGAGTTTTGGCCAAAGAGTTTTAAATTAGTAAAAACAAAAGTATAACAGAAAATGATGAGTTTCATTATAGTCCAAAGGTGAAGTTTGGATGTATTATCACTGAAACTACTTACTATCTTACGAACCCATAGTAGTCTCTTGTTACAAAATGGATCATATAGTTTCACCGGTCTCCGTTTGCATGAGAAAGTAAACTTCACTATTTACATGACAATCTCCAGGGACCACTCATGGCTTATCTGTTAAATCAAACAAAAAAAATTAAAAAGACCAATTGTAATCCAGTCTACTAACTTAACTCATTTCAAGCAAACCTTTTCCCATTTCATGATTCACTGGCATTGATATTTGTGCAAAAATTCGATTGGCATAAGTTCATTGACAAGTGCTATGTCCAAAATTTTGAACAAAACACGAACGACCTGCTTGTCATAATGAACGAGAGCCATTCAACTTGTACGGCTTCAGTTTTTGTGTAGTGTTATCAATATCCCTCGAGGATCACCAGTCGTTTCGACTCACCCGACCCGATGCGGACTAAGCAAAGAAGCAAATACTGCTTCGATTCCGTCCGGAGCGCAAAAAACGTCTCGAAACCTAACTGCAATGCAATGAAAATTATCCAGCTTAGTGGATGATTCGCGTGAAATTCAGTGAACCAACCTGTTAATGATACCCACCAAAAAAAAAGCATGTCATTTGATATTGACCGGGGTGTTGTCGTCGCCAGCGACATACTTCAATCTTGAAATAATTGAAGTGAAAAAGGATCTTAACAAAATCCAGGTTTTTGTGACACCGTTCACACGCGTTCCGGTCGTCGTGGCCGTGTTTTCTGGTGGCGATCGTTTCAAGGTGCAGTGCTGCAGTGTAACATATACTTATGTATAGAATAAAGTCAAATCAAAAAAAAATTTTGCGATGTGCAGCTTCTTAATTTTAACGTTCTTTCGTGCATCAATTTTCGTGCAAATTTAGTGATTGTCTTCTCTGATTTCAGTGCGTACAGGAAGTCCGTATTTCTTGTGCTCGGCGTTACCCAACCATTGGCGATCGAATAAGACGCTTCCGGTCGCGTTCAAGGTAGTATCACTGGTGGATGTTGGCGATGGAACAATTGTAACGATACGAGCGGGAAACGATGAAAATTACTGTGCTGAGCTGCGAAATTGTACTGCAGTCATGAAAAATCATGTGGCGAAATTCAATGATCTCAGATTTGTTGGACGAAGCGGGAGAGGTAAGTGTATTTTGTAACACCCAATAGTCTATTATTGTTATATTATCTGATTATTGATAAGTTTTTTGTGTTATCTGGTCTAGATAACACAAATGCAGTAAAATTTTCCAGGCATCCTCGATATCCTCAACATCTGTTTCTTTAGTGTCCTGGCGTATGCCATCGCTCCACTAAAGACAGGGCCTGCCTTGACTTATCTTTCTCAGTCGGATCTTTCTCCCTTATACGACTGTCCAGCTTATTGAGTCTGATTTTATCAGTGAACAGTGATGGCCAGTAAACATGTTATCGTTCGGGTATTCCGCTGTAGTACAGGCGAGAGAATCATACATTCCCACACTGGGCGCCAAACATAAATCCAATGATCCTTCTCTGAAACGCGGATAAAAGTTCAAAAATTAGATTACTATCGATTTTCGACGCAAACATACTGGCTGGCAAGACCATGAATAGTATTTTATAGCAAGGCCTTAGACTTCTTCGGCAGGTTCAGACGAAGCGTACTCTGTCGATTCGATTTCCAATTCCAGTCACAAAAAAATATACGTCAAGTGTTTCGCGCTTTTGTAGTTTTTATTTTTACTAGCTTTACCATAGGGAGGCTTAACCAGACTAGCCTAGCTTGTCTATTCAATTTCCGTTGCATTAGCAATGAGTTGGTAGCATTTATGGTTCAAAATAGTACCTACACTAAATTTTCAGTTGAATACGAATCACACGGGCTAATCTTATGACTCATTTGTTGGCTAATAGCTTAAAAATATAGAGCAACCTTAATCTGATGAATTTTCCGCGATCTCTAATAAGATCTAAAATACTTGCCGGTTCATGTGCGCCAGGCTAATCATATTAGGAAGGGTATAGTTTCATATGGGTATAGTTTTTTGTGTCCTTGCGTACTCAAAACCGTTAACCTTTTTAATAGCTTTAACTCTCATCTCTTTTTTTTCCACTTTGCTGTTATTGTATTGGCAATTTTTTCATCTATTGCTCCACTACATTCAACAAACTTTTTAAACCAGCCAAGGAATAACTCAGTTGTCATCCAGCCAGAATCGCTGCAAATTTCCCAAGCCGCAGGAGCAGCATTCAACAATAGCTGTGGGTCCATTCTCTTTCATGAACACCAACATTGGAGGCATGTATTGGCCACTGGTACTTCAATATATTTCTATAGTTATTGTAGTACCTCTCTCTGTAGAAGTTATGGATCTCACTTGCTTTCTGCCTTTTTGTGCAGTTATTTTTGTCTTTGTTTTAGGTACCACTGAAATTACCATTTCATCACAATTATAAATTCTATCGGGCGAAAGTTTGTGCTCATAATAAACGTTGCCGAGGAAGTTAACAAACTGCTATCAGTTTGTTTAATTAACCCAGCGGCACGAGTGGTTGAAGTGCTTCCTGGTTTTTGTGCCGACAATTCTGGATGCCTGCTTAAAAACGTCTGAGCACAATCTTTGCCAGTTTCTTCTTTTTCAGATCTAAAGATATGTTGCTTCCCATTTTACTACCAGAGGGTATGCCAAAGTCCTTAAATCTCTTGTCGTAAGTCCATAAAAATGACTCTCCATGTCCATTATATAGTTGCAAAGTTCTTTATCTTCGTCATCTGAAAATGTTTGCTTTTTGAGCCTAATGGAACTTTCATAGAAGTTGCAGGAGCAGCAGGATGTTTTTAGAGCTGCACGAGCTTCTTTAACTTTTTTTTCGGGTCGTTGGTGGCACAGAATATGTTTCCGACGCTAATTTATACCCATTTTCCCTTCAATTACAACATCTATCAAATTTTTCATACTCTGTTCTCTTCGATTTCCCCTCTTCATGTTTCTTTTATAATTTTTCATCATATTAAAACCATATTAAAATAAAGTTTAAAGGATCATAAAGTGCCACAAAGAAATCATAATTTTCTTTGAGGGGCAAGATGGAGTACCCCATAACCCATCTCGTTCTCCCATGCACATTTGAATAAAATAACATACTCTAAATGATAAAGATAAAAATTTAGAAACAAACCTGTTCTTACCTGCTGATGTAATCAATGATAAACAAGAATAACTTTCATTCAGCTCTAGAACACTAATGTTGAGGTACAAAACAATGCGACGTATAACACGAAAATCATACTGAACTTGACAAAAACCGAGTTTTTGGCGCTACAGCAAAAACGCCTGGACTCACAAGCCGGTCTCAGCGCTGGCTGATAAACAATACAATAGCAACACAGAGTGGCTGTGATTGGTCGTTTGTACGACCGATGAGACCCGGAACCCCGTCTTGTCCGCTACGCCGTCTTACCAACCCCCTTCTCCTATTATAGGCCTTGATAAAAAGCGAAGTTTCCCCTTCTGCGCGAACTTGAATTCGCATCTGGGAGCCCAAATACTGTAAGTTGATGCTCATATCGGGACTGTTTGAAAAACTCATGTTTGCTAAACTGCCTAACCTTTGCTAAACTGCTTAAAATGCTATAAAGCAAAAACCAATCTTTTTCCGTGACCATTGCAACTATATTTTGTAGCTCAAAGTACTATGTGCGAGGTTTGTCCCAAAAGTATCTCCGCATCACAACGTTCCAGGTATCAATATAAACTACAACTCTTCAGGAGCTCCCTCTCTCGCCACATTTGTTCTCGAGACGCCTTAGTTCGCACACAGCGTGTATTTATTTACACAGATTTTTTCGTATTTGTCGGATTTGTTTATTGTTAAAAATGACAGAAAAAAGTGGATCAACGAACTTGCATCAAGTTTTGTTTTAGTGTTAAAAAAACTAGCTAAGAAACAGTTGATATGATGAATAAGGCATTTGGAGCGGTGTATATGAGCAAAGCAAGAATAAAGAGTGGTACAAGCGGTTTAAAGATGGCCGCACGTCAGCTTGCAGTGCAATAATATCAGAAAACGACGAGCGTGTGCGACTTGCGATTGAAGGAGATCGTCGGTTGCCTATTATTACCTGAACTAGAAAGTGATCTTGAATTACCAAAAACTACTGTTTGGAGAATTTCAAGCGAGAATTTGGGAATGACTCGCGTGTGTGCGAAATTCATTCCAAAATTCCTAACGGCAGAACAGAAGAATCTTCGTTTTCAAATCGCTGAGGGCAACTTGGAAATGGTTTCTAATGACGAAAATGTGCTCATGAAGATTATTACTGGAGATGAAACATGGGTTTACGGCTATGATCCAGAAACAAAGCGACAGCCTTCACAGTGGAAGCGTTCTGAATCGCCAAAGCCAAAGAAATCACGTCAAAGTCGGAGTAAAGTTAAGATTATGTTGACTGTTTTCTTTGATTTTGAAGGTTGTGCGATACAGTAAGAAGAAAACGGCCACATTTTGGTTAAGCGGCGATTGGCTGCTTCACCACGACAATGCGCCAGCGCATTCATCGAAACTTGTGCAGCAATATCTGCCAGCCTCCATATAGTTCCAACATAGCTCCTTGCGACTTTTGGCTCTTTTCCACATTAAAAATGCCGCTCAAAGGACATTGGTTCGATTGGCTGTTTCACCACGACAATGCGCCAGCGCATTCATCGAAACTTGTGCAGCAATATCTGCCAGCCTCCATATAGTTCCAACATAGCTCCTTGCGACTTTTGGCTCTTTTCCACATTAAAAATGCCGCTCAAAGGACATTGGTTCGATTGGCTGCTTCACCACGACAATGCGCCAGCGCATTCATCGAAACTTGTGCAGCAATATCTGCCAGCCTCCATATAGTTCCAACTTAGCTCCTTGCGACTTTTGGCTCTTTTCCACATTAAAAATGCCGCTCAAAGGACATTGGTTCGATGACAAAGAGACGGTTGAAACTAATGCGACGAATGCACTGAAAGCAATTCCGAAAATTGACTGCCAGGACTGCTTCAAGAAGTGGAAACACCGCTGGGAGCGTGTTGTTCAATTAAATGGGGATTACTTTGAAGGATGTCACTCACCGGATGATGAAGAATAATACCAGTGCGGAGATATGAAGGTAGGCTCGATACTTTTGGGACAAACCTCGTACATGGTCTAATGCCGGTCTTTGTTGCATAGGAATGTGTAGGTTTTTTCGGTGCAGACGCTCATTAGATTACCATTAGAACTGCACAATGTGCTGTCAATCTGTGCCCTCCCGCCCGGTACGCAGCCCATAGGACTTTAGCCTTCGTCTAGCTAGCTCATACTGCTTAATTGGGCACGCTGTATTAAGATGGAGTTTAGATAGATAATTATTATTGTGCAGATACACTACACTGAAACAAATTCACATGGCGCCCAGAGCTATGTAACATGGCGCAGTATTTATGGTCCCACACGCTATGTACATAGTACTCTAAGCTATGTAATATGGCTCCCAGCGCCATAATGTCAGAATCTATATAGCGCGTGGTCCTACGTAACATGGCGCAGCATATATGGTCCCACACGCTATGTACATAATACCCTGAGCTATGCAGTATGGCTCCCAGCGCCATAATTACATGGCGCAGAAATTATGGCCCCACACGTTATATTACATAGTACCATGAGCCATGTAATATGGCTTCAGTTGAAGAAGATGACTCCAATTATAACTCGCAGCCATACTGTGTGAGGGAACGTATAAATGTGAGTATCAACAATAGAAGTACTGTGGCCAGATTTGCCTAGTTCCCGCCAATTGTGCTATTTAAAAGTTGAATTGGTGGGGGAAGTTTTTTGATTGACGGGTTGGCGGCTTTAGGGCTATATAATGTATTTGAAAACTGAATTTGGGTTGTTAATGAAAAACTATATTTGGGCTGCATATTATTTTGAAAAACCCTATTTGGGCTATATATTGTTTTTGAAAAACCCTATTTGGGCTATACAGCAAAATCTATTAATCGGAACTAGACATGGGTAACGCAGCGCTGCGCCGCGCAATTGCGTTGAAGCACTAGCCATGATACCACTGCGCTGATACCGATTGTCAGTATCAGTAGCGCAGTAACGCTCTTCGGTATCAATGGTGCTGGCGCTGCCGCTTTGCAATGCCAACACCATTTGGCTTGGCGCTATGCTACGGCGCGGCGCAAAGATATGATTTGAGTATACTTACCTCAAGTCTGTTTGATGCAAAGCAATAATACCGACGCGTACGCACGTTTGGAAAGATACCTGAATGGGTACATACTATAGCCTGGGTATTTGATATCGGAAAATTAGTAAGTTCAAATGTGGGTTGCTCTCGTCCCATACAAGCTTTTTCAATCATTCTTTTTTGAGTGAATCATAGCGTCATGGTATCAGAGCAATGCTATCAGCGCCGTATGTGAGTCCGAGAAACGCAGTGAGTATCACACATAGGCGAATAAGATCATGGTATCATAGCGCAATGGTATCAGCGCAGTGCGCTGATACCACTGCTGGCGCCGGTATCAGTGTATTAGCGCTTCAAAATTTGCTGCGTTACCCATGTCTAATCGGAACACATCGAAACACCTGAATAATCGAACTATACAAATACCGCGCATACAATTTCTTGAAAAAAATTAACTCTACACTGAAAAAACGCATAGCGCCAGACGCCATGTACTATAAGTCCTCCACGCCATGTACTATAGTCCTCCACGCCATGTACTATAGTCGTCCACGCCATGTACTATAAGTCCTCCACGCCATGTACTATATTCGTCCACGCCATGTACTATAAGTCCTCCACGCCATGTACTATAGCCCTCCACGCCATGTACTATAGACCTCCATGCCATGTAATGGTAGCTGATGAGCTTTGGGCTTTTAAATGTCCATTGCTTGGCACACGATGATAAAAGAGATGCAGGGACCTCAACGAGATTCACGAAACCAGATTCGATTGTAGTCTTTCTTCAGTATTATGGTGTTCCTTTCACCACCCCAGTTTAAGCAGCCTTCCATCTGAATCCAACAAGTTCCTTGTCTTCCGGTTTCCTTTGCATTCACAAAGGTATAATTTAGCAAGGGTGCAATTACAGAAAAGGATACATATGAATGATCCTAATGAGTGATATCAACTGGTTGACTGATATAACTATTTGATTCGTCACCAAAGTGTAAGTCCTGACTTCGACACAGTATTTAAATCTATACTCAAAAACTTTACTTATCCACATTTTTAACATGACCACCTTTTCACAATTCAATCTGACCGTGATATGGACAACGAATTTCCCACAGATTATGTAAACGACGAGTTGTTTTCCCGCAAACAACTAAATTTTGGTATGTTTTCCATTCCTCTCTCTGTCCGCGGTGTTTTCATAAAATATCCAACGTCATACGTTTTTCACGGGGCGAGGTCAGAGAATGTGTCACGACACGAAAAATGCACTCCGTTTCCTAATAAATTCGTTGTGTGTGTTCAGTGCAAAAGTGAAAATTCACTCCACATAGGATTTTCACATCCTAACAAATTCACTGCCTCCGATTACTGCATTTCACATTTCGGAATCGGTTGAGTGGAGTGCGCGTTGCTTGGTGGAATCTATGTTTGGAGCGACTGCAGCAACGCTTGAAATATGCCAGAAACACTGGCAACGAGTGGTCGTGCAGGTCTGGCAATACTGATATATGTTGGGTTCCATATTTAATACAAAATATGTGGTAATCGTTGCAATATGGCTGTAATATATTTTTATACGGGTCGGTTTGGGTTGGCAGTGTGCTGCGCTGAAGGAAGGAGGTGAATGGCATCTGATAGCGTATGCCAGTTGTTTATTTGTCACAGCGGTTACGTTTATTTAAGCACTGTCATAGGTATGTATTTAGTTACAGTTTTTGGTGGCTCAGTCGCTGCTCTCTTGAATGGAAATGGCTTGAAAGAATTTAATGCTGAAAATGAGTGGTCTGCAGTGAATGAAATATTTTGTTGCGATGAGGTATCATCACTTTCAAAACAATACACTGAAGTTCGTTTGGAATTTGATACTCCATAAAAGTTTTCTATAGTCATCTTTTGAAAATTATTTGCAACATCGGCTTCATAGGTAAAATTCTAAAATGTAGTTGGCAATTCCTATCGAATGAAGACACACAGGCTTTCATAATGGCTTTGCAACAGTTAGCTCCAAACAAAGCGACATTCAGTCTACTGTTCACCATAACAATAAATTGCCTCCGTACCTTCGATACATACGCTTGCCATTATTTTGACGCATATGCGCGGAACATGCGACTCTAATAGTTTTTTTTAACGATTCCGATAATTCGCAAGCAACATAAACAGCCGACACCCAGATTCCGAACATAAGCTTGAAAGCCCATTCCGAGAGACCACTGGTCTGGTGGATTGTTGGCTTATGTTATCATCAGGTGTTTGGAGGCAAAGAAGCAAAGTGTGCCCGACCCATTCATGTCCACCGCGGTGGAAACAATTAGCGTTGCATGTTTGCATTCTTACCTGCCAGTTTCATGTTTACTGAAATGCAACAAATGCGAACTGATAAAATGAGAACGCGTGTTTAGCCGCAGGGCCGCACGCAGGTCGTCTTACGTTCGTCAACTTCATTTTACCGAGCAACTGTGCCGTGCATAGATGATCCCGTCTACTGTTCCGTGTATACTCACCATATGGCACTATGCTATGCTAATTCCTTCAGTCGCGTCAATCGAACCTGAAGTTCATATTACAGTTTCGTCTGTCTTACTGAAATACTTTGCCGAATACCAAAACAATCTGACATCTCATCAGATTTGAAATCTAATAGTTATAGATGGAGCTGAATGGTTTCATTAGTCAGTTGGATTGATATTCATTTACTCAAAAAGGGTCACGCGATAAGTTCCTAATATTCCATGTAACCTCTACGTTCTATTCCACCTCTTGAATGACTGCAAAATCAATTTCCCATACTTATTCGAGACGTGTATTTTCACTTGCTTGACCAGACTGAAGATAGCCTGACAAAATAATTAGCATCCGATCATTTCGATGACTTTATTGAATACCCGCAATCAGCCATCTGCGTACTCATACAATCTCGATGCTTTTGTGCAAATGCATCATAATAATAGAATTCATCTTACGACTAGTGTCCTTGCAATCTGCCTGCACTGATGAAACGTATCCTTCTCATCTACAATTACCTACGATGACGAATGCTAATAAGGCTCAGTGATGACCTGCACTTGACATTCCATTTGCTCGATGAAATGCTTGTGTCAGCAGCATCCCTCCACCCCAGCAAGTCGCAACAGCGTATCGCTCCGCTCAGTCTCCCGGTCTTGCGGACACTCGAGCAACAAATGAATTGAAACATTAAAATCATCATCGGGCTATTAGTTGAAGCATGTGATTATCGCCGTATTAGAGTGGTGTGAAATCGACTCAAATAATCCTCGCTCGTGGCTGATTGAATTTCACACTTTTAATAGGATTCGAAGCCAAGAACAATGGTGAGTCGGTGAGGTGCAAGCAATATTTCTTTAAAGCTGACTTAAATGCTCTTAACTTATTGGCTTAACATGCTGCGAACGCTGAGGTGGTAAATGCTTGATTTGAGGAAAGGTATCGAAAATCGACATCGTAGAGGAAATGTTTATTTATTTATTAGGTATTGTCTACATCAACCGATACAAATCTAATTAAAGACTAGACAAGATAAATTCAACAACAAAAATAAGAGAAAAAAAATGTACAAGACTTCCAAAGAGAAGCAGTGAAAAAAGGATTATAGAGTCAATTAACAAAATTATACAAAAAGTTCTAAAACTTTAGGGCTAGTATCGAAATCGATTTTACGTGAAATTTTCATACAAAATTTATATATTTTTTTCATACATTCATTCTGGCATTCTTTCTTACACTGTATTCTTGTTTTCTTTTATTTCTCATCTAATCCAACATTGTTTTTTGTATTACTAATTTTTGTAATCCTATTTATTACCTTCTTTTTTTCGTATATTTTTTTCTTTTATTCCTAAAATATTTTCTTGCCTTTTTCTATATTTTTAGATCTACGATATTTTTTCTGGTGCTTCTCTGCTTCTTTACAAAGGTTGTCTAGCACTAAGCCACGTGCCTGCAGCCTGGAGGACCGCTAAGGTTGTATTTATACCCAAGCCAGGTAAAGTCAATCACGCTTACCCCAAGGACTACAGGCCAATTAGCCCGACTTCTTTCCTCCTTAAAGTTTTCGAAAGATTACTAGATATCTAGATTACGTTGCCTTGGTGAGCCCTGGCTGGTGGATACAACATCTATCCACCTCTGCAACTGCTTCTCAAATACTACCGGACATAGAAGTTGTTAGTCCTCCACTGAAGGTTTTTATTTCACGGCTAGCATATCGTACTTCTGCCGAATCCATCAAGAAGTAGGTGGCCGCTAAACTCGGATACGCGCCACTGCTACTGCTGTGCAGAAAACTTACCGCGGATAATATTCAAGATCAGACCATTGCTTCTTTCTGCATCACGGTTTCTTCTGGCATCAATGAGTTACTTAAGTACGACTTCTGGCCACCTGGGGTCTTCGTAAAGGAGTTCACTAAGATTCCGCGTGAAAATTTTCGATCCAGAGCAGGAAAAAAGACACAAACATAAACATAAACCGTTCCTTAAAGCTTTACTACCAAAACGTCCGTGGCTTGAGGACCAAGTCCTATAAAGTAAGTCTTTCTTCTACTTTATCAGCTCATGATATCAAATGCCTTACGGAAACCTGGTTGAACGCGGATATTTTTGATGCTGAGATCTTGCCACAGTACACTGTTTTCCGCAAGGATCGTGACCGTTTAGTCTCTGGTAAGTCTGAAGGTGGAGGGGTTCTCGTTGGCATTCACGAATCTCTCGCTTGTTCCGTTTGCAGCGATTTTACTACTTCTTTCTCAGTGGAATGTATTTTAGTGCGTGTTTCTTTAGCTCCTACTTCATTGTTATTGGTTGCTTCAATCTATATCCCCTGTAATAGCCCTTCCTCACTTTACGAACTTTTCTTTTCTGAGCTATCATCCTATCTTCTATGTCGTTTTCCATCCGACCACTTAATGTTATGTGGTGATTTCAATATGCCCTCAATCGAGTGGAACACCTCCTTTTCAACCATAACTTCTAGTAATAATCTTTCCTTAATCCTGTCATCCTTCATTTCTTTATGCTCCCTTTCTCAATTAAACTCGTTACCTAATACCAATAGAAAAATACTAGATCTTATCTTTTCTAATCTTCCAATGGCTTCCGTTTACTTAGATTCCGCTGTTTTACCGTATGTCCCTCCCGATCCCCATCACCTTCCTTTACTTTTAGAACTTTCTTTAAATTTTCCCTCTAGATCTAAAGTCCCTTGCTATTCCCGGTTCAATTTCTTTAAAGCCAACTTCGCCGGAATGGCGAACGAAATCAACCATGTTAATTGGTACGCATTTCTTCGCTGTTTAGACGTTGACGAGGCTCTTCATAGACTTTACGTCTTCCTTACAAACCTCATTCATCGCTTTACTCCCACTTGTCGTTCCAAAAGGCCTAATGATGCTCCATGGTTTACCACTGAAGTTGCTGCCGCCCTTAGGGCAAAGGATGTTGCTCGTGCCAAATTCAAACGTTCAGCTTTGCATGATGACCTGCTTGAGTTTCAAAAGCTACGCTCTCATGCAAAGAGGGTCGCTAAAGAAGCCATGTGTGCCTACGTTGCCAGAGTTGAGGCTTCGATCTGTTCCAACATTCATTCACTCCCTGAAAAAATCCCCCGTTATCCCTCAAAGCATGTTTCTTCACGAAAATTCTGCTGCCACAACTGAAGAGACCAGTGAGCTCTTCGCTCGTTTTTTTTCGTCTTTTTCAACCCCGCAAAACTCTCTTTCTCCTCCACATGTTTCTTTTTCAACTCCTTCGTCGTATCGTGATAGCCTGAAAGCGCTCTCTTCTTTCCATACAAACCCTTTAGAAGTTGAGAACTTAATGAGTTGTCTCGATTCTAGCTCTAGTTGTGGCTCTGACGGTATTCCAAACATACTAGCCAAGTCACTATCTTCTTCACTTTGTGTACCCTTGTCGATAATATTTAACCTCAGCATCGCAACTGGCGTTTTTCCTTTCTTATGGAAATCTGCCAATATTTTCCCTATACTTAAAACCGGTGACCCCGCTTGCATCTCGAATTACCGCCCTATATCGCTTTTGCCTTGCTTCAGTAAACTACTAGAAAGAGTTGTCTACAACAGAGTATATCCTCTATTTGTGCCTTTCCTCGCCACCGAGCAACATGGATTTGTCAAAGGCAAATCTACTACTAATTTGCTATCGTTCACTAACACTGTTGCCTCCACCATTGATCAGCAAAGACAGGTGGATGTTCTTTACACAGATTTCTCCAAGGCGTTTGACTATGTCAACCATGAGCTTCTTCTGTTGAAATTAGAGAAATATGGTTTTCATGGTCCGCTGCTTTCCTGGTTTTCTACTTACATTCATGAGCGTACTTGTGTTGTTACGGTGAACTCCCGTTCGTTCACTCCCTTCTATCCCTCCTCAGGTGTTCCACAGGGTTCGATCCTTGGCCCCTTATTATTCTTAATTTTCATTAATGATCTCCCGGCCCTGCTAAACTCTTTTTCTCTTCTATACGCAGACGATCTAAAAATATTCAGAGTAATCGATACATTCGAAGATTGCTTACAGCTTCAGAATGACCTGCTCACTCTTATCAACTGGTGTAAAGCAAATCATCTTACTTTGAATGTTTTAAAATGTCGCCAAATGTCATTCACGCGTAAAACTTACCCAATAGTATTTTCTTACTACGTTTCTGGAGCCTCTCTCGAAGTCGTTTTAAACTTTAAAGACCTCGGGGTAATTTTTGACTCTAAACTATTATTTGATAAACATATCTTGCACATAACCTCCAAAGCGTCCAGACTTTCGAGTTTTATACTGAGATCATCTAAATATTTTACCGATATCACTACTTGTGTACACTTGTTTGTCTCCTTTGTCCGCAGTATCCTCGAATACTGTTGTCAAATTTGGTGTCCACATTTTCAATATTTGATTGATGCGGTTGAATCTGTACAACGCAGGTTCACCCGCTCTCTTCTTTACAAATTCAATTTTGATTACCGTGGGTATAGTGCGAGACTTACCATGCTGCAAATACCATCCCTGAAATCTCGCAGACTTTTTCTCGATGAATGCCTTCTGTTCAAACTGCACCATCAACTTGTCCCATCTGACGTCTGCAACCAGGTTTCCGTTCGTGTTACGGATCGGTCAAATAGATCCACGTTAACGTTTAACGTTCCTTTTGCGCGGACTGACACGTACTACTTTTCACCACTTTTACGCATACCTAGGCAGCATAATGCACTCGAACTAGGTTCTCTGCCACCGACCATGTCACGTTTCAAAACTATTTTAAAGGATAAAGTCGTTACTTTTTCTATTTAATACGTTTTTATCTTTTTTCCTTGCTCATATGATACATGAATTTTAATTTTGATTTTCTTATTTCGATATTCTTTTTGATCTATATATATGCTTACATTTTTTTTTCTCTCTTTTTCATCGTAGTTTTTTTTTTCTTATTTCTCTTAATTTTGAATTTATTCATTTTCACCTTTACTTTGTTTATAATATTTGATCTTTTTATTATTATTATTTTGTGCTCTCTATTTTACATTCATTCATTAGTAGATTCTTTGTATATATTATATGTTTCTATATTCAGTTATTGGATTTTTATCTGTTGAATATGTAAATAAATAAATAAAATAAATAAAT